>JACEGR010000990.1:0-198565 GCA_014170235.1 Listronotus bonariensis
GCGGGGTCCTTTAAGGCAGAAATACAGTGGCGGCAAACTAATTAAAAACGATACTTAAAAAATAATTTAATAATTTTTATACAGAAATGTACACGAGAAATTTCAAATTTTATTTAAACGATATTTTCATTGTACTTTAACTTTTTTATTTTTATAAGTAATCAAACATGTACTTATTTCTAATTAATTATTTTTCAACTTATATAAAAAAATGGAAATTCTGAGCGGCAAACTAATTGGAAACGTAATTTTCAAATTCAAGATTTTCTATTTACAAACACTTTTCTATAGGGTTAAGGCACAAGAATAAATATATTAACCAGAAGGATATCTCTTTTACCTTGAGCGGCGCAGGCTGTGACCTTCGAGGGCTACTAAACCGAAATTCTAAACCGAAATTGCCAGTGCAGTAGTGAAAGGCGAAGCAACGACTGGGTAAAGGTCAATGTATTTTATATAGTTTATTGCGATACGTTTTATTTTTCTGGACTATAATATTCTGTTTAGTGATTTTTCTGTGAATCTAAATGAAAATGTTACGAAAAAAATGAAATTTATTACTGGTTTTAAAATTAGTATTAATTCAATTATCAATTTATGGAATTTTCTTCAAACAAAAAAAGCTCATTTTCTTTTTACTAGACGACTAAATCAGGATCCATTGGAAAATTTTTTTGGCATTATAAGACAGCAAAATACAAATTGCGTCAATCGAACTGCAAGACAATTCCAAACAAGTTTTAGAAAAGTTTTTTGTGTCAGATTGCTTAACTCTGGCACAGAAAACTGTGAAAATGATATGAATAATTTGCTTCTAAGAGTATCCGATGTAATTAAACAGAATGATAATTTTCCTTTATTAAACCTCCAACAGTGTCAGAAAGAGCGGATATACCAATTATTATTGACACAAGTTACCAAAAAGATACACTGCTAGAAACTAATTTCGTAAGATATTTTGCTGGATATCTAATTAAAAAATGTTTAGCTGTACATTCTTGCGAAATTTGTGAGACATATTCAAAGGCATATCAAGATCTAGATGAAACGACTTTGTTTTGTTACCATAAAGCATATAAAAATGCTAATTTAGACGTATTTGGAAATTTGAATATGCCTCACAATGACTTCGTAAAGTTTATTTCATTATTAGAAACTTTATTTCAAATAAATTTTGAAAGTATTGTAATACAAAAAAATTAATTTAAAGTTTGAAAATATCTGCAAAAATACTAGTTTTTACATCCTTGTGAAAATTTTCCAATTAATTATTTAATTAAATTATTTGGTAGAGTTAGATTATTCCATACACTCAAATGTATAAACAAGAATTTCAAAAATGTTAAAAATAGAAAAATTGTCATATGGAAAAATAAATAGACACTTGTGTAAATTATACAATACATATTTTAAAAACTGAAGCGTATCCAGAGTAAATATTATGATAGAAATGTCAATTGCCAACGATTTTATTATTTGTCTGATCAATACCCCAGATTGATGAGAAGATTGGTGCGATCTGGTAGCTAGGACTTACCGAATTATTTTTTAGCTTTTAGTACAATAAAACCGTTTAACATAAAAAGTTTTTTTTACATAATTTATTTTCAAGTTTTTAGTTTTGTTGTTAGTTGATACTTCTCATTCTATTGAGTTCGCCTTACTATAACTAACCAGAACTAACCAACGATTCTATATTGAAGTAGTTGTGGAAAATATGTAATTCGCCATTTTGCAGCAGCGTCCATCTTGAATTTTATTTTTTTTATAGTGAGCTCTATTCTACCAACCAAGCCCTTTCATTTGATACCCATATTGAGGTAGTTGTGAGAAAAATATGTAATCCGCCGTTTTGTGGCGGCGGCCATTTTGGATTTTAATTTTTTTATAGTGGGTTCTATTCTACCAATCAAGCCCTTTCATTTGATACCCATATTGAGGTATTTGTGAAAAAAATGTAATCCGCCATTTTGTGGCGGCGGCCATCTTGATTTTTTTTTTATAGTGAGCTCTATTCTACCAACCAAACCCTTTCATTTGATACCCATATTGAGGTAGTTGTGAGAAAAAATATGTAATCCGCCGTTTTGTGGCGGCGGCCATTTTGGATTTTAATTTTTTTATAGTGGGTTCTATTCTACCAATCAAGCCCTTCCATTTGATACCCATATTGAGGTATTTGTGGAAAAAAATATATAATCCGCCATCTTGTGGCGGCGGCCATCTTGTATTTTATTTTTTCATAGTGGGTTCTATTCTACCAATAAAGCCCGTTAATTTGATACCCATATTGAGGTTGTAGTAACGTAATATGTAATCCGCCATTTTGTATCGGCGGCCATGTTGGATTTACAATCATAAAGAATATGTTATATTGTATTGTCATCAAGACTAAGGAAGTGTACCAAATTTCAGATCGATCGGTCGTCAGGAAGGGGGTCAAATTTCAATTACTAGATTTGACCCAAAAAATAATTCCAAATAAATAACAAACAGGTCAAGTAAAACCGTCTAAAAATAGTTTTTTTACATCCTTGTGAACAATTTCCAATTAGTTATTTAATTAAATGGTTTGTTACAGTTAGACTATTCCATACCCTCAAATGGATAAATAGAAACTTCAAAAATATGAAAAATAAAAAATTGTCATATGCGAAAATAAATAGACAAATTTCATAATAATTATTAATATATCTCAATACGACATATTATTAAAGCATCTGTTTTATTTGATTGCATAGATGTTATAAAATGCATTATAATAATATTAAAATATATTTTTAAGAGATAGGCGCCTAAACATGTTAATTTCTTAGGTACGCTCATGAAACGCCTGCAAAATATGCAGTTCGAGGTCATGAGACGCGATAGGAGACATCAAAGAAGCCGCCTTCGAGATATCCTTCTGGTTAATATATTTATTCTTGTGGTTAAGGTCTGGACTACAAGATGGCCATTTCAGAAGTTCAACTTGATTTTCTTGAAGCCAGGCTGTTACTCGTCTAGCAGAACCTCCCTAAAAATATTTTAAAAGTTATCATGAATGGACTATATTTGCATGTTCCACTTATAAAGCAAAACTGTTGTAATCGCTAATTTATTTTTATTAACAAATTCAAATCAGTTCCCTCCAAAAGTCATTCTAAAAGCACGAATGAACTAAAATGAGACTGAATGCAGCTCTCATCTAATAACTCTGTTTATTAGCGTTGTCCCAGACGGATCCGGTCTAGACGTGAAATTTAATATAGGAAATGAAATTGAAAAGTGTATGTGTGTCATTTAGCAATTTACTGTGCATCCAATTGCATTGTTGGTGCTTTAATCGCTTTTGTTGCAAATAAGCGGTGACCTCATGTTATAGCATTTCATTAAAAGCTTCACCTTCTGCACAACAAAACTAAATATTTTAACTTATTTTTTATTACTTGTTTCTTTTTATTTAAAAGACATCTCGCTGTTCCTATTGTGACATTCTCTAGTTTTTGAAGCCAGCAAAAACAAATATAATTAAATATAAAAAATAGGTATATTTATCTTATTCAATGAACATTTTTAATAGAACCACATACAAAATAACTATATTGTTTCCGTAATGGAACTCTATTTCAATAATACTTCTTTTTGAACTTCAATTGTCTTTTATTTTTAACTGATACACGACGTTTCGAATGGTATCTATATCCAACCATGTTCAATTGAAAAGCAAAGGGTGTCCCACCGGAAACTGCTGCGATCGATTTCTTAAAAATTAAGCTTGAGAAAATTTCGTAACATTATAAAGTCACAAATTTTGTAAAAATATTTGTCTTTAGCTTATTATTAGCGGCATCTGAAAGTCGTGCATAAAAATGTGAAGTAAATAATTTTTACATGGTTATGGTTTTTTGAAAAACGGATAATTTTGCAAAATTAGGAATTTGCCAATAGGATGTTAGCAAATTCACAAAAAAGGCAAATACGTAGTTTCCTTTAGACACTTAAATTTTCTCTGGGGAGTGAGTGTAGGATAAATCTAGGAAAGACGGCCGTATAAGTAGGAGAGATGGCCAATACAAAAAAAATATGGATACAATTGATAAATGGCGTTGTTATCTTACTAGTTTGCTTCGCATTACAAACGCGATTAACCGTCTGTAGATCGTTTTGTAGTAAGTATAAAAGTAAGTAAATCATAATATTTTCCTTGTGATATTAATTTTTTCGGACGTTGTTCGTTAGGGTTACCAGTATGAAGTTATAAGTTTTTATAAGGTAGGTATGACCATCTGTACATGGCGGTTTGGAAAGATGACCATACTCATTCTAGGAGGGATGACCATGATATTAATGTAATTAAAATCTTCGTGTCATATAAAAGAAATGCAAACAAGTTGTTTGTCTCTTAACGATTGATAACTAGCATTGGGTGTTGCAATGCTGAAAGAATTTTTTACCCCTGAGACATTTGTCACAGTTGTGAAAAAAAATGTTTTAAAACAAAATTAGTGAAGAATTGGTTACAATGCGTCCTCTACTTAAAGAAATTAATAAAAAAAAGAAAGAGAGCACGCAGATGGAATAAAAGGAAAAGAAAAGAAAACCCTCAGACACATATAACCTATATGTGTACGGCCAGCTGTTCTATATGGCCTAGGAGAGATGGCCAATTGACTATTTTTGTTTAAATATGATAATAACATGTTCTATTTATTATATCTGAGATTATTGTTAATTTTGTGGTGAAGACATAATTAAAGTTTATGACTAAATTTTAGTGGTCGTTTTAATCACTCTCGTTTTTTAGGTAAAAAAAAAATAAAAATCCAGCTCACCTCATGGATGTTTCTCCGGTAAATAACATCCTATCACTAATACTGACTGGCCTTTTATCATTAGTGGGATTATTTTTTTAATAAGTGTTGAATTCATTCTAAAATTTGAATTTGTTTTCGGGGGACTTTTATATTTCCGGCGGAGATCGTAAAGTTACAAAGAAAACCGCCAAAAAATTAAAACAAAAAGATCCTCACCTTTTAAAACGAATGAAACTACATACTTGTATCCTTTGACATTACATTCATACTTATGATTTGACCACCTAATTTTATTTGGTTTCCCAAATTTTTCCGGGGTGAATTTTCTGCTCCAGGGGGATTATCCCCCAGGCCACCCCTGAGTTCAAAGCTGTTTGTAATATTTTTTGTGCAATCACTACGGTAAGTAAATATCCATTTTTGCCCTAAGAGGCAATCTATAAGTGAGTATACAGACTCAGCTAAATAACATAACACATGAGCAATGAGAGGAAAAGAGACAATCTAACGTGAATACCTGCATGTCAACATTTCTGATTGGATTAGTCACATACATTCCTTTTTTGTTGCTTTACTGGCCGATATTCCAATACCTATTTGCTTAACCAGTATAAAAACTAAGAATAATTTTATTATTTTTTTGCAGTCTGTAGGTCTATTCTCCCATTTCAAATTTACGCAGTGTCGCATGCGACATCAATGTTTTCTGCTCACTACTGCAATATTAACGGCGGTATTTACCATTCTCATAGTCGTCAGCTGTTTCATAATATTTATTTCTCTAATAATACCACACGGGATTCACCGATAAAAAAAGCACGCCCCAATAGTAAGCGGAGAGATACAAAAAAATAGTTTTATAAAGTTGGATTTTGCTATAATTTAAGATCTCTATTAACAGTTAACCGTATTTGAGTTTGACTTTGTTTTTAACGCGTTCTTCTTCAATGTTATTTTTGGTTGTAGTAAAATAGTTATTTATTATACAAGGGGAAAAAGCTTTTTGTTTTAGCTCGGGGTTGTGTTGTCTCCCGACGCGAAGCGGAGGAAATCAATAAACCGAGAGCTAAAATCTAAAATTTTTCCCGTGTATAAAACACATTTTTATTTTTTGGTGATGAAAAAAACGATGACTTACTATTGAAAAAAACATAATAAAGTTAGTAAATAAATTATGTAAAATTTAAAGTTTTACACTAGTCGACTGGATTTCAAACACAATTAGATCTTGCATTACTGTGGAAAACCTTAAGGAAATTATTTAGTGTTAATATAATTTTGTAATTTGACGGATTAAAAATAAAAAGTTAAAACTAAAAGCCAGCGTTTAGTAGTTATTTGGAATATTATAAAGTTACTTTTTATAGGCATGGTGAATACAGATAATATTTTAATAATCTGAGGAGCTGGCTGAAAGTCAAATAAATATTTATTAGAGGTTGGTGAATACGGCCGACTTTATCACCTCCTTAAAACTTCTTAAAGCTGGTGTATATTATATTTAAAAAAATTGTTCTTTCCTAATGTATAGTTATTTGAAAGATAAATATCTTAAAATATGTCCCCCGGTATAAATCGATCTTTTAAATGTTTGTATCGTTTGGTAGTTGGGGTCATGGATCGTTATAAATGTGAGCAAAAGGACGATCGATGATTTTATAAAGTGGAACGGCCAATCGAGGTCATACGGGTACCCTGCAAAGATTAATATATTTAGTTTAAAGGGTCATAATAAAATGGATCGTGATGTATTGTAAAATTTTATTATAAATATAGGCAAAACACACTTGTTACTTTGTACAAAATGTATTGTATGTATCATCCAGAGAAATGCTACATATAAAAAATACCCAGGAAAGAAATTAAAGTCATAAAATCCATAATTTATAGCTTCTTAGTAGTTAGAGCTGATATCCAGGGTGTAATTTAGTTAATGTCAAACAATACAGGGTATGATTTCTAAGCTTATTTAGGAAGGAAAAGTTCATATAAACATATGCCCTAAATCTCTTAGCTTAGTGACTTATTGTTCAAAAATGGCCCGATACTTCGGTTTTTGAGTAGAAGCAAATGCTTTATACAGTGAATAAAGTATGTCAACATTAGTAGATTTTTGAACAGACCCACCTCAAAAAGTCCTGCTGGCACCCCCACCCCCCTCAAAATTGGTTAAGGGATTGATATAGTTTTTTCTAATATCTTCTAAACGGTAAATGATTAAAAAAACTGATTTTAGTGTCGTTAGATAGAGCACTAAATTCTGCAAAATAGTAACACTAAAAATTTTATTTTTGTTGATTTAGCAAAAACCAAACCATCCACCAAATAAAAAAATATAGGAAACAAAAAATAAAGACCAAAGTTTTCCCTATCGAATGGTGTATAACATTATACTATTATCTTTTAAAAAAGCTACCAGTGGCGTACAAAAGTAGCACTACACCAGTATAGTACCTACCTAAAGATAGAAATTTTTAATGTTATAAATTTTTTTTTTAGTATTTTTTACTTTAATTTTATTAATTTATAATTATTTCTAATTCTGCATAGTAGTAATAATAAATAATCAAATTACACGGAAAAAAATTACCAGTACAAAAATCAAAATTAAGACGGGTGGATTGAGTTTGGTACTGGTAAAAATGTAAGACGTATTTCGTGTATCGAAATTGCTAAACAAATCAATGAAAAAAGTCTAGCCCTTCTATTTTTATTCACTAACCGGTTGCGATACCACGTCCTCCTTTTATGGAAAAAAAAGTGTTGGGAAGCTTGGGAATCTTTTCCGGAAATTACAGCTACTTTCATTGATTTATTGCAGCATTAAAAAAAACCTTCACCTCGGCAATTAAGTGTGATCTCAAAATTCGTTGTAACCATTTACGATAAACATTCTGATAGTAGCAACATTGATATTTGTCGAATGCAACTTTTTGTCCAAAAAAACCGAACGGTTGAGAATTTACCCACAACAATAAATGCTTTAGCACTTCACATTAATTAATGCATTTATCAAGCAGGATTTGTTTGGGGTAATCTCTGCCAACCAGTGGTTGAACTTCCATGTCCATCTGAATGGGGATGGATTTTAGAGAATACTAAATGGACACCACTGTGGACCACTTTAAAAAATGAAAAAATATCATCTGATACACTATTAAAATGTAAATGTAAGATTTGTGGCACAAATTGTAAATGTTTTTTAAAAAATTTTAAAATTTACCAGGTTATGTTTGTGTGCTGAATGTTGTAATTAGGTATTTTAGGTTGTGTAATAATGTGTTTGTTTTTTATTGATGTTATATACAGTGTGTCCCAGGATAGATGTTACAAGAGGACCAATGGAACAAAAATTTTTGAATTTTAAAACGAAATTTTGGGCAGACCGGTCGCATGGTCCAAAAGTAATAAATACAAAACTTTACTTCAATTGGTATTAAACAGGGCGAGTTGAAAAATTGACAAAATATTTTTTAAACTTAACGTGTTTAACTTTAAATTTTGACATGAAATTTAGTTCTCTACAACATTTACCTATACAATTTTGTCCTATTTTTAAAAATAAAGGTACTTTATTCTTGGTCATTTTTAATATTTTTAGTTATAACTTGCCCCGTATATTACCAATTGAAATCAAATTTTGTATTTATTAGTTTTGGACCATGCAACCAGTTTCCCAAAAGGACGATTAAAAAGTCCAAAATTTTTGGTGAATTTGTCCTCTTGTAACACCTATCCTGGGACACACTGTATAAGCCATATTTGTTGTTATCTTTATAATAAAAAGTTATTATAATACTGTTGTTATTTATTTAAAAATATAATGAATAAAATTATAAAACGAAACAAAAGGTAAATAAAATGTAAAGTTTAATTATTAATTAATAAATCTAAAGTGAAAAATAATCTTTTAAAATTAATAGAATAACATTAAATATTTCGATTTCTAGGTACTTTACTGGTGTAGTACTAATTTGGTACGCCACTGGGAGCTTTATTTTAAAAGATAATAGTCTAAATGATAACTTTGTGGTTTGTCGTTTATTTTGTTTATTTTTTTTTGTTAATGGTTTGAAAGATATATGGTAAAAGTGCCGTATGGATACTCCCCTTCGACTTTTTTTGTTGTAGAGTCTTCCAAAAAAAAACAAAAATATTATTTTTAATATTACTATTATGCGCAATAAGGTAATACTATCAATTAATATAACTAAAGTGAGAAATATTCTGGAAAAAAAGTATAACATTAAAAATTTCTATTTTTAACTACCTACTATACTGGTGTAGTGCTACTTTTGTACGCCACTGGTAGCTTTAATTTAAAAGAAAATAGTATATTGTTATATACCATTCGATAGGAAAAACTTTGGCCTTAATTTTTTGTGTCTTATATTTTTTTGTTTGGTAGACGGCTTGGAAGATATATCGTAAAAATGCCTTGTGGATGCTCCCCTCCAACTTTTTTTATATTGGAAATTCTTACGTAATAAACAAAAATGCAATTTTAATTATTATTATTTTGCATAATTTTGTGCTCTATCTAACGACACTAAAATCAGTTTTTATCATTTTACGGTTTAGAAAATATTAGAAAAAAACTATATCAATCCCTTAACCAACTTTGAGGGGGTGGGGGTGCCAGCAGGACTTTTTGAGGTGGGTCTGTTCAAAAATCTACTAAAGTTGACATACTTTATTCACTGTATAAAGCATTTGCTTCTACTCAAAAACCAAAGTACCGGACCCTTAAGTCACTAAGCTATCTTAACAAAGTGTTAAAGTATAAAGAAAAATCAATTTTTTAAATATCCTAACTATTCTTTACCCAATTTTGATTTAATTTGGTAATATTATTAACGACATTAAGGGGTGTAATTTATCACTAATTAGTTACATTCAGTAAGTCCAGTGGCGTCTCGAGAGGCAACTGAAGGAATATTTCCTACAAAAAATGGTACGCCACTGACTGTGTAAATGTCTGTAAAATTTTGTGCTTTATTTAGATTAGGCAAATAAAAATACTGCTTTTATGACTCCTATTTTTTTCGTATCTTGTTTAAATTAAAAGAAAATTTTTAACACCCTGTATCTCAAAAGTAAAGACGTTTGGGACATATGTTTATATGAACTTTTCTTTCTAAAATAGGCAAAGGAATCATACCCTGTATTTTAAGCCATCAATTAAATTATATCCTGAATACATACCAGAGTAAAGTTGGGTCGAATACGAATCTTGAATACCGTGGTCTAAAAACTACTCGAATACCGAGCATTCGCATACAAAGGAAAAAAAGTAATTGAATATTGCTGTACTTAAATACCACCATTCAGTATCCCTGAATACTTTTTAAAGACCAAAAAAGGTCCTTATCTCAACAAAAGCGTAAAGCCTCACAAAATCGTGTCCCACTTGAACTTGTCACTAGAAAAACTATTATACCGCAAAGGATTCAGTATTCATGAAAATTTTTTGAACGCCAAAAAAACTTCTGTCGTGATTTCAACACTAGGATTCGAATACAGGACCAAATCTAGTATTTGAATACTAAAAACTGTGTTCGAAAACCGGCATTTAAATACCAGCATTCAAATAAAGGTTCTAAATAACAAAATATGAATACAAACCAAGTATTCAAATAATACACCTATGATTCAAAAATGTTTTTACCATCCAGAATCCCGAATCCAAACCAAAAAGATGTATTCAAATAATACACCTATGATTCAAAAATGGTTTTTACCATCCAGAATCCCGAATCCAAACCAAAAAGATGTATTCAAATAATACACCTATGATTCAAAAATGTTTTTACCATCCAGAATCCCGAATCCAAACCAAAAAGATGTATTCAAATAATACACCTATGATTCAAAAATGGTTTTACCATCCAGAATCCCGAATCCCAACCAAAAAGATGTATTTAAATACCAGCCAAATGTCTTCTGTGTGTGTTCGAATACTACCCAACTCTGATAAATACCTAATTTTACCTAACTTTTAAATAAAAAAAACTGTGGATTAAGGAAATACACGTCGCGTCGTGTTAGCTCGATGGGTTCAATCAAGTTTCTGTAACTTGACCAGTAGCAGGTAGAGATTAGACAAAGAACGTCTGCATTTAAACATTTTTCTTTTAGAATATTGCATCGGTCTGGCTTTGTCGTTTTCGAATAGCAGAATTTCAAGTATTCGAATACCGGGACTTCAAGTTTTAGAATACTGAAATATCAATACTAGGATTGGAATTCCGAGATTTTAAGTATTTGAATACTCAAAAGTCGTATTCGAAAACCGCAATGTCAAATACCAGGATCAAAATACACTTTTTAATAAGAAAAAAATAAGAACAAGGAAACACAATGAATTTTCTGAAAGTCTTTTCTTTAGGTGTGAGGACTTTTTTTTGGACTTTAAAAACTATTCGAATACTTTTTTCGCGATATTCAAATACTTTTTAGAATACAGTTTTCAAGATTTGTATTTAAATATATGATTTTAACGACTCAACTCTGCCCTCTCTAATAAAAATAAAAATGTAATTATCATAATCACCTACCTAAATCGTTAAAACAAATCGTGCGATACAAAGTGCTCCGATT
Source organism: Listronotus bonariensis (assembly GCA_014170235.1). Taxonomy (NCBI): domain Eukaryota; kingdom Metazoa; phylum Arthropoda; class Insecta; order Coleoptera; family Curculionidae; genus Listronotus; species Listronotus bonariensis. The sequence continues at coordinate 11,397 of JACEGR010000990.1, forward strand.
TCTTGATGCGTTGTAATATTCGATTACAGAATTGCCACCATTATTGCTGCCATTAAACAGCCGCAAAGCTTGATTAAATAAATTTCAAGCAGTTTCATAAATAAACAACATAGATTTGTAACATCGGTGTATTATTACCGACTCACATACCGACAAGTTGACATTACTTTATTTTTATTATCTTCTTGGTACGAACACACGTATTTCATGGGTCTGCATCACTTCCTTCCGTTGTTTGTTTATTTGTCGGTGCTTTACACGATATAAAATATTGGAATTTATTTAAACATTACATTGGCAAATTATAACTATTTTAACTTATTTTTAAAATTACAAAATTAGAAGACGTAGATAAATTTTTAAAAATTGGTTTACTTTAAATACAGGGTGATTCAAAATCTATGACGAAACTTAAGGGTTGATTCTACTAAACAAAAGAAGGGAATATAGGGGTTCATACAATTTTTTTCAAAATGTCATTCATTTTCCAGTTACAAGCCGTCAAAGTTCAATTTTTATTTTGGTTTTTTCGCCATATTGCATTTATTTTTTAACCACTCCAGTTGATATTTGGCACACAAATCGAGCTTTGCAGATTCTTACATTTTAAGACAAAAGTACTTTTTAAATACCGCCAGAGGGCACTTTACCTAAAACCTAAAATTTATTTACATCATAACTTTTGTATTTTGACAGATATCTCAAAGCTGGGGGCACCATTTTATAGACAATCAAAAGTTTAAAAATAAGGTACTCTTTATTAAAGTCGATAAACCTCACTGTTTAGGCACCAATGGATATAAAAGTTTTCATCAATTTCAATCAAATTACCTACATACATAAAGGGTGTCCAGTAACTCAACCGACAAACTTTACGGGGCGATTCTACAACAGAAATTAAGAAAAAACTTCATATAAATATATGTTCTAAGCTAAGCTTAAGGTCGTAGTTTTTGAAATACGGGGTGTTAAAAATAAAAATAAAAGCTGTGAGGTTTATCGACTTTATTAAATAATAACTTATTTTTAAGCTTTTGATTGTCTATAAAATGGCGCTCCCAGCTTTAAGATATCTGTCAAAATAAAAAAGTTATAATGTAAATAAATTTTAAGTTTTAGGTAAAGTGCCCTCTGGCGGTATTTAAAAAAGTACTTTTGTCTTAAAATGTTAGAATCTGCAAAGCGATTTGTGTGCCAAATAGCAACTGGATTGGTTAAAAAATAAATGAACAATTGGCGAAAAAAACAAAATAAAAATTGAACTTTGACGGCTTGTAACTCGAAAACAAATGACATTTTGAAAAAAAATTATATGACGCTCTACCCTTATTTTCTTAAGTATACTCACGCCCTTAAGTTTTGTGATCGATTTTAGAATCACCTTGTATATAGTATTAAGGAACGTGCAGGTAATAAAGCCCATAGTCTCTGGGCCAGTAATGAAATGGATTTTATGATACGAACCCTTTCAAAAATCTTTTAGGGGGAGGGGGGTTCCTTTTGACAGGTCTATCACCAAAGACGATACTAGCTACCACCAAGGTGTTTAAAGAGAAGGTGACCCAACTTCGATGTGACAGTAAACAGCTGATATTGTGACGTCATCGAAGCCCTTTTTTAACCAATTTAAAATTAAAAATATAGTTTATACAATTGCTAATGTCATTTTAGTTCACTATTTACTCACAAATGTGTTTATATTTGCACGATTTTTAGAAAACAATAAAGAAATAACGACATTTTTTAAAAAGGATACTGGTATTAAATTTAGCGTTTGTGGTTATTGTGGTTAATTTTATATAATTATTACTTTCAGTATCAAGGCCAGGGGTATGCAGTTAGGTAAATTTTATTATTCTGAAAAATTACCGGGATAGAAAAAAAGGAACTAGAAAGCTTTGTTTTTACTTTGCTTAGTTTAACTAAAATAACAAACTTGCTTAAAAGTCAGTAGCGTCCATTTTTTGTCATAAATTTTCGTTTACGTAGCTCTGGAAACGCCACTGGGCTAAAGTAAACTTTTCTATATACAGGGTGTTTCAAAAAACATGGACCATCGCTCGTAGGGTAATTCTTTACTAAAAATAATATAAAAAAGTCCTATGCACATGGGTCCGGAAACACATGGTTTCCGATATACAGGAGTTAAAATTTCAATTTTTAAAAAGACTTAAAAACCACTTAACTGATTTTAATGAAACTTGAAACTTTAAAGTGTATTAATAAAGTGCACAGTTTTAATTAAATGCTGCGGCAGTGCGTACGGGGTAACTGAAAAAATGTATTTGGAGAAAAATTATGTGCGCCACTGACTTTTGGCCAATTCTGATGCACTAGTTATGAAGCTTATTACATAAGCCACAAAACTTACCTCTTGATATTTTCTCGTTTAGGGTTTCCCTTAGCAGATATGGTTAATCTTATAAAAATGTGCAAAGTACCCATTCGGCGGCGTAATGAAAAAGTAATCGTAAAAACACAATGATTATTCAAAACTCTTGTTTTTGTACAATGTACAATTGACTTAAAGCTAAAGAAAATGTTGAAAGTGACCACCGGTTTTTAAGTCATTAAAAAATGAAAAAAAATTAAACTTTAAGTAACTGTATATCAGAAACCATGCGTTTTCGGACCCATGTGCATGGGACTTTTTTATTAATTTTGAGTAAAGAATTACCCCACGAGTGATGGTCCATATTTTTAAAACACCCTGTATATAAATAGCTCTTTTACCGAATAAAAAAATTGTTCTTTTATGTCCGGTTTTTTCTGCAGCACATCTGGCATCCCTAGATTTCAGCCATTTTTAATGGAGACCTATATGTTACTGACACTTCACAATATTCAAATTTGCTTAAGTGTGCTGGGCTTCCCGGACCTGTGCAATACTAATAATAGATTTCGATATTTCTTGTACAATGTATAATTTTATACGGGATCCATATTTTATCCCTCCATGACAAGACCTGAAGTCATAAATATTTACCGATGCTTTTATAAATTTCAATAAGTGTGTATACAGGCAAATATCGATTACAAGTAAGTTTATCGTTTTTAACACGCTTTTATTAACTTGGGTTGTAACTATCTATCTGGCTGCCTATGTAACGGAATCTTTGAGCCTAATTTTAACCAACTTCCAGCTATTCGATTTCTTTGAAACTTTGCACACGTATTAAGGACCCATGACAATGCAATAATCTGCAAACAGTATCCCTTTATCTTTTTTAATCGCCAGGAAAAAAATTCCATTATATTATAAAAACAACACCTAGGATGCCATCTGTTGGAAAAATTTCAAACTTTGCTATTAAATGAAGAAGAAATTTTTTAGTGGATTGCAAAATGTTGGCAACGGTCCAAACATTGCCTGGATTGCCATCTGTTGGCAAAATTTGAAACTTTGCTACTTAATGAAGAAGAAATTTTTAGTGAGTTGCAATCTTTTGCAAATTTTAAAATTTGCTACCATTGTCATTTCATGGGGGCTGGTTATTTTCTTTTTGCTGCCTAATTAAATAGTATGTTCTAATTTACTGTTATATTAAGAATTTTGTGCAATATAACGAACTAAAAAATGAAAAATAATTAATAGTTTAAAAAACTAAAAAACACGCTTTTATATGCAACCGAACTAAAAATTAAAAAATAATTTTTCATTAAAAAAAATATTTTCACTTCATAGTAAAAAGCGTGGGGTGCATTTTACTATTTTTTCATAACTTTTCCATCATAGATATTGGCAAATATAATAATTATAACATTTAATATATTAAGCACCCCACGCTTTTACTATGAAGTGAAAATATTTTTTTTAATGAAAAATTATTTTTAATTTTTAGTTCGGTTGCATATAAAAGCGTGTTTTTTAGTTTTTTAAACTATTAATTATTTTATTTATTTATGAATCATCAAACTTTCGGGACCGCGGAGTGAATTGGGTTGCTGGGGAATCCTTTCCTCTTCCGTGGCTGGGCGGGGACAAACCATGGTAAAGTGAATGTCTAGAAATTAAAGTGGGCTCATTACGTTTTGCTGGACAAAAGTTGAGCAGTTTCTGAAATTTTATTATAAAATAGGCATTCTAAATAGCACATTTAAAAAAGCGAAATATTCACGTTTTGCAAAAATATAACTGTTTAAAAATTGCCATTTATGACTGAACATTTAAAATTTTAAAATTTGTGTCCGCAAAACGTAATGAACCTACTTTAATTTCTGGACATTCACTTTACATCGTCTTTTACCATGGACTTACCCCGCCCACCCACGGAACAGGAAAAGGTTCGCCCAGCCCACACTCACTTTGCGGTCCCGAAAGTTTGTTGATTCATTCAAAGGGTTTATGTCAGTAACTGCCTCTAAAATAAGTGAGTATTTTTTTTAATCGAAAAAATAAAAGAATAAATAATTACCAATATTAATTAAGAAGTTGCAAATCTTTTTTAATGCTTACCTTTGAAAGCTTCTATAACACTTTGTTTAAAGACCCATTCCTGTAAAGTACGTTTGTAGGCCATTATAAAACTGCATAACGCTAAAACAAACCACAAACATAGAAAAACGAAATAAAATATTTGGTTTTTAAATAAATTAAGATTCTTACACGCGCCATTTTGGAATTAGTCAAATGGCGTCCGTAAAAATAATACGCCAAGAAAACCTACCCTATCCAAACCACACGAAGCACAAAACTGAAATACCAACAACAACGTTGCGCCTCTTTTGAAAGACTTTCCGTTGACGAGCGCTACCGAAGTATATCGATTTTTAACGATTCATATCTAGATAAATGACTTTAGTTGTGGTTATTAAAGCGTCCACTTGAAATACCTGAATATCTAATAGTATTAGGAAGGTCTTTTTCTGCCTTTATTAATGGAAACTTTATTTAATGCATTTAATAAACACAAATAATAAACTTAATTACCAAAATTAAACCGCAACATAATAGTAAATCTGGTAAGATTTTATTAACACGTAAATGGATTGTAACTTAACCAACTAGTTAGTGTTATGCAGAAATTTATTAACAGTAATATCTTGATTTCAGAAAGACAAATTTAATAGTTCCCGAAAGATCAATCTAATATCATTATTAAGAGGAAAAATAGCTATGTTACCTAAAAATAAAAGAATGGGTATTAACGAAGCAATTGAAAGGTAGTTTAATTAACTGTTTTCTTTCAGTGTACCCTGTATATTATTACCAGTATCACTATAAAAGATCTTTAAAAGAGCCTTAGAAAAATACCTCATTGGGTACTCTAACTTTATTAGTTTTGGGATTATGGCCATACAAATCAGGTATTTAAGTAATTTTTAAAGTGCCGCCATTTTGTATTGGGTAAAGGTATGTATTGACTTTATATTCTAGAGTTATAAACTGCTAGTCAGAAGCTTTAAAATGATGTGCCACCAGACCCTCCTTTCAATTTGATTTTTTGCCAAGATGGCACTCCAGCCGCCATCTTGAAATTTTTATCTGTCAATTTCACTCTTTAACATAGTATTTATGTATTAATTTCATATCCCAAAGTTTTACAGTATTTATTTAAATTATTCAAAAAATAAAAGGAGGAGGGACATTAAAGGAATTCACTGTATAGTTTATGGGTGTTTTGTAGTGTATGCCACTGTCCACGGTGCTTTGCTCTAATTATGTAAATATTAATTCTGTTATAAACTAGGGTTTTATTAAAAACCTGTTAAGTTTGTACAAAATGAATAAATAAAATAAAGTAGCCTCTACATGCTTCAAATATTACTGCCAAATTAAATTAAAATAAGATAAGATATATTAGAGTCCAACTTAAACTGGTTTTGCGGCCGAAACCGAAACTAAAACCGAAATTTCGTTCATGGCTTCAGTTTCGACCGAAAAAGAAACTTTTTTGATTGGGGTTAAAGAAAAAAAGAACAAAGAAAAAGAAGGCTTTCAAAAAATCTTGAAGAGCAATAAAAATAGGGGGACTCCAAAAATTTTAAAGACCAAGAAAAAAAGGAATTTAATTCCTTTTTAATGATTTTTGTTATTTTTTAAATTAAGATAGCGCTACCGCGAGAAACGAAGTTTGGCGAGCAGACGTCAACTTCCAAAATCAGTTTCAGTTTCGGCCAATTTTAGCCGAAACCTAAACTGCCAACCAAAATTCATTTTTAGCTGAAACTGGCCGGGATCGAAACCGAAATTTCGGTAGGACACTATATTTAGGATAATACTAAACAACGATTATTTTAAAGAAGTTTTTTACTCTGTAACTTTAAAACAATCCCCAACGTCAGAGGCGCATTTACATATTTGCTGCCCGTAGGCTATTTTATTTTCGCCGCCCCTTTCTTCTTCTTTATTCCTTCGGAAATATTTTTTTGTGAAGAGCAAAAAAAAAAGGTCCTCACTTCCATTTCTTTCAATTCTAGGTACAAAATTGAATTTGAAATCAAGACATAATCTGCCGCCCCCCCAAAAAAATGCCGCCATAGGCTTCAGCCTACTCAGCCTTTTGGTAAATGCGCCACTGCCTACAGTTCCCTAATTTATATTTTTATGAACTTTCCTTTATTTTTCGTGGTAAAATCTGCCTTGAATTTCTTTTACAGCAATTTTTAACACTCTGTGTATGTTTACACATATTATTATTTTAAATTTTAAGTATTATTTTTAAAAATAAATTAAAATTTTTCTTATTTTGGTGTTCAATTATTACTAATACATTGCAAACCTATTAAATTGTGACATTTTAAATAGTAAGCTTCTGATTTAAATTCTTTTGTTTTAGAATCGTTCTTGTCTGTTGATCCCATTCTTTCAAAACTAAATGAGGAACAAAAACAAGAGTATATTGTTGATTTTGTTTGTACACTTAAACATGTATATGGGGAAAATGAAGAAGCTAATGGAGAAATAACAGTGCCCAATAAGATACTTGTGGTTTATGCATCAAAGCCAGAATAAACAGTTATAACTCTCTACTCTAAAATAATTTCCCCATAATATCCCAACCTACCACCCTTAAATTCGTTGTAAAATATAAATTAATGAAATTAAAAAGTTGTAGAGGATTTTTAAGCAAATCATAGAAATAGTGTGACGTCACAGGAAGCCGCCGAAAGAAGAATACCTTTGGAAGTGATCGAAATAAAGTTGGGTCATGGGGCTGGTCGGGCTTGCAGTGGTGGCTGGCTGGGGTGCCAGGTGTTGCACGCCCATGCGCAGCGTGATCGCGTAGTTAGACGCGTTTTAGTAGGCAGACAGCATTATGTTGTGTTGTGTACCGAAGCGCAACTTTCCTATGATTTTGTAATGACAGAAAAAGACTCAGTTATCATTAGTGTGTTGAACAACAATGTACCTGTGGTTTTGTAGAACATGTATTATATAATAATTTAATAAAGTATAGTTAAGGCCCTGACAAGGCACGCTAAAAGTGTATTTTCCGGTTTTTATTGTTTAAAATCCGTGCATCGTTTTTTATCTTTTATTACATTTTGTGTCGTAAACATCATTTTTTAATAACTTTTATTTTGTAACATTTTATGTATTGACAACATTTGTAAATCTTGGTTGGTAAAATTTTTGTAAACAATAATGTTTAACCGGGGTATACACGGTCATGCAAAACTGTCAAAAGCCAAAGCTCGCGCGCAAATTTGACCGTGTGTATTAAAAAACTGCCACATCTGGCTTGGCATGCGACTCGATGTCCGAGTTCGATTTTTAGAGGCGCGCGTCGTGCAAACTTGTGCATGTGTAGGACACGTCAGTTAACGTTCCAGTTTAGGAACGTCGTTTACGGGTTTATATTGTTTGTTTTGAGTTACCAAAACGGCTCTTTGGCGCCAGAAAGATGTATTGCGTTATTTTATAGTTATGTACCAAGGTTATCCATGTTTTTGGAAAGTTAAAAGTAATGAATACATTGAAAAAATAAAAATATATTTTTGCTGAATTACGCTTATGTTCAAGTTGATCACACCACCAGCTGCCGAAACTGACGCTGATCTGACAGGTACTTTATTTGACATTTGCTTTCATGCCAGTGCGTTTCAGGTTTGCATGACCGTGCATACCCCGATTTAGATGTAAGATGCTCAGTTTTGGTCGGGGCTTGGCGATAACGGCTTCAGCCGTCTCCTAGTCGGGTTTGCAATTTTGTAAAGTTATGGAGAGATCTTTTGATGTAAATTTAATTTAACTTTTATTTTGTTGGAAAATGACAACTAAATGCCTAATTTCTTTTTTTTTAATTTTTATCTTTTAATGATGTTTTATTAACATAATAGTCTCCAAGGTTCTGGGAACTATTAATTTACTTTGTAAATGGCAATTTATTTGCAGTTTAAAGTAAATCGTAAAGTAAAAATAAATAATTATGTCAAATTTATTTGCAAGATGTTTTCAATAAACTTTAAATAAACTTAATAGCTGTCTTTGATTTTTAAACTAAATCCGACTTACCCGGCTAGAAGCCAGAACTCACTCACGATCGGTTGGCTACTTTAAGCAGCCCTCTGCCGATCGGAGACAAAAAACATATTAAAAATAACCTGCTTAGCGGCGCCAAAGGGTGGCCGTGTTCTAAATTTAAAATAATAAATCAAAGTAGTAATAATAATTAACATTTGTGTGACGTAACGATGCACGGTAACATAACATAACACAGGGAACATCAGAAAACTCAGTTTACCGAGACTTGCCAAGTCTAGAAAAAGTTTGAAATTAAAAGGAGAGCTTCCTGAACGCCCCACTAGCAAAAAACCCGTCGGCAAACCTAGGCATCCCAAGGGAATAGGAAATTACGGAAATAAGGGATTATCCTAATTTGCCGGAACTTGTCGAGGCCGGTGAAGGTGCCAAACAAAAGAGGGAAAGACCCCAAACGCCCCGTGAAAAAGATCAATCGGCATGTTACAGCATCCCAAGGGAGATCGGGATAAACCGGGAGAACCTCAGTACCTCGGTTTGCGGTAACTTGCCAGACCAAGGAAAAGCGGGTAACGATTAAGGATAAGGTATAAATTAAGGCATTTTTTGGAAAATTGGAAAAACTGGAATATCCGATAAATTGGCGAATGCGTCAGTAAAATAAATTCCATGTGGAGTTAACATTCGAACCGGACATAACAGTGGCACGAACGGACCCTTGGTAATTTGGGAAACCCGATTGCCCGTCCCCTGAAGATCAAGAGTACAAAAAATAATGGTAGTTTGCTGCAACCATTATATATCACTGTATTGACAGTTCCAGCTTGTTCGGCGTCGCGGTAAGAGCTTCTGCCGAATTGAGGTTTAGCGCCACAACTTGGGGTTGAATATATAGTTGCAAAGTTTTGGTAAATTTTCGATAGTAAATTCATTTCTCCATTAATTCGGTTATTTTAAAAGTAAATTCAATTGTTTTTGTTTATTTTATTTAAAGATTCATTTGTTTTGTCAAAAAGGAAATTACTTTTGTTTTAAAAGTAAAATTATTTGTGTCTTTGTGTAAAAAAAATAAACTAGTTTACGTGAGTAACTGTTTGCTGGCTTGCCGGACTAAGTTGTCAATTTGACTGTAAGTTTGACCTTTGTGGGAATTGGCCCATTTAAATCTGCTTTTGCGGATATATAGGAAACGCCAAGTTGGTTGCTTGTAGGGTGTTTTTTTGTTTTAAAAGTAAAGAAATCTTTTTAATTATTTCCTAGTAAATTGTTAATGTAATTTGAACGATACTTCTGTAAACTTTAAAGCAAGGATAAATAGTGTTTATTGGAAAAGTAAAGAGATTGTAAATAAGATTTTAAAATAATAAATAAATAAAACAACTGGCTTTAACAAAAAACTAAATCTTTTATTTAAAGAGAAAATAATAAAACATTGTGAGTCAACCTCCTACAAGTTCAGGTGCGACCTGGCCGGACTGGAACCTGTCTCTGCCGATTCTATGGCGCCCTTGGGTGGCTATACAACCGACAGGGTACACGGGGAGAGTGCGGGGGCCGTACCAGGTGAAACGAAAAAGGGTACATAAGGTAACAAGGGTTGTCAGAAGTGCCGGTGTAGCTAAGTTCAGGACCCTAAGGCGTCGGGAGCAACGCCGACGGCAGACGGCCAGGGTGGCTAGGGTGGAGTTACCTACAACACATGCTTTCGCTAACCCAGTATATTTCACGAAAGAAGGGGCCAAACAGTATCGTAAAGAGCATGCAAAAATATTGCCAAAAGAGGATGTCGCCGTCAGGAAGTGGCGCAACTTCGTGGGAACACAGGAAAAATGCAGACACTTGCAGGACATTCAGTAAGTACAGGGCTGCAGGGGAGGACCCCTAAAATCATCCCCCATAGGTCCAGTCATCTGCAAGTTCCTGCAAAATTTTTGACAGCCCCCAAAGTTGCACCAGGCCACGCCCGACAGTACTACGAGGAAGCTACCTTGATGAAGGGATTGTGCGAGATGAAGGTACAGTGGGTGCCGGGTTGAAGGGAGGACCCCTGCAACCAACCCCGCTAAATAGCACGTCTGGCAAGTTCCTGCAAATTGAACAACGTCCCTTCCAGGATAGGAAATAAAGAAAATATCGCGAACAACAATAACGGCCCTTATTTTACACTAAATCAAGTTACCATGGAGGTTAGCCATGAGTCTTCGCCTCCGGATGATTACTACGATTTTACCGAGAGCTATATGACGGATTTTAGCCTTCAACCAACATTGAGGCAGAAACGGACCGATGACACCCTGAGAAAGCAAGGGACATCAAATAATGGCGAGGCGCCGCAGCCATTATATGGCGCCCAACTTAGTGGCATAAAAAAGGCGACAGCGCCTAAACTGGAACCCAAACCTGTCAGCAATGTTGGCATACCAACAGAATCGGTGTTGCCTGAGCTAGATTATAGCAGTAGGGGATTAGCTGATTCATGGCGTGGACGTAGCTCTAGGCGGTGTTCTACACCTGGATCGGGGAGGCACAGCTATCCGTGATTTCTCCGTGCTGGCGGTGTTGGTGGAGGCATGAATATCACACGTGATTTCTTTGGCTTAAGTGTGGAGTCCTTCTTGGGAGGTGGATCCGGTTGGGTCAGTGGAAACTCATCTGATAACGGCACTTCTGGACTGTCGGGCGTCATCTCCTGAATTTATACCTTAGGCGACAACCTATTCGAAAGCAGTCGTCTTATGACTCCATCGGGACCTACACTAGGTCCGAGATCAGGTGGTCTGATGTACAACTTCTTTATCATGCCGCCATAAGCGCTCATTGGATGTCTGATTTCTTCGTCCACCGCTTCGACGATCCATCCCTGGTATGGGTGGGTGTGAATGACACATTTTTTCCGTCTTGTTCGGGTTGTGTCAACTGTTGGTAGCTCCGTTCTTTTTGTTCAGCGAGAATGGCTGGTAAGATCTCCCGTGTTTCAGGCGTGGTATCGCTTGTATCAGGGTCATAGCTGGGTTTTGCTGGAAAGATGAAGACTTGCGATTCCGCTTCGAGTTCTCGTGTACTAATTTCTACGTTATCGCTGTTTTCTTTGGAAGCTTCCAACCGATTGATGACAGGCGTGTCGTCTATTTTTCTATGGGATTGTCGCTCATTTTATCTTTGGCTGAAAAGGCGGCTTTTTCGTCCTTGTACCGTTTGCACACCTGTGCTGGTTAGTATAGTTTTGCCGTTTTTTTTCTACTTTTGTTTTATTTTTCTTTTTATTGCTTTCTTAGAATATTGTTCTGTCTATATATTATTACTAGCCGAGCCGTGCCCACTTCGTTGGGCGTTTATTTTATTTTTCTCTGAATTTCAATCATAATAAAATATAGCCTATAACACTCCTGAACAGTGCAGCTTTCTGATTGTTAAGGAATTTTTAAAATCGGTTTAGTATTTCCGAAGGTTAGCGGCTACAAACTCTTTATCTTCTTCTTATATATAAAATTCTCGTGTCACAATGTTCGTTCCCGTACTCCTCCGAAACGGCTTGACCGATTCTCATGAAATTTTGTGAGCATATTGAGTAGGTCTGAGAATCGGCCAACATCTATTTTTCATACACCTTAGTGATAAGGGTTGTCCACCCTTAACATCTTAAAAATTATTTATATGGCAAAACAACGTTTGCCGGGTCAGCTAGTAATATTATATATTAGTATAGATTACCTTAAAACTAAAATTTAACATTTACTGATACGTTTCCAGCGAGTAATGAACTTTTTTTAGTGGGCAACATGTGAACAAGGTTTTCCTTTGTCATGGGTTATATTCGTCCATACTTTGTAACTGTCAGGGTGTCAAATTTTCTTTATTTATTTTTAAACAAATTTTGTATTACTGGAGGAGGTTTATACAAATTCAAATCGATTAAACTATCCTCTATTTTTTGCAAGATTGTGCTTGGCAAATAGTTTTATGGGCAATAACTCGTCAGTCAGTCAGTCTCAAGTTTTTATTAAATTACTGTACATTTAACTATTTTCCAGGTATAATCTTGCTTAAAATATGTCGATATGACTAACCTCTTTGAAACAACTTTTTGGGCCCCTATTTTAGGCAATACCATTTTCTAATAATTAAAAAATATGCCATTTTTGAACTTTTGCGCCAAATTAATTTTTTTAACAAAATATTAGGCTTATAAAAAGATAATTAAAACCTCTTAAAAAATCTTTTTTGGACCGCTATTTTACACAATAAAACTTTTTAATGAAAAATATGATATTTTTAAACTTTTGGTCCAAATTAAAAATGTTTTTTTTATAATAACATATAATAAGTTTATAAGAGCATTAATTAAATTTAGTTGTTATTTGATATCTTTTATTGTGAACATTTAAAGTGATTTCTAGATAAGCAACATTTAGCGTTTGTCTTTTATAATGTGTTATCTTTATGCTATTGCGGAACCTACAATAGGAATGGCCAGGACCGGATTTAAAAACTTCAACAAATCATAAATTAATTTAACTTCTCAACTCAAGTATCCTAATATGTAACAAAATATTGGTTATATACAGGATATCCCAACTCTATTTATACACGAATTAACTTCACCCCCGTACAAGATACAAACATAATCTTAAAATAAAAAGTGTTTATTCGAATACTTTCTTTTTATTGACAGTACTAGTTAATATACAAGGTGTTTCAAAAACTTAATTTTTATTATCTATTAGATTTTTTTTCAATAGAATATCATGTATATCCTAACAAATTTTGAGTCTGTATAAAATTCTGCATTAAAAATCTATAACCCACCATATGTTAATTATTGCTGGTTTGCTGGTTTTTGAGATATAAGAAGTAAGGTACCTGAGGCATGTAAGGATCGGGGTTTAATAATGCCCACTTATAAAAACTCGCGACAAAATATATGGGTTCAGGTTTAAACGTTACCCATACATGCGTAAGACCAATAAATATCACGAGAAGTGAGCGTAGGCTGCTACGCCTTCGTTTTAGTAGAATTTGTGACAGGGTGCTGTAGCGTCAAAAGGATTTATAATTATTGCCAGGGAAAAACTATAAGTATTTGGATTTTATAATTGTTTTAAACCAAAATAAGTAATATTTTTTAAAATGTGGAAGAAAAAAGTAATTTTGTTGTAAAATGGTGTTTTTTTTAAATTGTGTCCATCGTAGACCACTGAAGTAGGTCATAGGTTATAAAAGTCAATAAAAGAAAACTTGTGTGCTGCTTATGTACCTATAGAACTTACTAAGACCAGTGACTTAAGAAAGTGTAGAGCATAGGAATACAAGTCTCACTTTTAGGAGCTTCATATGTATTTTTGACTTGGAACTATGCTTTAATAAAAAATGACCCCAGGAAAAAGGCAAGTACTTATAACTAGTAAACTACAGATTTATTAGGATAACAAATATTTAAATTTTTTAATTATTTTGTTTAAAACGAAAAAATAAATTAATTTGGGGCCTTATTTTACTACGGTAGTTTATTAAGGCCCATAAAAAGGGTTTTTAATAATTTTTATTTTTGGTTCCATATTTTAATTTATTTATATTTTGTTTTTACAATAAATAAGCAATTTTTAATTTAAACACAATTTTGCTTAACTTTAAAAAATAAAGTTTTTTTTACATTAGGTTGGCCCTATAAGCCGCAGGTACCCTATGCTAATTTACTCAATAAGTAAAGAAAAATATAATATTTTGATTTTATTAATTTTTAAATACTTCTGTTACTGTCAAATGAACAAATATTATAATAAAATGTAATTAATTACCTTTTATTGTAAAAACTACTAGTAGATATGTCAGTAATTTAGTTTATTTTAGACACATATTTACTAAATTGCACTAAAAACAGCAATATGTCAATTATGGCTGGTTTCTAGCTTAAGTAATAAGTAAATATCCAAAATAAACTAAATTGCCAACTCACCTATAAGTAACTCTTACAATAGAAAGTTATTAATGACATGTTATTATATTATTGTTAACTCTGACAGTGACAGAATTATTTAATAATTTTAAAGTAAAAAGACTTTCTTAAACCAAGCTTTTATTAAGAAGCACTAAAATCAGATTAGACCAGATTATGTATTTTTTTCAGAAATTTACATGATACATAAAAAAAAATAATTTTGCTTAAGAAGAAAACAAAAGCTTTTACACTATCAAATTTTTTTATTACGAAATGATTATACATATTTAAAAATACCCTTTAAAAGAGAAAACTTTTTATTTAAAATAAAACATTTTCCTAAAGTTTTTTTATAATATAACGATAGTTTTGCTGTTTTAAAAGTTTCAATGATTTCTTTAGATATTATATTTCAAAATAAATATGCACTAATATACAAGCTTAAATTATCACATAAAAATGTTTTTCTTGCAAATAAAGAAGTTTGCATATTGAAAGTTATTTGTAATCCTAAACATTTTTTTATAAGAAATACTTCTTAATACTGCCAAAATAACGGTACCTTTCTTTTAAGCGAAATACATGTTTTGTGGGATACCTCGTATACGACTAAAAAAAAGTAAAATTATATCTGATGGAATTTTAGGATTTTAGGATTTCACGAATGGTGAAAGAAACATTTTAGCTATCATTTTAGCTTTGGCTAATATCAGCGGTCTACTTTAAACCGCATTTGTATAATAATTGTTGTACTTTTTGATTTCTAGAGCGTGTTTCTTAACTTTGTATTTCGCAAAATTATAAAACATGGGTATTCTCTTTGAGTAAGTACAAATTTTTGAGTACACTGTGCATTTTTCTGTTTAAAAATACTTTTATAGACTAAGAATTAGTTATTTATTAGGTAAGTGAGTTATATTACATATAAGTCACGCAAGAAAAGTTTAACTCTCGAGCCCGAAGGGCGAGAGAGGTAATTTTCTTAAGTGACTTATATGTAATAACTCACGTGTCTAATACAAAATTTTATCCAACACTTTCGTATAAATCGTTTTTAATATCGAAAATAATTTGAAAACGTCATCCATTATTTGTTACTTGTCATTGTCAACACCAGCAACAAAATTTTGTATTTTTGGAAAGCAAGCTTGTTTGGTTGTAATGCATTTTGTTGGTAACTTGTTGGTAACGGGTTTGTAATAATAAGTCTATAATTCACTAGTGAGCTAAAGGGTACTTTAGCTCACTAGTGACTTATAGTACACTTTATATCCTCAAAATCTGATCAATTATGTAGATATTATATGTAAGTGTTGGATAAAAGTAATTTATCGTTGTGGAAAAGCAAATTTTTTCTAACAATTATTTCAGTTTTTAAAAAACGACTTAAAATTATGATGATACCATATGCTATTACTGGGCGCTTTCCTACAACTTTTTAATATTTTTAACAGACGTAATTTCTATTATTAAAATTTTTAGAGTTTTTATTAAATAAGAGAAATATTTATAGGCCCTTTATTGTAAATGTAGACAAAGGTGAAGATTTTGCTGACGAATACAAAATTATTTCCCTTTTGTTTTTATAAAATTACCGATAATACACCCGTTTAAACCGTAAATATGACGAAGTTGTTATAAGAATACAAAGCAAATGGTGGTGCTGGTCAATTTTTACTTAGATCCCAGATATAGCAGTTAACAATGTCTGGTTTTTGTACAGAAAAAAATCTCCCAGTAAGGTTTTTAACTTAAAATTTGGAAGGAAAGTAGCCCAATAATACTAAGGACGTAATAACCCATATAACATTTTTTGCCGGCGATGTACATTTAATTAAAAAGACACAAAAGAGGGCAATTGTCCGTTCTTGGGCCACGTGTTGCAGATAATGTGATGGCATCCGTCATTAATAAGTTATGATGAAAAAATGCGTTTAGGATGATGGCATCCATCATTAATAGGTTATGCCAAAATAATGGGTTTAGGATAATGGCATCCATCATTAATAAGTATTGGCAAAAAGATAACAAAGACACGAAAGTTGGCAATTGGCCGTTATTGGGCCACGTGTTGCAGATACTGTGATGGCACCCATTATTAATAAGTTATGATGAAAAATGCGTTTAGGATAATGGCATTTATTATTCAGTATTGCAAGTTAAATGTCCCAAAAATTAAAGAACATATTTAGAATTTTGTAATCGAAAAAAAAGAGAAAAAAGGCCGGAAAACTTTATCATTAAAAACAATACATAATATACATTTTTATACAGTAAGAATAAATCATAAAAATTAAAGGTATGTGATAAAATGAGAGAAAAAAGATACTAAATCAAAAGAAAACACTTTAAAATAGTAAGTATTCAAGGCTCAAGGCACACTTACATTCAATTTTTAAATCCAAAATATAGGGAGAAATATTTTAAAAAGAGTTAAATGTCAAAAAAAAACAATATTATTATTAAATATATATAATATTTTTTATTAACACGTCTTTAAAACTTTTAATAAGGGGAACTTCCTAATTTCGTTAATTTTTTTAATGATTAATCCATTAACGCCTAGTGATACCATTTGAATTTACTTTTTAAGACGTCACTAACGCTGCCCTTACAAGCATCAATTTTAGGCGAAGTACCACTGCTGAACTACAAACTTCAAAGGTTTTAAACAAAATGTTTACAGCTCTTAACAGTCTACTCGAATAACTCGCCTTCTCGACTAGCCATCACCAATCAATCACACGACACACACTAATTAGGTAATGAATACACGTAATAATGTCTATTGAAAAACTATTTTCTTTAAAAGAAACTTAAAAGCTAGAAAACCACGTAGAAAACAAAGAGGATCTTTCAAAAACGATTGCTCAAAGCTATCAAAAGAGATTTTTCTTCATCTGTCAAAATTGTCCAATCTTGTATTTCGGCTAAGCGGTAAATTTGAATTTCTTACTTTCGATCGAAATCAACCTAGCTAATTTTACCATCATTTTATTTTTATTCCCTCAAAAATATATATATAAAAATTTTGTTTGACTTAATTTTTATTTGCATGATTTTTAACAATAAAATGTTATGAGAAGGCCATTTCCTTTAAATTATGTAAAAAAACATAAAAAAATGTTGTTTAGCTGCCATTATAAATATAATAGATCAAAAAATTGCTCTAATGTTAATTAAATGCCAATGGTAATAATATGGTTTAAAAAGTATAAATATGCGTTAAAAGCTTGCCTTCAAAAATTCAATATTTATTTGCCTGCAACAAAAAGGCATGCTTTATTTAATCAGGATTGGTTCTGGTTAGTAGGCATGTAAAATTTATTGGCAATTGAGTGTTTACTTAGGGTTGACTTTTTAATGCGTTTTAGATGTTGGAATAATGTTGCCATCAACTGGGAACTCTATTTTTTACAAAGTTGTCCCCAATATTTATTATATTTATAAAATTAAAGCTATAAGAAAGAGTAGGACTCATATTTAAGAATAAAAGGCTATCCGCACATGGGTCGGTGTACAATCGACGAGGACGAGATTCGACAATATGTATGCATATTCGCGTTTCGGGCGGAGACATTCTTATAGGGACGTAAGAGGAGCGGCTACAAACCGCAATGAAATCCTCGACTTGTCCTCGACTTGGCAACATTGCGATCTGAGGTGAGGTTAATTTGATTTGTTTTGGTTTTAAGCGGTAATTTGTTTAAACAAGTAAAAATACTTTTTCTTCAGTTTTTTTCCTGAGTAAAAGATGCCGGTTTTTGCTTTGAATGTAAAAAATTATTTCCGATTCAATCAAATTTACGTGATTACCGTAATTTTTAATTTGGAATTTTTATCCTCCCGTATAAATATTGGCTATAAGTTTTTTTCACTGCTTACCAATAACATGGTTTACTCTGTTTGTAAATGTTTTTTCAAATCTTGGGACAGTCGATAAAGGCTTAAGTCTAAGTGTTAACATACCGTAAAAGGTAAAAGACATTGGTAAAACTAACACTGGCTTTCAAGAAAAAAAAGAAAAATATTTTTACAAAGTTGCTTACACAGTCAGGACACTCTGGGGATGAAAAAACACAAAAATATGTTTGCAACTATAATTGGCTAATACAGTGTGGTCCATTAAGTATGCAACAAATGGAAAACTTTGTTATTTGCAATTTGTCAGATAATTTTATTCTTTATAAAAGTTGGTGCATGATCTTAAACTCTATAGTAAGTAGTTAGTTTTATTAAAACTTCTATGGTATACAGAGTAGGCCAAAGAGATTAAAAACTGCTTAAGACTAAAGTAGCCTTATTTCTAAAAATACAAAAAAATGTTAAATAAAAGGTTATTTTAAAATTTAAAGTTAAACTTAAATACCAAGTCATGGCCTCCTATTCAAATTTTTGTTTATTTATTTTTTATTTTAATTTATCTGTTCTACCCTATCATTAAAATTTGAAACGAAAGTTTTACAAAGTAAATAAGGAATTTTTATACGTATTTTATTATTTATAGTATATTTGCCTTTAAGAAGCATATTTGTATAATTTTGGGGCCCTATTAAATATTCTTGCAACAAACTTGAAGTTAGCGATTAGCTAAAAAAATATAAATGCAGTTAAGTTTTACAAATTTGCTTCGATTTGATTATATTTGTAAAATCAGTTATTTGGAACTGCTTTAAAAAATATTGAACCAGAATAATAAAAATCTGGAATTCAAAATTTTCCAAAACAATTTTAAAATTTGAATAGGAGGCCATGACGTGGTATTTAGGCATTACTTTTGATTCTAAATAACTTTAACTGCATATTGTGTATACCATTTAACTTTCAAGAAAACCAACTACTACTAATACAGTTTCAGACCATGCACCAACTTTTATGAATATTAAAATTTTCTGACTAAGTTCAAATAAAAAGTTTTTCCATTTGTTGCACACTTAATGGACCACACTGTACATCATCGTTATCACTAATTAGGTAAAAAGCTCTTCGATAAAGTAAATAATAGTAAAAGTTTTGAGAGACGCCAAGGTAGCAAGATAAATACATAAACAGTATTTATAAAGGGCTAGTCTAAAAATTAACGCATAAAATTTTAAATCACTTTGTTTTACAGAACCTCCTGGTCTATATGTAAATGAGGAGTAATATGACTCTTTTCGTGACAGCCAACATGATAGTATTTTTGAAATAAAGATTTACCTTTGTCAAAAATATTAACGTCTTATAGATTTATTATTGCTTTTAAAAGCATGTGCACTCTGTATATATTTACTACTCCAAATTTATCAGAATTTAATATAACTTTGTTTCTAAACTAAAAAATTGAACTACTCGCCAAAAATTCTTTACGTAAAGACTTGACAACGTCGCGGATTTAATTGCGGTCTGCATCCGCTCCTGACGTAAGTTTGTGACTTACAAGGGTGACCAAAAACATTGTTAGTTAATAATATTTATATTTGATAATAAGTAAGTCAATTGATGACAAAATGCTATGTTATTTTATTATTAGAATTTTTGCTGTCGAATAAAATAAGCGCAAAGACTTTGGGTACATCCCTATTGTTTTTGCTTTTTTTTATAAAAACAAATTATTTTGATACTTCGCCCGTAACGCCAGAGCTTGAATATCGCACTGGAGTGAGTTCATTAAAAAAAATGTAAAGTAATCCTTGTACTTTGTAATGGAATCAAAATGACATTTGAAATGTATTACATTGTAAAAGCAATTTTTGAAAGCTACTCTGGAAATGAAATGTAAATGTCCCTTGTAACCTGGCATGTAACCGAATGAGCTCTAGATCCCAAAACAAGAGTGTAGTTACCGTTGTCGTGCTCACCAAAGCGTGTCCAACGACTTTTTCTATTTTTATACATTTGTTAGTTTATTCGGGGTGTTTTTAAATAAATGCGAAAATTTTAGAAGGTGATTCCTTACTTAAAATATAGTGTAATTTGCTTTATAAACATAGTGTTAATAGGATATAAGGGAGATATCGCCGTACAAAAATGGTAAAAACAAGTTTTTATTTTTTATTTTAAAAACAAGACGCTAGAATAAAAAAAAATACAAAAGTATTGGAAATAAACTACCCCTATCGTTCTTGCGAACCAAATTTAAAGAGACACTTACGCAATGATCTCACAAAATATAATTTTTTATAAATTGGTTAATAAAATGGCTGGTCCGTAAATAAAACATTTATTTATTTATTTATTTATTTATAAAAAAAATGTTAGCTCATATATTTTTTTCGATAAACCTACCAACTTCAAATAAAAAGATAAAATGTAAATCTTAAGGTGCCGGTACGAAAAAATTTATATTATAAAAAAATCTATTTTTCTGTTACCTATAATATGTGTAATGTAATATTTCTTGATTTGACATTACGTTGTAGTTTAAATACCAGTATTATTGGATTTACTAGCAGGCTAAGTAGGCTGAAGCCTAGGGCGGCAAATTTTTAGGGGCGGCAGATTAACTTTATTAATTTTTTATTTCGATTTAGAAACATTGTAGGAGTAGAAAAATGAAAGTGGGGATCTTTTTGTTATTTTTTAAAGATTTTTCCTGAATACACTTTAGACCAAAGAAAAATTAAAAAAAATGGGGGCGGCAAAAATGTAAATCCGGCACTGTTAAATACAATGCACATTTCAATTTTAGGAAACAACATAAAAAGATTTGTTTGTAATTTTTTTTCGCGATATATTCCTAATTGTCGAGTTTTTACTCAATGTTTATAAAGCAAACTACCCTTTATTTTAAACAAGAAATCACCTCCCAGTTGTTATCGCATTTGTTGAAAAACATCCTGTATATAATGGACCCATAATTCAACATGTTTTTGACGTAATAACGTCTTATAAGTCGATAAAGCCGGCTGCACGCACAAAGAAACATGACTTATGCGGCGTTCCATTTAAAGCTTAAAGGGCAAGCGAGAGCGCGAAAGAGGCACAATTGGCCTCCGCGTTCGGGAGCGTTCGACATCTGTTTCTCTTCTACTTTGAGCCTGCTATAAAATAATACATTAATCTGTTTTCCTCAAGTAGAAATTGCAGTGAAAAGTAAATGTGGTAAAATTTTATTTTAAAAAATGCATCCATTCCATCAGTATTTTCTTATGACGTTTTCACGTTCAACTATCGTCAGTAAACCGACTTTGTAGACAATAGATTTTTTTAACCAACCCGAATTTATATCTTCTTGTGGTAAAATTCTTCTACCTAGGGTTAATATAATACCTAAAGGTTTTAAAATTGTATAAGAAGAACATTTCATTTTAAGCATTAAGCACAAGTGGTCCCCAGTCCGATACTGTTGTTACAATTTTTGGATTCGTTTATAATTTATAAATAAAAATAAATATAATTTATAATGAATGCACAATTCATAACTCCCCTCTTCTTATATCTATATATAATTTATAAATATTAATGCAGTCCTAAAAGATAATAGACATTTGTATTCTTTACTACAGTAATATCAAAAAGCTAAAGTTCTAAATATATTATTTAATATTTAATTTCACGCTTTTAGGTTATTAACGTAAAAAGTGATTAAAATGGATCGTCCAGTAGTATATTCTACATACAATGCTTTGCAATTACGTGACAACGAATTTACATTAGACAAATATTTAAAACTTATTCAATGGAAAAAATCCAACGATTTTGGACCTTGGATGTGGTGATGGAAAGTCAACATTGAAAGTATTAGAACCACAAGTTCCTCAAAACTATAGCAAGTTAGTTTTATCCGATTTGCAACAATCAATGGTAGAGTATGCCAAAAAGTCACATAAAAATGATAGACTGGAATTTGTTCAATTTGATATTGCAGGAGAAAAGTTACTTCCAGAAAAATATGACCACATATTTTCATTTTTTACTTTTCACTGGGTAGCTAATCTAAGGTATGGTAATAATTGTTTTCTGTCAAGAATAGGTAGATGTTGAAGATATGCTCTATATTGGTTAGGCGGATTCATTTATTGGATGGTCTTTTGTTAGGTACACGCCTGGAAAGAATGGGACCGCTTCGGTCCTGGTCCCGGGGTATACGAGCTGACCCTGTTCAGCCCTATTGACCCCTATGAACTTGCCGGTCGCCTGAAACAAAATAAAAGAAAACCCCCAAAAAACCCAAAAATTCGAATTAAAAACGACGTTTCGGTGGCAAGTCTGCCACCGTTGTCAAGATAAAAATGAACTTAAAAAATAAAAATAAAAAACTAACTAATATTTAAATAAGAAATGATTAAATTTTGTGCTTTTGGAATCTCAAACTGAAAATAGTTTGACATATGTGTCATGAGTGACATAAGTAACTGGTGTATTTATTATTTGTAAGACAAAAAAGGTAATGAGTTAATTGATTTTTAGCTTTCCTGAAGATACTTCAGTATCGAGCAAAGGCAACCAAGTGTTATTTAAATTAACTGAAATTGATGCTACACAATTATCTTTATTTAATAATATATACGCACTTTCTTTGATTTTGCGTTTTTTAGAACAAGTTTCCTTTGCTAAAATACTAGAAGCATCCCAGTTTATTCTGTGATTGTTATCAAATGCGTGTTGGCAGATTTTTGATTTATGAAATTCTGTGTTTTTAATGTATGATCTGTGTTCTTTTATGCGTTTAGCTAATGGTCTACAAGTTTCACCTATATAAAACTTATTGCATTCGCAAGGTATTTTATAAATAACATTTTTTGTATTTTCATTTAAGTTGTATGGTTTTGTTTTTGTTAATTGAGATCTAATGGTGTTTTGTGTTTTAAAAATTGTGCGAATATTAAATTTATTTCCTATTCGTTGAATTTTATTTGATAGTCCGAGAATGTATGGTAAAAATAAATTTGTAACAGGTCTATTTTGATTTTGTCTTATATTTGGATTTTCAAATTCATGGAAACAATTATTTATAAAATCAAGAGGATAATTATTTTGAATTAAAATATCTTTTAAATAATCTTTTTCATTGTTTATATTTTGATTAGAACAAATGACTTTAATTCTATCAAATAGACTTTTTACAACTCCCTTTTTAACCATTATGGGGTGATTTGAGTTAAAGTTTAAGTATCTATTTGTGTGTGTAGGTTTTCTGTAAATTTTTGTTTCGAAATTATTTAAATCTTTTTTATTAAAATGTCAAGAAAAGGTAGTTGTGAGTTGTTTTCTTTTTCTAAAGTAAACCTAATAGTTGGTTCTTGTGTAAAGAACACAGATCATACATTAAAAACACAGAATTTCATAAATCAAAAATCTGCCAACACGCATTTGATAACAATCACAGAATAAACTGGGATGCTTCTAGTATTTTAGCAAAGGAAACTTGTTCTAAAAAACGCAAAATCAAAGAAAGTGCGTATATATTATTAAATAAAGATAATTGTGTAGCATCAATTTCAGTTAATTTAAATAACACTTGGTTGCCTTTGCTCGATACTGAAGTATCTTCAGGAAAGCTAAAAATCAATTAACTCATTACCTTTTTGTCTTACAAATAATAAATACACCAGTTACTTATGTCACTCATGACACATATGTCAAACTATTTTCAGTTTGAGATTCCAAAAGCACAAAATTTAATCATTTCTTATTTAAATATTAGTTAGTTTTTATTTTTATTTTTTAAGTTCATTTTTAACTTGACAACGGTGGCAGACTTGCCACCGAAACGTCGTTTTTAATTCGAATTTTTGGGTTTTTGGGGGTTTTCTTTTATTTTGTTTCAGGCGACCGGCAAGTTCATAGGGGTCAATAGGGCTGAACAGGGTCAGCTCGTATACCCCGGGACCAGGACCGAAGCGGTCCCATTCTTTCAGGCGTGTACCTAACAAAAAGACCATCCAATAGGTAGATGTGACTAGTTAGCAAAATAAATTAATTTGACAAAAAAATATATTTTCCCCAAAAGAACCCTAAAAAAATTATGTTTTCGTCAAAATTCAACTATGTTCGGATTTTTTTACGAAAAGTCCCTCCTAATACTAATTTTTATTTGGCCATATCAAAAACAATAACTACAATTGTTTTGGCCATATTAAATTTGTTTTAGAGGGATTGGTACAATCTTGAATTCAGACATTTTTCCTGGGGGAGTTTACTATTTCTTGGATCCTGAAGTAACAAGTAAAAAGTAATAGTCAAAAGAAAGGGCGTCACCACTGATCTCGATGGATTGCAAATGTTATAACCTGCGCGAAACAAAAGTTACATTTTATGGGCGAAAAAACCGGTTTGTGCGCAAGCCAGTTGACGGTAAACGCACCCGGTGACAAACAAACTATCCGCATTATGGGAAAGAATTTGTTGACGGCGTCCTGGTTTTCTGTTCGAAGTACGGTAGCTAATGAGCGTTACGGTCAGACCGCGGACGAAGGATTACGAGGTGCCGGTGTTCGTATTTTGCCACGGCTTTTAAGTGCGCATGTTCGTCCACCCACTGCGCGAGGTCGTAAAAATCCGAAAAATGCCTCTTGCCACTGCGGATCTAAATGTAGGTTATTTATGGTCGTCACATGTAAAAACAAAACAAACCGCTTACTTCATGCTTTTGATGACGTGTTTGTAAATTTATCTATTAAGTTATACATACTTTAAGATTGAGAATAATATTTACTTATTAATTAATACCAAATTTCTCAGGGAGGATTTTTTTGCTCCGGGGAAGAATGTTTTCCCAGGCCAACCCCTGAATTTAACGCTAGGAACAAGTTTCAAAATCTTTTTGAACAAAAAGTAAAATTTTCTAAGTTTTTAGATTTACCAATTATACACTTACACCGATTATACACTAGTTAAATATTTAGATTTAAAGAAAAAAACGTAAAACGTGTAAAATAACTTAAAATGACATTTTTTAAAAGATGTATATTAAATATTGTGTGCTAATTTAGTGTTATATCAAGATTTTTGTGCAAAAAGAGGGCGGAATAAAGTAAAATAAATAAATAAATACATGAATAATTAATAAAATAGAACAACTAAAGTTACCATGGCAGACCTCAAGGGCTCTTTTATTTTTAGGGCTTATTGACACAACTTTTCTTTAAACTCATCTACGTTTTATTATGTCCTTGCTTTAATAATTAATTTTTAATTTAATAATCATTTTTCTTAGACGAAAGGGGAAAAGTGTGTCACAATTTCAACTTTAATTAAATTTGCTCAAATTAAATTAGTTCTTGACCATTTTTCGGTTTTTTCGCGAAAACCTTCCATAGAAATATTAAATTTAAAAAATAAAAATGTATATATTTTTGGGTTTATATATTAGATTAAAAAATTAGAAATTTTATAGGTTTCATGTCAAAAAGTAGCAAATACGTCATGGGTGCCATTGTATTTACTTGAGAATATTATTTTCTACAATAAAATCAAAACAATTTCCAATGCACGTTATACCCCTTGAGGTGACCTAAAATGGAGACATGGTTGCCAGCGTGTTATGATAATACAAGAACATTAGGTTGCTATAAATATTTTTTTAAATTAATGCAAATTAATCAAAATAGCATATTGTTAATAATTTTGCAAGTAACATTGAATAAAACAAGTCAGTACTTGTTTTTTTTTATTTATTTAGTGATGAAAAATGCAATAATGGCTAATATTTTGCAATAACAATATGTGACATCATACTAAAATATAATTTTACGCCCCCATTTAAGGGCGTAAAAGTACACTGGACAAAAAGTATCCAAAACGCCCTCATTATTAACTTATAAAATAAATATAAAATTAAATAATGCCGCATTTTTTATTATTAAACATATGTTAAAAATGTATTAAATACAATTTAAAATATTAAAAGCTGGGAAATTTTTTCTAACTACAGAGAATGCCTGTATATTCACTTTTTATTACTAAATCAATAATCAGATTTTCTTTACCTCTTAAGATATAAAGACTACGACAAAAAGTACAATTTAAAAAAGAAGAAACTTTGTATATTATATCACCAGTAACAAAAATTTAAAGACATATAAAAATATACTACATTTAATAAATTTTTCCTTTTTACTTTTGAAAATATTACCATCCAAATCTTAATTTTATTCCCCAACAAGTTGTCATTATAGCGTATATTATAACCGTCATAATTAAACTACATTATTTCCCTAATATTTTTTCCTTTTGGAATAGGGATACTGATATGAATAAAAAAAGGAAAAATAGATTGGGCTTTAAAATCAATACACTGGTAAAAGTTGTGACGTTTCACAGAGTGTTGGAAAATTTTAGTGAAAATGCAACATTTGGCTCTTCCCTGTACCCTAACCAGAACTAATTTTATAAAACTTTTTGCAATCCCTATAATAAATAATAATTTTTATGGAAGAAGCTACAACCTTCAGACCAAAAGATAACAGTGGAAATCGGTCTAAAAGCCAAAAGTTGTTTAGGAGTTAAATTTAAACAAAATCTTGCTTTAACGTATTTTTTTTGTCCAGGAGTGTAATTTAAAACATTCTGGGTGTTTCCTTTATAGTAGGTGAGCCCACGATGCTAAATGGGAATTTACTTGAGCATCATAGAGGCTTAGGGGTTGCAAAGCTAAAATGATAAGAAAAAAAAGATATATAATGTATATTTTTCATCGGTGGGGGAAGTGGCTATAGACTTTTAAATATGTTAAAAAAATACTATTAGTATTTCGGCTTGTGGAAATCATTGCGGGTCGTATTGGATTATTGTTTTTCGTTACCCCTAAATTATTTTTCTTCACTTTTAAATTGTCAGATCAGTCGAATATACACTGTTACCCCATCTTAGTCTGACGCGCTCGACCCTTTCTGATGGATATATATTTTGTTTTTATGATGGGCCCTGTATACGGCGCTCATATTTGGTGGAGGTACTTAATCGGGTACAAAGGTATCCTCCGGTATATTAATCTGCTGCGTAGTAGTAAATCCCGAAATTCCCTCTTGGGCTTCTCTACCATTAAAATAAGAAAGTTAAAATTGTTTTCGACTTAACCAAAACTAGTAGAAAACAAATGAGTTCCCTAAACCAATGCATGTTTATGTGTTATACCTACGTATTATTACATTAAAATATATAAAAAAAGTAGGATTAAGCCACCAGTTACAGACGCCTGATATTTGGCGTAAATCTTTGTCAGAAACTATTAAACCGATTTTAAAAACCAAGTATTTTCTAATAATACCATTTAGTATGTAGAAAATATGGTACAATTTAGGGTTATGTCAAAGTAGACCGTATAACTTAAGGAACTCTTATACTGAATTTAATTAAAACCGGCGAGGACCCAATCAAATAACCGACAAACATTACCCATAATTTATTATTAAAAAGTCGGATTAGTTATGAAGAGTTTGCTTTTTATAACTAATCCGACTATTTCTATAATTAAAGGTGTTTCCCTTCCTGATAAAATTAAAGATAACAAACAAACAAAAAAGGTTTTAGGTGTTTATTATTTTCATAAATATTAAAATTAATTTCGAAGGAAATTTTTCTGGTTGCACGAGGCCCCTGGGCCGTTACCTACTCTGCTTTATGGATAATCTGGCCCTGATTACAGGAAATGAGTGTATTAAGTATAACAAATTTAAACTGCAGTTTTAATATTATTCATAAATCTCAGATTATATCAGACAAAAAAAAACACACATATTTTCCTTATAAAAAAAATAATAAATTTAAAATATTCCAATCCGATTTACTAAGGAAAACTGACCTAAAATAATATACAGGGTGTTATTTAATAAGTGTCCGATATTTCAGAGAGTGATTTTTCAAGTATTTTTAAGGTAAAAAGTTCCTATGAACGTGTGGTCTAAGATGCTTCGCTTTCAAGATACAGGGTGTCAAAGTTTTATTTTTATTTATGTTTTTCTGCATAATTTCCTAAATAATGCCGATTTCCGAACGAAAATTGGTACCTGGGGGTTTTTTGACATGAGAAATTTGAATTTGTTCTTAATTTAGCTCTTACTTGTAGAGGGCGCTAGCCACATGTATATTCTCACTTTCAAAGGCTCATGACTTTTTGTACAACCCTGTATTTACATTTTTGTTAAAAGAAATGGATTCCTTAGTCATTTTTACGTAAAAAGGTACTCTTATTAGATGACGCTAGAGCAACCGTTTTCGAAATATTTTAGTTTAAAATAATCGATGCATACGCTTAGTAATAAATATGCTAAGTAAAGACCGCCGAAAATGACGGTTTTATCAAGTAGCCTAGTCAATGCATTTTGTTTGTGTTGTCATGTAAAAATTCAGACATAATACAATTTTGACGTACTTTGACGTACAGTTGAGTAGTAGGTAATAAATATTAGTGAGTTTTTTAAAATGGTAAATTTTACCAATGCTGAGTATGCTGACATGCATTTTACATACGGACTTGCTAATGGAAATGCTTATGAAGCTAAACGTTTGTATCAGGAGCGTTATCCGAATCGCATAGTTCCAACTCCAAAACTTTTTCAAGAATCCACGGTCGGTTAAGAGAAACAGGAACATTTGAGAAAGCTAGTCACCTGTCAGGTGCAGTTCGAACGGTAAGAACCCCAGATATCGAAGATGCAGTCCTTAATATGGTAGAAGAACAGCCGGATACAAGCACCAGGAAAGTAGCGTTTACGTTAAATATTTCTCATTTTCTGGTATGGAAAATTTTAGTGGATAATTTATTATATCCCTATCATGTTCAAAGAGTTCAGGCACTGCTACCTCGTGACTTTCCCTTACGTATAAATTTCTGTCGTTGGTTTCTCCAATGCCTTATTCAAAACCCTTTGTTTCAAAACCTTATCCTGTTTACCGACGAAGCAAATTTCTCACGTAACGCTATACGTAATTTTCATAATAATCATATGTGGTCAAATGAAAACCCACATGCAATACAGGAATCACATTTTCAAGAACAGTTCTCTGTTAACGTGTGGGCAGGAATCCTGGGAGATAATTTGATAGGTCCATTTTTCCTTCCGGGAAGATTAAATGGCGAGATATATCGTCGTTTTCTTGAAGAGAATTTGCCTATTTTACTGGAAAATGTGCCACTTAGACTAAGGAATGAGATGTGGTTTATGCATGACGGTGCCCCTGCACAATTTAGCATCCAAGCGCGAGAGTTTTTAAATCAAAATTTCAATAATCGTTGGATAGGTAGGGGAGGGACTCAACCATGGCCTCCCTAGGTCGCCAGACCTTAATAGTTTGGATTATTTCCTTTGGGGACATCTAAAAACATTAGTTTACCAAACACCTATTCAAAATGAAGAAGAACTGAGAAATCGAATAATGGACTCTTGTAGAACGATTGAAAATACTCCAGGAATTTTCCAGAGGGTACGCAATCAATGAGGAGAAGATTGGATTCGTGCCTACAGGCAGGGGGTGGGCATTTCCAACATTTATTGTGATTTTGATCTGGTTTTTCATCCTGTTTTTATTTAGTGTTCGTCTGTTATTTTTTTTTAATATTTCGATGTTTATTAAAAAAGTTAATTTTGCAAAACTGTTTCATTTTTTTTAAACACATGCATCGATTTCGAAAACCAAACCAAACCAAACCAAAAATATTTCGAAAACGATTGCTCCTAGCGTTATCTAATAGGAGTACCTTTTTACGTAAAAATAACTAAGGAATCCATTTCTTTTAACAAAAATGTAAATACAGGGTTGTACAAAAAGTCATGAGCCTTTGAAAGTGAGAATATACATGTGGCTAGCGCCCTCTACAAGTAAGAGCTAAATTAAGAACAAATTCAAATTTCTCATGTCAAAAAACCCCCGAGTACCAATTTTCGTTCGAAAATCGGCATTATTTAGGAAAATATGCAGAAAAAACATAAATAAAAATAAAACTTTGACACCCTGTATCTTGAAAGCGAAGCATCTTCGTAGGAACTTTTACCTTAAAAATACTTGAAAAATCACTCTCTGAAATATCGGACACTTATTAAATAACACCCTGTATTCGGATAAAATGACACACTGTATAATTTTTGCGGTTTAGTAGCGACCTCATAACCGTGTTGGAGCGTGTAATATGATCACTGCAGTTAGTATTTAAATCACCGTACAGGTGCATGCGATTTTGTTTTTTTGCACGACATTTGAAGTTCAAGTTTGTGTATTTTTGCGAGGTTATATAGTTTTTAACGAATTTTGTTTGTGTGTGTGTTTTATAAATTTTTCTTAATGGTGGGTAAATATAAAACAAAAATCTGTACGCCAAGGTTTTCAAAATACTGGTTTCAATGGATTGCCAATTTTATTACCTGCGTGAAACAAAAGTTACATTTCATGGGCGAAAAAGGGGTTTTTGCGCAAGCAAATCGATGGTGAACGCGCCTGGCGCCAAACAGGCTATCCGCATTATTGGAAATAATTCACGACGCCTTCTCTCGGTTTCTCGTTCGGAGTACGGTAGCTAATGAGCGTCACGGTCAGAACGCGGACGGAGGGCACGGAGTTCCGGTGTTGTATTCTCCCAGTGCGCATGTTCGTCCACTTGTCCATTTGTTTACTGCGCGAGGTCTTAAAAATCCGAAAAATGCTTTTTGCCACTGCGGATCTAAATGTGGGTTCTCTATGATTATCTATGGTTCCAAAGCGGACCCATGTTAAATGCGCTTAGTCTCTCCTAAAACGAAGACACATATCCGTGAACTTTGTTGTTATATATTAAAAAACTGTTAAGATTATTTGCATACACTATGATATGTTTTTACTTTATGAAATCCTTAAAATCGCCTGTGGAAGGTATATGCCATTTTAGCCTAAACTATTATGTTATTTTATCAGACCCCATGCCTAAAATGGCATACCTCGAGATATTTTGTAAAATAATCGTTATATTTTTTCTATGCTGGATTAGGCGAACCTTCGCTTAAGTAATGACTAAGAATAGGTTATAAAGGCACTTTACAATTTGTTATAATCCCTAATAACACACAGTGTTTAGAAAACGTACGTTTTAGGTACATTTTATGTCCGAAGGTTCAAGACTAAAAGAAGCGTTTCCAAAACGTATTATATAAACGTATTAATAACGTTTTTTAGAACCTACATGAAACGTTTTAATTGACCATATTCTAAACTTTAATGACTAATGAAATAAAATAAATAGAAAAAAAGTCCCAAATAATTATTTTTAAGGATAAGAAGTAACCTTTTTATCGCATAACTCTAAAAGTTGTTTCTTGAAAAAATATTCGAGGAGCATTATTTGTTAGGAACGTACCCAGGGAATCGTTTTAGCTAGAAACGCACCCTTAAATCTCCTGTCATTAGTGAATGACATTCAAGTTGTAAACACGGTTGTAAAATTGCATTTTAGTGAATTTTATACGATTAGTATTCCTTGATGTGCTGTTTTCCTTTAGTATTTTGTGATGTCTGTTTTTTCGTCTTGTTTTACTAAAATTGTGTGCTGAGACAAATAATATAAAATTAAATAAGCATAACCAATTAGAAGTTCCAAATAAAGGATGTGTTCAAGCTGTCAATTCTAATTGGATATTCCTCTTTTAGTTTAATGTTTTTTGTCTATAAACATTTGGCGATAACATACAACAACATTTTTAAAAGGTCTCAAAAAAACTTTTAAAACCTGTTCCCAGAACGTTTTAGGTACTATAAAAAACCTTTTAGTAAACGTACAAAACATACTTTGACAACATTTTTAAAACGTCCCAAGAAAACTTTAAAAACCTGTTCTTAGGACGTTTTAGGGACTATAAAAAACGATTAGTAAACGTACAAAAAAACGTTTTTAAACGTTGTTTTTGCCGACACAAATCTTTTAAAAACGTTTAAAGAACATTTAGAAACGCTTAAGAACGTTTATCGTACGTTACCCAAAATCTACTTGAATGTTTTATAAACGTTTATACAACCTACTTGTGTTATAAGGGATAATTCTTATTATTATTTTATGAAATATGGGTAAAAATTATGCCATTTTAGGCCATTTTCAATATGTCAATGGCAAACCTTGATCCACCATTGATATATTTTTTTTTTTTAGAAAAGGGTTTAAGAATATTTACGATTTGCTTAGCCCTGGAGGTGATATGCTCATTAATCTAAGCTGGGATCATCCGTTTTTTGATCTTGCAGAAAAACTGTGGACAAATTCCGATTGGAATTCTTATTTTGACAAAAAATGCTTCCTCCGCTCCGCAGCTGCCAGAAGCCCGAAAAACATTGCACATGCTTTTGGAAGAAAATGGGTTTATTAATATTAAAATATATGTGGAAGCAAGATTTTCCTATAATAATTTAGCTAGTTATTACAGTAAGTATAACAAAAATTCATTCTGTAGTAATATTATAAAAACGAAAATATTTATTTACCAAATGGATGGAAGTCACAATTGACTGGTTAAAAAGTAAACTTTGGTCGTTTTTAGATACTAGCATAGTGACTTAAGGGTCCGATACTTCGGTTTTTGAGTAGAAGCAAATGCTTTGTAGAGTAAATAAAGTATGTAAACATTAGTAGATTTTTGAACAGACCCACCTCAAAAAGTTCTGCTGGCACCCTCCACCTCCCCTCAAAGTTGGTTAAGGGATTGATATAGTTTTTTCTAATATCTTCAAAACGGTAAATGATAAAAAGTGATTTTGGTGCCGTTAGATAGAGCAGAAAATTCTACATATTAGTGACCATAAAAATTTTATTTTTGTTTATTGGGTAAGAATCTCCAATATAAAAAAGTTGGAGGGGTGTCCCAGGATAGGTGTTACAAGAGGACAAATTCACCAAAAATTTTGGAATTTTTAATCGTCCTTTTGGGAAAACTGGTCGGATGGTCCAAAACTAATAAATACAAAATTTTATTTCAATTGGTAATATACTATAATATGAGTTATAACTAAAAATATGAAAAATGACCAAAAGTTAAATACCTTAATTTTTAAAAATAGGACAACATTGTATAGGCAAATGTTGTAGAGAACTAAATTTTATGTCAAAATTTAAAGTAAAAAAAATATTTTTGTTAATTTTTTAACTCGCCCTGTATAATACCAATTGAAGTAAAGTTTTGTATTCATTAGTCTTGGACCATGCGACCAATTTCGTTTTAAAATTCAAAAATTTTTGTTCCATTTGTCCTCTTATAACACCTATCCTGGGACACACTGTATATAACAATAATAAAAAACAAATACATTATTACACAACCTAAAAAAATACCTAATTACAACATTCCACACACAAACATAACCTGGTACATTTAAAATTTTTTAAAAAACATTTACAATTTGTGCCACATATCTTAACGGAGCCCACAGACGTGCAGGTGTACCCACGGTCTACCGTGGGTATACCCACGGTAGACCTGTACAGTTTTTATTCAGGTAGACCTGAGACCTGAGCGTGTGTGGGGCAATCAGGTATAACTGTACAGTTTTAACTGCACAGTTTTTTCTCCGGTCGGCCGAAATACTACTCGGGTAGACCTGAGACGTGAGCGTGTGTGGGGCAATCAGGTTTAACTGCACAGTTTTTTCCTTCGGTCGGCCGTAAACAGATTTCTTTTTATTGAATAATAAAGTTTAACAGGTAAAGGATATAATAATTAAAAATTATATTATTTAAATAAATGTTTAGGTTAAATGACAAATACGGTATTGCTGTGCCACAATATATGTAAATAGTTTCGTTTTATTTTATTGTTTTTTTAAGAATAAAATATTTCTTATTGAGGCCTTTAAATACTTCCCTTCTTTGATAAAATGTATTATACAGGGTATACTATTTTCGATGTTTAGTACAGTGATCTTGAAAACCGCTTCCGCTACAGAGATGGATAAATGGGAAAAGAACTGTATTTTTTAGTGCTTAGTTTAAATCGCTTTTTATTTCATTAAGAATAATCATGGCTTATACTAGATGTTTCCAAAAAACCGTTTGATCCACTTTTTTTCTTCCGTAGCTCAGTTAATATTTGAAATAGAAAATAGTATATATATATATATATATATATATATATATATATATATATATATATATATATATATATATATATATATGTTAGAGCAACACTTTTATCTTTTTAAAAACTTTTATTTTTACACAAACAAATATAGGTTTTACACACAAAATTATATTCAAAATTCAAACTAGCATAATAACGTTCTACAAGTTAATGAATACAAATTACTTAAAACTAGGTGCTTAAATACTAAAATAATGCTGAATCAGTAGCTTCGTACGTGAGAATTGCAAACTGATTACGCAGCATTCTTGGAGGTGTTGCAATAGGACGACTTGACACCGTGTGACCGGAGGTCAGTAGCCTGGCACGTGTGAGACGGATATAACAACTCCCCTTATTAATAAAAAGTTGGTGCTACTGCAGCAACTTTTAACTTTCGGTAAATTCGAGTTCGATTTGTTCTTCTTCGATTGATCGGTTGAGATGAGCACTTGGTCTTCTTTTTGGCATCAGGTTTCTAAGCTTTTCGTGGATTGGGTCCCTCGGTTTGGGCATTGGAGGAGTTGGTGGATTGTCGTCATTGGTGATGGCCATTCCAATGCGGCGATGGCTTCTTCTTCTTCGGCATTTGCAGAAGACATAAAGGACTACTAGGGCAGCAATTAATGTGATGGTAAAAATGGTGAACCAGTGTGCATGTTTGGTAACAAATGGTTCGTTGATGAGTTCGTCTAATTGGTCAGAATATTGGTTAAGTTTGTATTGAGCAATATTCAGATCTTCGACGTTCAATTTATTAAGTTTGAGGGGCTGCAAATCGGGAACTAAAGATTTGTTTGGCAGGTGAAGACAACACTCGTAAGGGATGCTGACTGGATGGCTTCGATAAGTGACTGTTTTGTAGTTTTCGATAGGATATTTTGAATGCACCCTCGTACTTCCAATAAAGGCGTTACATTCTGGTTGCAATTTAAGTAAAGAGTTGGTGTAAATTAATTTCGTAGTGATTTCTTTACTTTGACATTTGACAGTGACAGGCAAAGGATCGGACACTGTTATTAGCCAATAATTTTGGGTAAGTTCCTGGACATTATATTCTTTGGCATACAGGAGTGAAGTTTGGCAGGTCTTTGGTAATTCCCTTAATGGCTTCAGTAATTGGACCTCGCAGATAGCATCGCTGTCGATTGGGTACGGAAGGACGTCGAAGCAGATCTGTCTCAGTCTGTATTGATCCACAGTTGTTTACAGTGGTCCAAATTTCGAAAGGATAAGTACAATAATGAATCATCGTCACGCGCAATATACTTTTGAGTTGTTGGTATTATATGATGAAAACCTGTTCGATTATCCAATATCGGGATAGGATACAAGTGATATAGGGTATAGGTTTCAGGTTCGATTAGTGGGATTTTTAAAACAAAGATTACTTTAGCATCTGATTGAAAGGCTTCTAGTTCTATAATATCTAGATATTGTGCAATATTCGATGTGTATGTCGGAAAAGGAAGGTTATTTTTTATTAAAGATCGCGATATTTCTTGTAAGGAATGGACCAGATCTCTTGGGGTAATGATTGAGCTATGTAATATTTTTAGACGTGCAAAGGTAATTGCGTCTAAAATGTCGTTGAGATAGTTTTCTAAAAAGGCGTAACTCTCCATTAGAGATTCACATAAATTAATAGTTTTTATTTGACCTTCGTAAAATGCCAAAGCGTTTGTAATATTACAAAGAGTTTTCTTAATTTCTACCAAGTTTTTATTAAAGGTTTTCTCGTCAATTTGAAGTTTTTGAATGGTGGAGTTAAAAGTTTTAATTACTGACATGGTGACAGAAATTTGATTTTTTAATAAATTTTCTATTTGTCTTTCGTCGCGTGTCACTTTTTCTATGCACTCATTAAAGTATTCGCCATCGGATGCGTCTAAATTTCCCGTTAGAGATTTCCATACTGTACCTACGCCGTTAAATATTCCCCGTTTTGTTCTATTTAGCTCGTACCATTTGGTGTCGCTCATTATGTCCCTATATTTTTGATTTACCGAGTCAGCAATTCGTTTTAGAAGACTTACATGTGTTTGTAATTCGACTTTAAATGCCAACATTCTATCTTTCGGATTCTCGAACATGTCTGTTAAGCCTAAAAGAATTTTATCGTTGTTGGAAATTGCTTCCTTTAAGTCTTTATAAACCAGGAGTGTCCATTTGTGTGGAAATTTTTAAGGTGCTTTCCTCATGGTAGAAAAGTCCTATTGTGTTATTGATGGGCATTATGGTGAACTGGGACGTCGCGGCTGTTAGTAGCCCCAAGAGTCTGAAAAGGAATGAGACTATTCGTACTAGGGCTTAAGTCTATCAAAATTAATCTTAGATATTTGATTAGTTTGGGGGTTGCGCAAGGTAGCTGATGTTCTAAATACTTCTATTATTTCAAAGGGGCCATTAAATTTATTTTGTGATTTATCTTTTATTTGCGATTCCTTAACGTATACTTTGTCGCCAGGTTTGTATTCGGGGATTTTATCTGAAACGTTTTTATCGAATCTAATTTTGGCTTTCTCTTTTTGCCGTTCGGTTTTCATGCGCGCGACTTTACAGTAATAATCCATTCGATTGCTTAAGTCTCTGACGTATTTTGAGATCAATTCTTTTTGGTTGTATAGAGTTTCGGGTGGTCTATTTGACGTGTGCCCGAAAATGAGCTCGTAAGGTGTAAATCCGTGCGTTTTATTTTTGTATTATTATAACAGATAACTGCGTAAGGGAGGATGTTGAAAGGGTGTTCGTCGGGGTTCTCAGCCTTATGGGCTCTAATCGTTTCCGTAAGGGTTGCGTGGAACCTTTCCAAGGAACCGTTGGACTGTGGATGGTGAACACTAGAGAAAGTTAGTTTAATGTCGTAAAGTTCGCAAAGGTCTTTGAGCAAGGTGTTATCGAATTCCCGGCCGTGATC
This sequence comes from Listronotus bonariensis, assembly GCA_014170235.1. Classification (NCBI taxonomy): domain Eukaryota; kingdom Metazoa; phylum Arthropoda; class Insecta; order Coleoptera; family Curculionidae; genus Listronotus; species Listronotus bonariensis. The sequence continues at coordinate 48,665 of JACEGR010000990.1, forward strand.
ACAGTGAATCCTAAGGGGTGTACCGTAGTGTTGAAAGAACACTAATAAGGTGTTAACCACGGATTTTGCTGTTTTATCTTGAATCGGATAGGCCTGAGTAAATTTTGTTAACTCGTCTCGAATGGTAAGAGCATAATTTCGCGAGGGATATTCAAATATGTCGATATTAATTCTCTCAAAAGGTGTCTTAGGTGTTTCGGTAATTACGAGTGGAGTGCTAAGATTTTTACGACAAAATTTGACTTTTTGGCAGATTTCACAACTTTTAATAAATTTTTCCACGTCTTTTGTAAGTCCCGGCCAGTTATATTTTTCCCTAATTCGTTTAATGGTTTCATTTATACCGCGATGGAGATTGTTTTTCCCGAGTGGTATTGATCTAAAATTATTGGAATTTGGTCGTCGTCAGGGGTCTTAACAATGTCTTGACAAATTTTTAATTTTATTTCTTTATCAGTAAAGATAAAGGATAGAATTTCTAGTATCGGTAGTTTAATATTGTTTTCGATGCAGTAAGTGTCTGTGTTGTTAAACTCGTTTTGACCTTTGTATAAAATGTAAAATAAATGAGAGACCACAGTATCGTGGTCGTACCTTAAGGGTATTATAAAGTATTTACGGCCTCTAACTGTCTTACTTGATAGTATGTTAATTTGATCTTGATGAAACTCTGGAGATTCTTCCAAGATATCATCAATTATTTTATGGTGAAAATCTTCCAGCTTGTTTTGCCAAAAGAAGGTAACGATATTTTTGTGAGTTTTATCTAAAAGTTGAGAATTGGAAATTTCAAATTTGGAATAGTCAATTATTGATTTAGTTTTGTACAGATATACAAAGGTATTAAATTAATCTTTAACTTTTTCAAGGTCTGTGTCTGTTTGGTCGTTTCCGTCTTCTTCGTAAGATTCTATTTCGACTTCTTGTAAACCGCTAGTAGAAGGAATATTTTTATCGTTTTCGTTCGTCACGTATATTGAGTGTTTTGAATGAAATTTTGCGCATTTTTGAAAATTATTTATTTTTATTCTCGAAAGGACGTCAGCGTTTTTATTAATTTTTCCGGGTTTATACTCGATCTTATAATCGTACTCCTCTAATTTTAAGCGCCACCTAGCTAACCTACTTCCAGGGTCTTTTATGGAGAACAGCCAAGTTAAGGGTCGATGGTCGGTAATAAGGGTAAATTTTCTGCCGAAAAGATATGGCCGAAAATGTTTTACTGCCCAGACAATAGCCAAAAGTTCACGCTCAATGGTTGAATACTTAATTTCTGCATTGCATAAAGTTCGAGATGCATATGCGATGGGCAGATCTTTTCCTATCGGACCTTGTGAAAGAACAGCGCCAATAGCAAACGCGCTTGCGTCTGTGGTTAGCAGAAAAGGTTCTTCAAAATTCGGATAAATTAAAATAGGATTCGAAACTAGAGCCCTTTTAGTTCTTCAAAGGAGGATTTGCACTCAGAATCGAAGAAGAATAGAGTGTCCTTTTTTAGAAGTTTTGTTAAGGGTTTTGAAATTTTGGCAAAATTGGGGATGAATCGACGATAGTAGCCTGCTAGTCCTAGAAATGATTGAATGTCTTTGGACTTTTGGGGTTCAGGAAAGTTTAGAATACAATCAACTTTCGATGGGTTGGGCTTAACACCGTCTTGTGTAATTAGGTGTCCCAGATACGCGACTTCTTTTCTTAAGAATTCGCATTTGTCTGGTTGAATCTTAAGATTTGCTTTCCTTAGGCGTTTAAAGACTTCGGTAAGACGAGAGATGTGTTCCTGAATGGTCGGAGAGTAAATGATTATGTCATCCATGTAGACTAAGCAGCGTTCATTTTGAATGCCAAGAAGAATGTTGTCCATGACTCTTTGGAATGTGGACGGGGCATTCTTTAACCCAAAGGGCATTCTAACAAATTCATAGTGACCATTTTCAACTGAAAATGCTGTTTTTGGGATGTCTTTAGGGTCAATCTCTATTTGATGGAATCCCGACGCGAGATCAAGCGTCGTGAAGTACTCGCACTTTCCAAGTTGGTCCAGAAGATCGGAAATATTGGGCAAAGGGTATTTGTCGTCTGTGATGAACTCATTAAGCTTACGATAATCGATAACAACTCTCCACTTGGGTTTGCCAGACGCATCCAGTTTTTGGGAACAACCCAAACTGGTGATGACCAAGGAGAGACAGATGGACGGATAATTCCCTCGTTTAACATTTTGTTAACTTGGGTTTTTACCTCTTCCTTATGAACTTGGGGGTAGCGATAAGATTTAGTAAATATAGGGCGAGCACCATTTGTTTCAATAGAGTGTTTTATTTCGTTTGTAAATGACAGTTTATCCCCTTCAAGATAAAATATGTCCGCAAAATTTAAGCAAAGATTAGTCACGAGTTCTTTTTCTTCGTCGTTTAAGTGTTCGGTTCTTAATTGGTTTTTTATTAACGTGATTCTGTCAATTTGGGGTTCTGTTTTATTATTTACATTAAAATTGTAAAATGGCTCAGTAGTGTCATCTACCGTTTCCAAACAAATATTAGAAAAGTCAATGTTTTTGGTATCGCGTTAGCATTAATGACTGAGGTAAAAAATTCGCCACGTTCGTTTACTCGTACTAGGGCGTTTGGAAGTCTAACTTTTCGACTTCTTGAGAGATTAATATGGCGTCAGTATTCTTAAGATCGCATGTTAGCTTAAATATTTTTTCCGTTCGCGCTTCTATATTAATTTTATTAAAAGTATTACTATTTTTCTGTTTAAGTTCATTTTCAACTTTAAAAAGGGGGATTGTTTTAAAATTTGTTACTAATTGTTTAGATTTTTAAATCGATTACGCACTCGTAATGTTCCAAAAGTCTAAACCTAAAATACCGTCGAAGTCTATGTCCAAATGTAAAAACATTGTCAAAACAGTATAATATAGCAGTGAGGAAAAGTACATATCACACTAGTGTTGCAAAGTAAATATCACCCTAGTGTTGCAAAGTTCTCAATTGTTTTCTATTTTTTCTGTAAAGACAACTTTCAGACAAAATTTCTTTTTTTTGGTGAATAATTTGTGGTCGTAGGAAAAATAGTGTACAGTACTCGTGTGAAAATTACTTTCTTACACTCGTGGGTTTGTCGCACTCGGCTAACGCCTCGTGCTACAATATTCCCACTCGTGTGAAATTAGTCATTTTCCACACTTGTAATGTAATATACTATTATTATATTATGTAAGAGCAGAATTGTTTCTTCATAATGTATAAAAGTTTTAATTTTCTTAAAATGTTAAATAAGCTTTTAAATTTTATTCTGGAGAAAAGCCAAATAATATTTTGTTTACAGTATTCTTCTTCGTATTCTTATTTCAAAAATATAACAAAACGCTAAAATAAAAAGTTATTTAGAATTATAAGTTATGACTAAATACAAAGTAATGGCATTTTATTAAAATTTTTATTTATTTATTTTTTAATTTTGATACATTTTCATAAAAAATTGAAACAAAAAAAAATTATAACTAAGATGCGAAAATTATATATGGCTCTTAATATTTATAGTATACTTACCTTATAAAAATCATATTGTTTGTGAAATTCTGGGATACTGTTAAATCCTTGAAACAAACCTGAAATTAGCAGTTAGATAAAAATATATACGTAAATTAAGTTAAATTTTACAAACTTGCCTCATTTTATAAAATAAGTTTAAAGGTTAGTTAGTTGTACTTGTTTTAAAGAATTAATTAATTAAAATAATAAACATTTGTACCATACAGGGTCAATTCAATTTTTTTTTACAAAATTTTAAACATTTAAATATCCGTGATTTTTTGATTTGAGCATAACTTTTGATACTAAATAATTTAGTGTTTATAATATTTACTTTTAGACAGTTTCTATTTTTTTTATCTACCTTGTACAGGGTGGCTCGAATTCAACGCTCATCATTGGGATTTCGGAAACCGTAAGAGATACAGGATCGGTTAAATGGAGGCAAAGTTGCGCAATTTGATGCTCAATAAAATGCCGTTTTGCGTTTTAAAAATTCCGAGTACTTCCGAAGATATTCGAAAAACCGGAATTTTCAATTTTGGTTTCTATTGTTTCCTGGCTATATTTGTTAAGATAACTCAAAATGAAAAACACATTTTCAAGGCCACTTTTTCTGCTCTATAATTCAGTGTGATTAAATATTGAATCTGACGTTTCGGCTTCTGGCGACCATCATCAACTTAATTTTTTTTAAATACGGACCTGATATTTTTTTCAATTTAATTAAATCCTTTCATCACTCTTAAAACACTATATATCGCCACTTTGATATTTGCCGACGTTTCGTACAGACAATTCCATCACCAGAATATTGCATATTAATTTTACCATAATACGGCCCTGAACTACATTTTTAGGTAAAAAGGTAAAAAAATAATAAACTTATTACATATTCATAATGTTTTATTGCAACTCATTGATATCTAACAGCGGAAATTACTTTATTAACAGAAACTAACCAGCAGGTACGAATTCAGGGGAGAACTTTATTTAATGTATGGATTGGTATGTGGAGGAAGAAAATTATTGGACCTTTCGTTTACAAAGGGACCCTAACTTCCGAACGATATCTAAATTTGATTAGGAATGATGTCTTAGACGCCTTAGATAATCAACCTTTGGCAGTATTTCAAGAAATATAGTGGCAGCAAGACAGGAGCTCCTGCCCACAATGGAAGGAAAGTAGCTCAATTCCTTTACCATATATTTCCTAATAAATGGTTTTGCAAGATGGCCCGCTAGGAGCCCAGATCTTAGTCCCCTAGATTATTTCCTTTGGGGATATCTTAAGAACCGTTTATTTCAAAATGCACCTCACGACCTTTAAGTACTACGACAAAATTTGATAAGGGAAGTCGCTGCCATTCCTGCGAGAACAATTAATCGAGCTGTATTAATAATACAAAGCAAAGCAAGAAAATGCATCGAGGCGGAAGGTTATCTCTTTGAACACTTATAATAGTGATTAAATTATGTTTATTTTTAATATGGGCATCAAGATAGTATTACAAATTGTTTATGTAAGCTGATTTGTTGTCTACCTTTTGTATCTTATGTCTAATATTCATGAAATTTTCGGTTAATAAAGTAATTTCCGCTGTTAGATATCAATGAGTTGCAATAAAAGATTACGAATATGTAATAAGTTTATTCTTTTTTTACCTTCTTACCTAAAAATGTAGTTCAGGGCCGTATTATGGTTAAATAAATATGCAATATTCTGGTGATGGAATTTTCTGTACGAAACGTCGGAAAATATCAAAGTGGCGATATATAGTGTTTGAAGAGTGATGAAAGGATTTACTTAAATTGAAAAAATATCAGGTCCGTATTTAAAAAATTAAGTTGATGATGGTCGCCAGAAGCCGAAACGTCAGATTCAATATTTAATCACACTGAATTATAGAGCAGACAAAGTTGCCATGAAAACGTGTTTTCCATTTTAAGTTATCTTAACAAATATAGCCAGGAAACAATAGAAACCAAAATTGAAAATTCCGGTTTTTTCGAATATCTTCGGAAGTACTCGGAATTTTTAAAAAGCAAAACGGCATTTTATTGAGCATCAAATTGCGCAACTTTGCCTCCATTTAACCGATCCTGTATCTCTTACGGTTTCCGAAATCCCAATGATGAGCGTCGAATTCGAGCCACCCTGTACATCCGTTGACTACTTCTTATGCAGTTTAAGATTATGTATCAAATTTTATAAAGAATATTTTTTTTAAGAAACTACAAATAAAAAACGTTTTCTTTTTTGTTGCACACACAATGGACCACAAAGAATGGTAAAAATTATCAAAAATAATGTAACAAGCACTGTTCAGTTTATAGGCACGACAAGTAGTGATTCTTCTTGCTATTCAGCAAACAACTAAAAAATCGATAACCTTAACCCGCGTCCAGACTTGCAACAATTCGCCAAACATCGGTCCAAACAGACCAACCAATTTGCGCGCTCCTTTGATGCAAAAAACCGACAAGCTCTACTGAATCACCCCGGAATCATTCGCCGGGTGACAGGAAAGGTGACAGAAATCATAAAAGAAAGTGTAAGCCTCGGTGTCAATTACCACAGGTGGACCACAGTCAATGATCTAAAAATTAAAAGGATTGCTAATAGAAACTGATCCCCATATATTTTCAATAGACCTGCGCAAGAATTTTTTACCCCACACTGGGAGAATTGCTGTACACCTTTGCACATGCGCAGTTGTTATAAAGGTTAGCATTTTTTATTTAAAACCCAATATAGTGTTGGCAACATTGACAAAATTAGCAGTATTTTAATAAATATAGTGGTTGCAACACTGAAAACGTTTACCTATGCGGTGACAGGGTCACACTCATCCTAATTTAATTTATAATTTGGGATTTCCCGATCGTAAAATCCAGGTAAAATTAACGCCGTCGACCGACCAAACGCAATCTCCCATCTACGGTCGACCGTTATCAGGTATAGATATTTGGTATTTGGTGTTTTATTTGTGCGTTGTGAGTAATTCTTGGTGTTTTTTAAACTTTTATTTAATTTAAGTTTTGCATAACCAAATCTAAATAATGAGTAAGTAGCAAATTTCCTGTTTTAAATAATACTCTTTATTGCCATGCAGTCAATTTTTTAGAGATCAATAAATCCATTATTTTTTGAAATAGTCATGGTTTGGGTTAATTTTTTTTTAGCGGGAAAAATTGTATTTAAGGATTATAGAAAAATATATATGGGGTTCCATTTAAAATAACAAACTTGCCCTATATACGAAAATTGGCCGTTTTCGTAAGAAATAAATGTCACAACCAAATGGCAAGGATATAAAAAGAAACTTAAAAAAATCTAAGGCTTTTCGCGAAAACCGCATTTTGATAATATTATTTCTTCTAAAATTATTCGCGGTGAAAATGGGTTAAAATATAGTCGGACACCCTGTATTAGCATTGGACTGATGCATTTATAATCACACAAAATAAAATATGGCAGTTTAATTAAAATAATTTGACATATTTTCAAGTTATAACACGTAGCCATAAGCAATTTCGTCGGCAATATCACGATGTGGCGTATCTCAAAAAGTAGGAAATTGACTAGAGCTGATGTAATTGCTTAAAAAAAGTTGCTTCTTAATATTACAATATTAATATGTTAGATTTTGATATCTTTAAAAGTTATAGAAATATAATACTAAGCCTATTTCATTTTACTAAAAAAGAGTAGTACAAAAAATAACTAAAAAGCACCCTCGTGAAATTTAAACATAAAGATACGCCGCTTCGTGATATTGAGGACGATTTATACCATATAATATCTTGTAGATTGCTTATTGCTCCTATGTTAAAAAAGGAACATAGGTATCTTTCTGTGGAATCTTTTGAATAAAATTAAATAGTCCAAGCGATTCCATTGCGCTTTAAGCCTAGTTTAAGATTATAACATTATCAAGTTTATTTCAAGTTGGCATTTGTAGGCAAATTAAATCAATAATTACTTACTGGGTACATTACCAATTTTAATATTTGTGATTCGCTTTTTTTTGTGGTTTCAATTACAAATATAAGGTCAGTTTGGCCCTAACCCCAAAAATAAACAATTTCAATGGCATTACACGCCAAACTTAACTGAACGACAACTGCTACGCCAACGGGAACGAAATATCAGTTTATGAATTGAGATTTATTCCTCAAACAAGTTACACCAAATCTAATTGCTTTTATAATAAAATACCAACTATTCAGTTTTGTTGTGTCAAGGTAGTGTTAAGAAGGAAGATAATAATACATAAAATAGCGTGCAGGTTTGAGGTTAAGTAAAAGTGGGTCCTCATGAATCAAAAAGAAGGTGTTTTAGCAATAAGTTTTCTTTGGAAGAAGTTTTGGAGTGTGCTAGTGTAAAAATTGATAAACTAAAAAGTATTGTAGTCGTTGTTTATCGTCCACCGTCAGGTGGTTTTGGAGTTTTTTTAAGCCTTTTCCAGGATTTACTGTTGTATGTTTCTAACTTAAAATATAATGTTATTATAGGAGGTGATTTTAACCTAAATTTCTGCGAGCCCAGTGCTAATTTGACAATTTTAACTGATCTTCTGCACTGCTTTAAAATTATTGTTACTATAAAAGAACCCACACGGGTAGCTTTAAACTCAAGCAGTTGCATAGATAATTTTTTAATTAGTGAAGAGTTAAAATATAAAGCAAATGTTGTAAACCTTACAGTATCTGATCATTACTCTCAATTTCTAGGAATATCTGTAAATAATAATCAATGTTCCAAAAAACAGAATATTTATGTGTATAGACGGAATTTTTGTAATAATAATTCAACTCGTTTTATTCAAAGTTTACAGTCTGAAGATTGGTGTGATGTTCTACTCCAGTCATGTCCCAACAAGGCCTTTGATATATTTTCTAATTTGCTCTTATTTTATTTTGAAACATGCTTTCCTCTACAACGACGTCTTCTTAACAAGAAAGGTAGTAAGCCGTATAAATTAAGTCCAGAATTATTACACTTAAAAGAAAGAGTAACTCTTTATACTGAACTATCTAAACATGACCGGCGTTACAAAAATGTAAGTATATATTTAAACCGTCACTATCGGGAAAAGCTAAAATTAGCTAGAATTAAATATCACGATGATCAAATAAATAATGCACAAAATAAATCAAGGGCTGTTTGGTCGGTCATAAATAAATTGCAGAAAAAAGATGTAACGAGAAAGGAAATAGAAATTTTTGACAATGGTGTGAAGCTGTCCGATGCAGTAGTTGCTGATAATTTTAATATTAACTTTGCTGGTGTGGCAGGTAGCCCTGTTCATAATCAGATTGACTATGATTTTTTGTCGCGTAATGTACCTTCTTTTAGTAAGACCTTCTTTATGTTGCCTATAAGTGAGCAGGACTTACATAATTTCATCGACAATTTAAAGAATTCCAATGCCTGCGGTGTGGATAATATATCAAACAATTTGTTAAAAAAATGTAAAAATCAGTTGTCTTCTATTCTTGTCTTTCTCGTTAACTTATCAATGGAAAACGGAATTTTTCCAGATAGACTAAAGTTAGCTACTGTCGTACCAATATATAAAAAGGGTGATTCTAATTCGTATACTAATTACAGGGGTATAAGTCTACTTTCGCCTATCTCTAAGATATTTGAACTACCAATAAAAACACAGTTAACAAGTTTCTTGACAAATAACAAGTTATTATCAATTATGCAGCATGGTTTTACTAGGGATAAGGGTACTGAAACAGCATCATGTTCATTTCAAAAATGGACTGTTGATGCTTTGGATAATGGTTTTTGTGTTTTGGGACTTTTTGTGGATTTCTCGCGCGCTTTTGATTGTGTACACCACGATTTATTGTTGGAAAAATTGTATCGATATGGTGTCAGGGGAGTTCCATACAATTTTTTAAAGAGTTATCTGGAAAATCGCTTTCAGTTTGTACAGCTAAATCAAGCAAAGAGTGAAAAGAGTCGTATTACCCGAGGAGTACCACAGGGATCTATATTGGGTCCTCTACTTTATTTAATTTATTCGAATGATATTATTAATTATCTTAACACCAATTCAAATATACATACAGTTTGCTACGCTGATGATACTAATGTTTTAATTAAAGAAAATACCCTTAGTAAGTTAAAAATTAGTAGTGAAAACATATATCGTAAAATAATTTTGTGGTCAGAAAAAAATTATCTTAATTTAAACACAAGCAAAACCACAGCTCTTTTGTATACTCTATCAAGGCGGCTTAATTTAGAAAGATTTACACTTTTTGAAAATACGGCAAGTCCTATTAATTGTAGTAAAACCACTAAAATGTTAGGTTTGAATCTAGATTTTAAGTTGCAGTGGGACTCGCATATAGATTTTCTCTGTGCCAAATTACGTAGTGCTTGTTATGCTCTAAATTTCATGTCCCAACATTGCAGTAGAGACACCCTACTTACTCTGTATTATGCATACTTTCATAGCCATTTACGATATGGGATTATTTGTTATGGTGGGGGTGCTCAGGTTAATAGGGTTTTTTGCTTCAAAAGTACGCAGTTCGGATAATCAGTGGCTTAACGCATAGAGAAACATGTCGCGACGCTTTTAAGAAATTAAAAATTTTAACTTTTATTCAACCTATATTTTGGAACTGTGCATTTATGTTTACAGAAATAAAAGCTTATTTGTAACTAATGGTATGCAACACGATCACAACACTAGAAATGGAGCTTTATTAGCGCCAGACAGGCATCGGACAGCAACGTACCAAAAACATTTTTATTTTAATTGTTGTAAATGTTATAATTCTCTTGATGATGATATAAAGAACTCCAAGAATATCAATATCTTTAAAAGTAAATTAAAAAAGTTTCTACTAGATAGAACTTGTTACTGCTTTGACGATTTTTTTTCAAGGTAAAATCTACCTCAATAATTTTGTTTTCCTTTAACTTTTTATGTAACTTATTTTTAGTATAAAATGTTTTGACGGTTTTTTAAATAATTTTGTTTTGTTTATTTGTAGTATTTATTTTAAGGACTTTTTGACTTTTTCGTCAATTATTGTGCTGTTTGTACTTTTAAATTGATGAAATAAAAATTATTATTATTATTATTATTATAATAAAATGGAATTTAAATTGAGATCAGTGCTTCTAAGCACTCTCGTTTGCTAAATCTTAATAAAATCGGCGATACGAACGAAAAATAAAAAATATACAACAAAAAATAGTCCCCAATATAAAACCGGTTTACTTTTAGGGACTGCTATGAAAGACGAATACAGACTTAAAATAAAATATTTAAATATGTATACCCCAAAATTACTTGGTATATTTTCTTTATAAATGAATCATATACAAAATGTTAAACCCGGTCCATTTGTTTGTTTTCGGCTAGTCAGTAAATGTTTATTGCGCATGCCCACAAGTGTACTGCGCAGTGCCCACGTAGGGGTTATTGTGATTTTCGCTGCATTCATCCATATTTATTTTTCAGATCATTGACCACAGTCGACAGAACTAAATGTAGATGTTATTACCAATACCTGTGATAAGTGGATAAATGTTTAATATTTAGATTTGATTTTTAATTAATTATACTTGCCTAACTATTAAAATTGCTAACTTTAATGTATAAAATTGTATGCATAATCATACATAATGCCATATTATGTAACAGTAGTGCAGTATTATGCCAGTCAAAAATGCTTTATCCCCATATTGTAAATTTTTTTCCTTTGCATAAAGATTTTTGGTGTCGGCTTTGTACATTTTATCCTTTAAATAAAATCTATGCAAAATAAATTTGCTGTTTTTTAAAAATATATCCACTTTTACAGGTTTTCCTTAACTTGTATTGTGGATGATCCAACTGAGATTCCACTTAATATTATGGTAAATCTATGAGAGGTCCCAAGAAACAAAAAATACAAAAGTTTTAGAAGAATAAAAGTAGATTTTTAAAAAGATATTTTGATTTATACAGCGTGCCCCAAAACATTTTGTGTAATAAAAATTCAATATTTTAAATGTGACATACAGAGAATGATTATTACATATTTATAGAATTAACATGATATCCATAGTATTCTGACCCTTTATCTCTTTAAAGCAGTGGCCATCATTTCTGTGAGTTAAAAAAAGTTTTAAAATAAGGATGTGTTCATCTTGACCTTCTTTAGCTCCCAATTGTATTTGACGTGCATACATCCAAGGAAGCTAAGGTAAGGAAGTGAATTTTGTTTTGCTCTATCCTAAACTTTTTCAGTAAATTTAAACTCTTAAACCAATCTAAAGGTATAGGAATATAAATTATAAAAATTTCCATATTTTTATAAAAATCCTATATATCTAATATTATACAGACAACTTTTTAGAGGCACCCTGTATTTTTTTTTCTTTGACAAACCACGAAGACTAAAGGCCTAAATAATAACGTACCGTGGGTGTCTTAAGCGAGGTAAGAGGAAGTTTGTTGACACGGGACTTAAATACTTGAAGATTTGGGGGGAAGGAAAAACCTCCGCAGGCAGCAGGTTCCACATTCAAGAAACTCTAGGGATAAAAGAACGAACAAAGTGAGAAGTTCGGGGCCTGTCCAGTTGGACCGTATAGGGATGCATACGCGCGGAACCACAAGATTTTCTGTTGGGAACCGGGAAAGTACCTATAAAAAAGCGATAGATCCACCACAGCCCGATGATGGGCAAGAGAGGAAGCCTTTCTGTATAAATCAAATATGTTCGAAAAATGTAACACCGCATGAGTCATATTTTTGGTGCATGCAGCCGGCTCCATCGAATTATAAGACGTTGTCACGCCAAAAGTTAAAATCCAAGATGGCCACCGCCACAAAATAACATCGTATCTTGTATAGAGGAAAATTTATTTCGTGTAAAGAGAGTGGGAACACTCTGTATATTTATTTCTCATACAAACTACTTTTCTGTTTTGGGTTCCTAAAAGTGTAAAATAAATAATTTAAAGTAAATAGACCTTGCGAAGATTATAATACTAATTGTGTTTTACAGTGTCGGACTGGCCAACGCCTTAGAGCCACTCACAAAGGCAAAATTAAAAAAATGTAATGTGATCAAAATAGTAAGGTAAAAAAATGCATTACAAAAAAATATAGCAATTTGTACGGTCTGCAAATAAATATGTATATTTAATTAGCCCAAAAATAAATACGTAACAAATAATTTTTTTCTTTTTACTTTTTTAATAATATTTTAATACTGCTATTAACTTGCTTTTAAAGCCTTTATTCATTAAGTCCTCGTCTTTCCAGTCTTGTAGGAAAAACTAAATATTATAAATAAATAAATGAATAACTAAATAAATAAAAAAATAAATAAATAAATAAATAAATAAATAAATAAATAAATAAATAAATAAATAAATAAATAAATGAATGAATGGAATGAATGAATGAATGAATGAATGAATGAATGAATGAATGAATGAATGAATGAATGAATGAATGAATGAATGAATGAATGAATGAATGAATGAATGAATGAATGAATGAATGAATGAATGAATGAATGAATGAATGAATGAATGAATGAATGAATGAATGAATGAATGAATGAATGAATGAATGAATGAATGAATGAATGAATGAATGAATGAATGAATGAATGAATGAATGAATGAATGAATGAATGAATGAATGAATGAATGAATGAATGAATGAATGAATGAATGAATGAATGAATGAATGAATGAATGAATGAATGAATGAATGAATGAATGAATGAATGAATGAATGAATGAATGAATGAATGAATGAATGAATGAATGAATGAATGAATGAATGAATGAATGAATGAATGAATGAATGAATGAATGAATGAATGAATGAATGAATGAATGAATGAATGAATGAATGAATGAATGAATGAATGAATGAATGAATGAATGAATGAATGAATGAATGAATGAATGAATGAATGAATGAATGAATGAATGAATGAATGAATGAATGAATGAATGAATGAATGAATGAATGAATGAATGAATGAATGAATGAATGAATGAATGAATGAATGAATGAATGAATGAATGAATGAATGAATGAATGAATGAATGAATGAATGAATGAATGAATGAATGAATGAATGAATGAATGAATGAATGAATGAATGAATGAATGAATGAATGAATGAATGAATGAATGAATGAATGAATGAATGAATGATGAATGAATGAATGAATGAATGAATGAATGAATGAATGAATGAATGAATGAATGAATGAATGAATGAATGAATGAATGAATGAATGAATGAATGAATGAATGAATGAATGAATGAATGAATGAATGAATGAATGAATGAATGAATGAATGAATGAATGAATGAATGAATGAATGAATGAATGAATGAATGAATGAATGAATGAATGAATGAATGAATGAATGAATGAATGAATGAATGAATGAATGAATGAATGAATGAATGAATGAATGAATGAATGAATGAATGAATGAATGAATGAATGAATGAATGAATGAATGAATGAAATAAATACATATATAAATAAATAAATACATAAATAAATACATAAATAAATAAACAAATAAACAAATACCTAATTATATGAGGCCCATATCTAGATATAGAGTAACAAATTTTACCAAAAAAAAAGTTTATTACCCTAAATCCTGAGAACCAAGAATTTGCGGACCCATATAATATATGTAAACTTTTTTCCCCCAAAATTATGATTTTACTTTTTATTTCAGAACAAGCAATAATTATACCGCATAAATTCACAAAAGTGTGCAAATTTTCATTAGATTTAAGGCAGACATTATAGGAATACAAATATTATTTAAATTGCTATTGTTTTTTTCTTTATAAGATTGTATTTGATTTTATATTAATTTTTATATATTTTTTTGTTTGTTGAATTAACGTTTTCCTTTTGTGGTTTTGTAATATAATAAAAAAAAAGCATTTTTTAACCAATCTGAAATTATATTTATTATTATTTTTATTAAGCAATTATACCTATGGTTAGTATAATACCATACTTAAATATTTAAAAATTGGATAGAAAAAGGATTTAATTTTAAGGTTTTGATCAGTGAGCCAAGTGGTCCCCAATCCGACACTGTTCTTACAATTTTTGGACCCGTTTTTAATTTACAAATAAATCTAAATATGTATAAATTATAAAGAATGCAAAATATAAACTCCCCTTTTCTTTTTATTTCTATATGGGCAATAAAGAATAATGTCGTCTTAAAGGATAGATATTTGTTTGCTTTACCGTAGTACGTATCAGAAGCCTAAAGTTCTGAATATAATTAACTTTTGATTTCAGGCTTTTAGGGTATTAACGTAAAAAGTGACCAATATGAATCATCCAGTAGTATATGCTAAATACAATACTTTGCAATTTTATAATAACAAATTTACATTAGACACCTATTTAAAACTTATTCAATGGAGAAAAACCAACTATCTTGGACCTTGGATGTGGTGATGGAAAATCAACATTGAAAATATTAGAACCACGAATACCTCGAGACTATACCAAGTTAGTTTTATCCGATTTACAAGAATCAATGGTTGAATATGCCAAAAAGTCACATAAAAATGATAGATTGGAATTCGTTCAATTTGATATTGCTGGAGAAAAGTTACTTCCAGAAAAATATGACCACATATTTTCTTTCTTTGCTTTTCAGTGGGTGGCTAATCTAAGGTATGTAAATTATTGTTTTTTGACACAAAAAAATAGTTATACCTATTAAACTAGTTAATGTTATATTAGTTTGATAAAAAAAAATCACCTAAAATAACTCTTAAAAACTGTGATCTTGTCAAAATAGTATAGTTGTACGAATTTCGTCAATTTGTGATATTAGACTCTTTCGATTTTTTTAGAAATTGCCTTTATAATTTTTTTTTGCCATATTAAATTACAAAAATTGTTTCAGTGATATTCTCACTATTTTCACTTTTTGTACCAAAGCACTTTTAAGATGTAATATTTTCTTATGGTAGGGGAGCCCAAGAGGGAATTTAGGGATTTACTACAAAGCGCCAAATTAATATACCGGAGGATACTTTGTACCCCGTTTAGTACCCCCACCAAATATAAGCCCCATATACAGGGCCGATCGTATTAAAAAAATTCCTAAAAGTATATGTCCGGACTTGTTTTATTTTTTGAGATACGTTAAATTAAAAAAAAGTCGGTATTTTTTTAATATCTTAAAAACGCTTTAACCGATTTTGATGAAATTTGGTACACCTATTTACTGTAATGAGACACTTGTAAGACTTTAACTGGATTAAGAGTATTGGGACCAGTGGCATCTCAGTGGACACCCTAGCAAATATTATTGAGAAAAAAAGTACGCCACTGACTTCTTATATACTTTTTTATACCTTTTTCTAATTAAAGGAATAAAAACACAACATTTAAGTCATTTGTATTTTTTTGTATCTCGCTTCGTTTTCGAGAAAAAAACAAGCCGCTTAAAGTCATTCAAAAAATATCCATTAATAACATAAAATAAAATTCTAAATAAAAAATAAACAATTTTGACCTTGACAAACAAGAAAAATATATTTTTTTAAAAACTACAACATTGCTTATTTATTTAACGGCAAATTATTATGTTATGTTAATTTGATTTTAATAACATATTGTCTATGGGAATTTTTTAAAAGAAATTAAAGTTTGTTTTGATTTTTTCTTTTAAACGAAACACTATACGAAGAAAATACAAAAAACTTAAAAGTTGATTTTAAATTGCCTAATTAGATAAAAATATAAAAACTCAGGAGCGTACTTTTTTCTTCCATTAATATAAGCTGTGGCGCCAACTTAGACGCCACTGCACCCAATACTCCTAATCTAGGTAGAGTTTTACAAACCACTTATAACATTAAACAGGTGTACCAAATTTTATCTAAATAGGATAAAACGGTTTTCAAGATATTTAAAAAACACCGAATCTTTTTTAATTTTAACGCCCTTTATTTAAGAAATAAACACGTGTGTGAAATTACTCCTTTAAGTTTTGTACCATAGTTAGGAAACACTCTGTAATTTACCGTTTTTTAAAACAAAAATATAGTTTTTGGCTTAACCGAAAGTTAGAAAAACAACTGAATTCGTAAAACAATGCATATAATAATGTGCTGCCTAGGTACTAAATTATACTTTAGAAAGTAAAAAAGTAGTAGATTTGAGCCACCGGCACCGGGTACGGACACCTGATATTGGAGATTAAGTTTCTAAATAATTAATAGTTTAAAAAAACTAAAAAAACACGCTTTTATATGCAACCGAACTAAAAATTAAAAAATAATTTTTCATTAAAAAAATATTTTCACTTCATAGTAAAAAGCGTGGGGTGCTTAATATATTAAATGTTATAATTATTATATTTGCCAATATCTATGATGGAAAAGTTATGAAAAAATAGTAAAATGCACCCCACGCTTTTTACTATGAAGTGAAAATATTTTTTTAATGAAAAATAATTTTTTAATTTTTAGTTCGGTTGCATATAAAAGCGTGTTTTTTTAGTTTTTTAAACTATTAATTATTTTTCATTTTTTAGTTCGTTATATTGCACAAAATTCTTAATATAACAGTAAATTAGAACATACTAATTAATTAAGCAGCAAAAAGAAAATAACCAGCCCCCTATGAAATGACAATGGTAGCAAATTTTAAAATTTGCAAAAGATTGCAACTCACTAAAAAATTTCTTCTTCATTAAGTAGCAAAGTTTCAAATTTTGCCAACAGATGGCACTCCAGGAAATGTTTGGACCGTTGTCAACACTTTGCAATCCACTAAAAAATTTCTTCCTCATTTAATAGCAAAGTTTGAAATTTTTCCAACAGATGGCATCCTAGGTGTTGTTTTTATAATATAATGGAATTTTTTTCCCGGCGATTAAAAAAAAGATAAAGGGATACTGTTTGCAGATTATTGCATTGTCATGGGTCCTTAATACGTGTGCAAAGTTTCAAAGAAATCGAATAGCTGGAAGTTGGTTAAAATTAGGCTCAAAGATTCCGTTACATAGGCAGCCAGATGGATAGATTGATAGATAGATAGATAGTTACAACCCAAGTTAATAAAAGCGTGTTAAAAAGTACTGACCCGCTTTTTAAAAAGCTAAAAACCCTTAAAATGGGGTATTACTTAACGACCTTTCTTATTTAAACTTTTTGATGTTTGTACAAGTAGGGGGAGGGGATAACCCTGAACATGTTTATTTTTATACAAAAATGTGTTCTTCTTGAAATAAAAATTGACGCGTTTTAGGATTTTTCCACAAGTAGAAAAAGTGCCCGAATATCAGATCGTTGACTAATATCGGATAGTGATAATTCTCATAAATCTGGAATCTGATAATGGAAAAACCTGTTTGCAGATCAAAAGCTAAATTTAAGATACAAAATAATATTTTATTGCTAACAATAAAACATAGAGGGCTGAGTGATTTTTTCAAAATGTGATTTTTTACAAGTGCTAATTAGTCACGCAGTTTTAAGACATTTAGATCACATATTAAATTTTACTTTATAGTTCAAATAGGTCTACAATATGTTCAATTTAATTCATGCAAGAAAAAGTAGTAATAACTTTTCTTTGTTTTATAAACTAAACTTAACCAAAGAAAATTTGCCTAATATCCGATAGTTACAGGTTATATCCGATATTATTACAAAATGTTTTTATTAAGCTTTATTTAGAATACCACCATCTTAAGGTATTTAAGGCCTTATTAACAAGTAAAATTGAATGTTTTTGTTGTGGTTTTGACTCTAAGGCTTATTACATAGGGTTATTCTTATACTTATATCGAATGCCCTATTATATGTTTGTTTTGTCAGCTAAAATTATCCATCTTTCTTAAAATTTTTATTTTAATTTTTTTAACATGCAAAACGGTTTATTTATGTTTAATACAGAATCAGCTTAATAACATAACACATAGGCAACGTGAGGAAAAGAGACAATATAACGAGAATACTTGCACGTAAACATTTCGTATTGGTAATTCATCATACATCCTTTGTTGTTACTTTACTGGCCGATATCCCAATACCTATTTGCTAAACCAGTATATGGTTATGTAAAGGCTAAATATCCGATATTACGGTACCTTAAACAATTAACGAATTCATACGGGGTAGATCGTTTTAATTGGAATGCACTATGCATAAAAATGCACAAAAGTGAGTGGCGTACTTTTTTGTTACAAATAGCCATTTGAGCGCCACTGGACTCAAACAGATATAAATGTATTTACGTTAGGGTTAAATATGTCCCTGACTCCTGTAAATTTTATAAAAATCGAATTAAAAATATTTAAAATGTTCAAAATAAAATTAATATTAGATATATGTGTTGGTACCTTGGCTATTATTAGAAATAAAGACTTGTGGTTTTCTCGAAGCGTTATTAGTTTTTGCTAAAACGAGAGATGGGACTAAAATATTTTTCATGGCCCTCTTTTGGTAACATTAAAAACATATTATAAGTTTAACAATGTATGGTAACAGAATAATAATTATTCTTTTAAGAAATCATATTTATACTGCTTAACATTTAAGCTGATATAGTTTAATTTTTTTAAAATTATTGTTAAATGCAAGGCTAGTACAGAAACAATTTTTTTGTTTCTGTACTAGCTTTGCATTTACTAACAATTAAAAATTTTAAAAAGTATTAGCCTAAATTGGAGTCCTACAGCGGGATGAGGGCAGGCAAATAAAAACCACTATTGTATTTATCCCAACGTTTCGTGGCTGGATTGCCACTTTATTAAGTAAGGGCCAATACTTTACGAGGTCTCACTGCCTTTAGAAACTCTATTGTCCAACAAAAATATATAAGAAAGTTCCATACTCGAAAAAAACCACCCTGAGCAGCACAAAATTTTTGTCAATAGTCCTGCCCTCATCCCGCTATACGACTCCATTTTGTTTTTCGAAAGGGTGCTATAAACTAAACTATGATTAGCCTAAATGTTAAGCAATATAAATATGATTTGCTTTAAAATAAATTAATATCCTGTTACCATACATTGGGCCATATGAATAAAAGGAAGCAAATGCTTTTGCTTATAAGCATAAGATAATTATTATTAATTAATATCCTGTCACCGTACATTGGGCCATACGAATAAAAAGAAGCAAATGCTTTTGCTTATAAGCATAAGATATAGAGGAATTTACTTTAAACGTACGGATAAACTCAAACATTTGCTAGTATTTACTTGAATTGCTAACTACAGCAAGGGAACATGTCACATTTTTAAAAATATTCAGGAGACACAAAAAACTGTGTAACTTATTTTAATTTTTTTTACACTATATTGTTGATGACATTTTACATATAACGACACATAAAAAGACCACTTACTTACCACTACTTACTTTTTTAGCTTGGCGTAGCAGTAATTTTTGATTAATGGACATGTTCCCTTTCTGCAGTAAGGGGGAATTAAAAAAGATTATTTTTATATTAAATGATTTTTTTAACATAGCGGTTTTATAGAACTTATAAAATGGTTTATTCAATGTCACATTCTCTGTCGGTGGTTGGCCATATCAAAATTTCTTCCCAAAATGTCAAATAGGCTTCTGGTATCAATTTCATTGTATTGAGTATATTATGCAATTTTTTGATTTTAAATCGTGTATTTCAAAGATACATACAGTAACCTCGCGAAATTTGCCTCAGAAAGGAGGTATCTCCCGGACCCTTTTCTGCGGTAAATGAAAATTTATTCGGTACTCAACGTCAAGCCTGTTAATGAAATAAGGACTGCTTCTGCTGTAAACGATGTATTTAGCTCTGAAAACCAGTAAAATATATAAATGTCAATTTTGTAAAAAATGTCCCCTTTTTGCAGTTAGCGATTCACTTATAGAAAAGGGATGCTGCTATTTAGTAGTGTAGGTGGCGTTCTCTAGATAGCACACTAAAATTACCATCAGACATAATTATCTTATGGCAAAAAGCCCTAGTTACCAAGTTTTATAACACTGTTTAAAACGTATTAGATATTATCAATATACAGCGTGTGTCTAAAAGGTGCGGAAAAAAGTTACCACAAATTCCTGAGGTTAAAATATGACGATCTTACCTAACTTACCTTAGTCAAAAAGTAGATGATTTCGGAGATACAGGGTGTCAAAAATTTATTCTGGTGTTAGTTTTTCCATAAATAATTTTGTTATTAATAAGTCTATTGTCACAATATTCGGCTTAAAGGGGTTTTAGAAGGTGAGAAATAAGAATTTGCTATTAATTTTATTGTTAACTTTAGAGCAAGCCACCTACGGTGTTTTGCACCATTTCAAAAGGTAATAACTTCTTTGAGCCACTTTGTATGTATTTTTTTAAATATTTTTCTTTAACATGTTTTTTATAAAAATGGTATACTTGGTAAATGTTGATTTAGGCAGCCGTTTCTAAGATATCTGAATTAAAAAAATACTTTCTGTATGGCGAGGTCTAAACTATACAGGGTGTTTTAGGAAATAAATGCTAATTTTTTACAGTATGAATACTCACGTGATTTTAAAAAGAAAAGTTTATGCAAACCTATGTCCTAAATGGCTTAACTTTGAGATACAGAGTGGTAACAAAGTTTATTTTTTTAAACTTTACCACCCTGTAACTTAAAAAAAAGTCTTTAAGAACATAGCTTTATTAAAACTTTTCTTCTTAGAATCACGGAAGAATTCACGCTGTAAAGATTAGCGTCTAAATCTAATACAATATGTATAGCTTAGACCTGGACGTACAGGAAGTTATTTTTTTAAATCCAGATATTTCAAAAACGGTTGCATAAATAAATTTTAATAAGGTATACCTTTATTATGTAAAATAGGTCAACGAATAAGAATTGTTCTTTAAAAGTTACATACATAGTGGTTTAAAACAGTTATTTCGTTTTTGATTTGTTTAAGATACCGTAGGTTGCGCCCCTAAAGTTACCAAATAAATTAATAACAGGTTCTTATTTCTTGGCTTTTAAACCCCTTCTAGCCAAATATTGTGACAGTACACCTATTATTACCAAAATTATGTATAAAAACTAAAACCAAAATAAATTTTTAACACCCTGCATCTCCGAAATCATCCACTAAACTAAAGAAAGTTGGGTAAGATCGTCATATTTTAGCCTCAGAAATCTGTAGTACCTTTTTTCCACACCTTTTAAAGACACCTAGTATAATTTAAATATAGTTTTTTTAACTTTGACACCCTGTATCTCAGTTCATATTTACTTTTGTACTAAGGTCCGTTTAATTAAATCGCAATAATTTTATTTAACAATTCTCCAATTTTGACCTATTACTTGGGAACCACCCTGTATATTTGGACATATTAAAACAAAAAAAACAAGTATATTCTCCTTATAAAAAAATTAATTAAGTGCTAGAGTCGGTCCCATTTAAATATGACAGTTGCCTGTAAAGGGGTTATTTAATTTTTTGCTGTATTCAGGAAATCGGGGCCGAATTTAGAGGTGTGGAGGCCGAATGTAGAGGTGGGGCAGTGAGCCTGTGGGGGCCTCAAAGTAAAAGTAAATAAATAAGTACACAATAAATTTAATAGGTACTATTGTTTTTTTCTCAATAATAATAAACAAAGCAAGTAAACAATAAATTTGATATTTTTTTCTAGTGGTGGGCAAGCCTAATTTGTTGGGGCCCCGGGGTAGTTTTCCTGCTTGCCCCTCCCTCCTAAATTTGGCCCTGCAGGAAGTTTTTAAATTCTTAGCAAATTTTGATAAACCATTCATAGATATTTTTTTAGAAAAGGGTTTAAGAATGTATACGATTTGCTTAACCCTGGAGGTGATATACTAATTAATCTACCCTGGAAGCATCCAGTTTTTGATCTTGCAGAAAAACTGTGGACAAGTTCTGAATGGAATTCTTATTTTGACAAAAATGCTTCCTCCGCTCTACAGCTGCCAGAATCCCCAAAAATATTGTACAAGCATGGATGGATTTATGGATTTATTAATATCAAGATATAATATGTGGAAGCTAGGTCGTTTACCTATAATAATTTAAGCACTTATTGCAGTAAGTTTTACATAAAATTCTGTATCAATATTATAACTTAAATATTTATATACCTACTAGTTAAAAAGTAAACTTTAGCCATTCTTATATACAGGGTGAACCAACTATTTTTCACACAAAATAACTTCCCCTTGTACAAGGTGTTTGAATTTTGTTGCAATTGCAGGGTATCTTTATTATTATTAGAGATAGAGACTTGTGGCTTTTGCGAACTGTTGCTGGCGAAAGATAACACAAAAAAATTTTCATTGCCCTCTTAGTTTTTAACATATAAGGCAAAATTCATTTTTTTCTCTTTTGGACCCTCCTCGTAATTTAGTTGTCTTGTAACTTACAACAAAAGTTAATTAGTAGATTATATTTTACGTAGAATTTGGTGGGGAAGTTAGAGTTTTTAAAATTAGGGGCAAAAAATTAAAAGGTGAAACCCAACACAAAAAATAAAAATTAAAAAAAATAATACATTGTTGGTATTTTTAGCAAAATTTAAAATATTTACACAGCTAAGTGGCCAATATAACATATGGTATGGTTCCACCTTGGCCAATGCAATTTGCTCTGGGCGATGTTACCCGATAATGCATTTTTTTCTTTAAAATTACATTTTTTTAAACCTTACAAAACATATTAATTTAATATTGCATTATAAAATACAATCTATTACATACATTTTCATATATTAATTATATAAATTAATACTTATATCCCAGCTTATGTATCGGAGTAACGTTTAAAGATTTACAGAAGATAAAATTCATCAGCACCCAAAACGCTTTTTGACGACTGAAGGATTAAAAGCGGTTTTGCGGAGCGCACATCAGCTAAGTTTGCATTTTAGCTTTGTTGTTTGTATTGAGTGATAGATATCAGAAACTGTAACCAGGGGCGTATCCAGGGGGGCACTCGGGCACGTGCCCCCCAGAGCCCTAGGCCTAGGATTAACCTATATGTATATAGTTATTTAAAATATTTTTTTTTATTGAGTATTCTACTAATTTCTACAGATTTTTGTAAATAATTTTAACAAATATTTTTTTCGTATTCTACAGCCTTCATTATTTTTTTGCAAAACTACTACTTATTAAAAAATAAGCCAACTCTTCAGTTTTTGGCTACTTGTGCCCCCCAGAAATTTTTCCTGGATACGCCTCTGACTGTAACTGTGGACGGCGTTATTCGCTGGGCCGGGCTTCCCAGACCTTCCCTATGTCCACGCATCATTAAATTTTATCGCATTAAAGTATAGACAAATTGCAGGTAAAATAATAACAGATATATCAGTTGAGATTTTGTCTAAATTGTAACTAAACTACCGAGTTATTCATCGCAGTTTTATAATAAGAAATAAATCTGCTAAATCAAAATTTGTAAGATACTTTTTCTCCTTACAGATAAAACTAGACTTTAGAATGGATAATCACAATTTTCGGCCGACAGCCATCATTGTGATGTTATAACGTCACTTAGCAACCGAATTTTAAAAATTATTATACAAAACATGAATCCTGACTTTATGCTTAATCAAAATTTGTGTGATACTTTTCCTCCTTACACATAAAACTAGACTGTAGAATGGTTAACAACGAGTTTTGCCCGGGGGCAACTTTGTGAGACGTCACTCACTTTAGTCATAATAGTAGGATTATTGTTTGGTATGATACGTTTTAAAATTCGGAAGCTTTATCGTCACTAAGTCCACCTGCCTACTTTTTCTCCTTACACATAAAACTAGATTTTAGAATCGTTAACTACGATTTTTGCCCTGCGGCCATCTTTGTGACGTCATAGCGACACTAAGCTACCAAATTTTATAAATTATTATACAAAACATGAATCCTGACTTTATGCTTAATCAAAATTTGTGTAATACTTTTCCTCCTTACACATAAAACTAGACTGTAGAATGGTTAACGAGTTTTGTGCGGGGGCAAACTTTGTGAGACGTCACTCACATTTGTCATAATAGTAGAATTAGTGACGACTAAGCTTCCGAATTTTAAAACGTATCATACCAAACATTAATCCTACTATTATGACAAATCTAAATTTGTAGGTTACACTTACTCACACTTACTCCCCAGTCATGGAACTGCACAGACCCCCTGGCTCAACGCGTAAATCGATTTTTTTACTGCGTTCTGGTTAGTTCTTATAATACTCACCAATATTTTAAATATTATTGTTCTTCTAAAAATTATTTATTATAAGAGTATTATTATTTGGGTGTTTTATTGTTACTAATTGCAAAATTATTTTTAAAAAATTATTTATATTCCGTGGTAGAATCGGCCTTACATTTTTTACACTATGTTCTACATAATAATATTTTAAATATAATTGTTCTTCCAAATAATATAAGAGTATAATTATTTGGGTGTTGTATTGTAACTAATACATTGCAAATTTATCTAATTGTAACATTTCAAATAGTTTGTTTTTGATTTTAATCCTTTTGTTTTAGAATCATTCTTGTCCGTTGATCCCATTCTTTCAAAACTAAATAAGGAACAAAAACAAGAGTATATTGTTGACTATGTTTTTACACTTAAACATGTATATGGTGAAAATGAAGAAGCTAATGGAGAAATTACAGTGCCCTATAAAATACTTGTGGTATATGCATCAAAGCCAGAATAAGCAGTTATAACTCTTTGCTATAAAGTCATTCCCTTATTATATTCCAACCCACCACTTTAGATTTATTGTAAAATATAATTTAAAAAAACTCTTAGCATAATATGTATAGGTTGTCCATTAAGCTACAAACTTTAAGGGCTAATTCTACAATAAAAACTAAGAAAAAAAAGGTTTATAAGAACATATGTCCTAAACGTCCGAATTTTGAACTACAGGGTGGTAAAAAATTTAAAAATGTATTTTCATAATAATTTTTATACAAATATTTATACTATGCATCAAAAGACATGGCATACAAGAAAAGAAAAATTTTATCAGTTTTGTCCATGTTTGTTAAGCAGGTTATCAGTTTGATAAATATTTGTCAGAGCTTGGTGAATACGGCCGTTGGCAAGTTAAATCGAATTCTACTTTCTCCCAGCGTTGAATTCAGGGGTGGCCCGGGAAGGATATTGCTCCCGGAGAAAAAAATGGTGGTGAATCATAAGTATGACTCAAAATATACAATTTTTTATATACTGGGTGTCTCTAAAAGGTCAGTACAAAATGTTATCACACATTTCTTGGGCCAAAACACAACGATCTAATACTAATACTAGTAGGAAAGAAATATATTGTCATTTTATTATTTTTCTTTGCTGGGGTTGTATAAGAGCAACACTGTTGGACACCGCCCCCACCCTTATTTATATTTGTATTGATTTTTAATTTTTCTAAATAAAGACCGTTTATTATTATTATTATTATTATCATCTAACCAAATTTAATTTATTCGAGAAGTTAATCGTTTGCAAGATACAGGGTGCCCAATTTTCCATTTTATTTTAGTTATTTTTTAATACTTTTTTATTATTATAAACTTTTTTGTACAATATAAGTTTAAGCTGATTTTTCATGGTGGGGTTGTAAAATGTAGAAGGAGCTACTTGCAGTACTGTGCTTATGTTCAAAATGTAATAACTTTTTGGTGCCTATGTATATTATAACTTTTGTAAACAAATATTTTACCATATTTTCTAAACAAAAAATATAGTATTTCTAGTAAATATTGCTAGAAGCAACCGTTTTTAAGATATTTGAAATGAAATATTTTATTCCACATAAAAAAATATTTTGTATTTCTTCACGCCTTTTCTAAGCCACACTGTATTTTCCTAAAAGGTGTGTACACAATGCTACGACAAATTCCTTGCGCTACAATACAATGATTTAACGCAAGTTACCTTAGTTGAAAAGTTGATCTTTTGCAAGATACAGGTAGTCAAAGTAAAAAAAAATAGAAACTTGTATCTCCTTAACGATCAACTTTTCGACCAAGGTAAATTGTATTAGATCGTTGTATTTCGACCCAAAGAATTTGTGACGCATTTTGCATAAACCTTTTGGAGACTGCTAGGTGGCTTAGATATAGCGTAAATGATTGCCATGAAAAGCTTTTGTATGACATATGACATAACACGTTTAATCTCAAACATATTAAAGTCAAATTTTGTACAAAAAAAATAAATATAAATTTTTTTATACACAGTGTGTCCCAGAATAGGTGTTACAAGAGGATAAATGAACCAAAAATTTTGGAATTTTAAACGTCCTTTTGAGAAAACTAGTCGCTAGGTTCAAAACTAATAAATAAAAATTTCTACTCCGATTGGTATTATACATGGCTAGTTATACCTAAAAATATAAAAAATGGCCAAGAGTAAAGTACCCTTATTTTAAAAATTGGACAAAATTGTATTAATAAATGTTGTAGCAGGGCCGTATTAACCCTATGATGCGCCCTAGGCTACAAGTCCCAGAGCGCCTATTTTGCCTAATAAATTTTGAAGAGCAAAAAAAAAAGGTCGTTACCTCCGTATTGCGCCTATTTTCTTTTCAGGCACTGAAATTTGATGACCAAAAAACAAAAAAAAGTCATTCCCTCCTTTTTCCGTCTATTTCATTTCTTTCAAAAGCACCTTATTCACTGAGGAATTTCTTCTAATTCCCACCCGACCTAAACTTTTTTAAAAACAACTCCTCTGTCTAGCGCCTATTACTCCCCTGTCTGGCGCCTATTTTTTCATGGCGCCCTAGGCTGTAGCCTAGTCAGCCTAATGAATACGGCACTGTGTAGAGAATTAAAGTAAAAAAATATTTTTGTCAATTTTTACGTTATGCAATAACAGTCTATAAAATACTTGGCTTAGGACATCGAATTTTAAAAAATATTTAAAATTATTTTTTTACTTTGCTCCATTTTGCCCATTATTTAGGTTGCAATGCATAATGTAATAGTATATTACATTACAAGTGTGGAAAATGACTAATTTCACACAGTGGGAATATTGTAGCACGAGGCGATAGCCGAGTGCGACAAACCCACGAGTGTAAGAAAGTCATTTTCACACGAGTACTGTACACTATTTTTCCTACGACCACAAATTATTCACCAAAAAAAAAATAAATTAAAGTTTGTCTGTTCAGAAAAATAAAAAACAATTGAAAACTTTGCAACACTAGGGTGATATTTACTTTGCAACACTAGTGTGATATATACTTTTCCTCACTGCTATATTATACTGTTTTGACAATATTTTTACATCGAAAATCACCTACCTAGAAGCATTATATAACTTTTATCATTTTGGAATTTAAAAAGGCCCTCACTTAATAAAAATTGTATGGTTTTGTTAGGTAATAACGCTAATAGTTTAATACGGTTTTCTGCTATTATAAGGGTTTTTTAAAAATTATCGATTCTTACATATTTTAGACACTCTTCTAAATAAAACGTAAGTGGTGCATATCCAAAATATTCCGTTTTTAAAAAATATCAGCAAATAAACTTACGGGACCGGGGAGTGAAAAGGAGTGCTGGGTGGGGTAAAATTGGTAAAACGAGTTAATGACACTGAACATCACATGTAAAATTAAGTAAAAATAACAGTTTTTCCTCATATTTTTAAGAAAAAATATAAAAATATAAAAATTGTAAATGCATAACCTAAAGTCCTAAAAGTAAGAAAAACGACTACCAAACGTCAGTTACCATGCAAAATATGGAAAGCATTTGGCAACGTCGGAAGGGTCTGATTCTATTTATGAATGGATAAAAGAAAGTGGATTTATAAAGTGTGTAATTAGCCTTAGGTTTAATTAGGGATTAAAAAAAAGATTTAACTAGTTGTTTGAGTACACGAAGAAACAGAGGAAGGAATTTGATCTATAGGCTTTTTTTCTCTGGCGCTTTAGGTCGAACGGTCAAGCGGCAAGGCTGCCTCTATAAGTACGTGCTCAAAGGTAGAAGGGAGATTTTTAATTTGATCTACTTACCTGACAACACTGTGCCAGTCAGTGAAAGTTGTTTTTTGTGGTTATGTCTATTTTTGTTTATGTTTTTATTTTTTCGTAAATTTTAATAAATATAAAATAAGATGATTTTCGCTAATTTGGGTTCTACCGTTTAAGGTAAATAAAAAGTTTTTTTACTGTCACTACAATAAATATGTCACTTGCAAAACCAATAGCAGTTTTTAGAATGACATCATAATATGTATCGCACCAGTGTTGTAAAGCACTTTGCAACACTAGTGCTGTAAAGTACTTTGCAACACTAGTGTGATATAACGCATTTTCTATGCATGAAATCAGTGTGCTATTTGCTATTTTCACAAGTGGTCGTAGGAAAAAACATGACAATCGCATTTTATATACTCTCATGCTTTTACTTTAAATGTTGAAATAAAATTTAATTCTCTGCAACATTAACTTAAACAATTTGGATTTATTTGTAAAAATATAGTGTAGTATTTTTTGGGTATTTTTCATTCATTCTGAATTGAACACTGCTTTCTCGGATTGCCATTTTTAAATTTCTCATCTAACACTTGACGTTTCGGACTTCGGATGGTATCTATTTTTAACCGTTTGACCGTTTTAAGGTGATAACTAAAACTACTTTTAAGGACTACTTGGAACAACATAGATCCGGAAATGCGTTGTTTCCAAGATATTAGGCGGTTTTAAATTAAAAAATATACAGCGTGTCTACGAAAGTTGGCGGCATATGGAAAACTTTTTATTATTAATTTTCCGAAATTAAGTTATTATTTTTTTTTAAAGTTTTGCATGGCCTAAAAGCTAAAATGCAATCATTAGATATTTAATTGTGTCAGTTATGTACGAGGTTTGGCCACACATGTAATTTTTGCTCAAGAGTAACGTACCTGTTTTTTGCTAATATCGCAAATTGTTATAAAAAAGATGTTTAAAATTAAAAAAATATTATTAAGTATGCAACTTCGTACATTCCAAAAAAAAAAATGTTTTTGTTTTTTTCTGCGATACCTAATGGTAAAAATTTAGGTTGGTACATCAGTGCTATATTTCATGATTATAAATGTCATAGGACCGTTATAAATTACCTTTTTAAATTAATTTTTAATAAAACAAGAACTAATGTACAAACATAAATTTTCTCGATTTTCGCAAAAAAAAAAATGTTTTTGAAAATGAACAAAATTGCATATTTGGAAGTAATTTTTAATTCTAAACATCTTTTCTTAATAACAATTTGCAATATTACTAAAAATACAGGTACTTTAATCTTGAGCAAAAATTACATTTTTGGCCAAACCTTGTACATGTACAGGGTGGGCCGTTTATCTTGGGACACTACCTTACCTCAGAAACTATAGCTGATGGAGCCAAATGTTAAATACAAAAGTTAATGGGGGTGTTTCAAACCTTTAATTTATTTAAATGTTATATATACAGGGTGTTTCATTATTCGTGGGCGAGTATCAACTTTCTTATTTTAAATGGAACATCTGGTATATTATTTCATTTTTGAATTATGCGCAAAATTATAAATAAATCTTGTGTATAATGTCCTATACCTAAGTCTAACCTTTTCTGACATTTTTCTTTGTCTAAATATGACGCATCAAGAAAAGTAGAAAAAAAGGTGAGTTTAAATATCTTATATTTATATTTTGTTTCCCTTTAAAATTTTTGATATTTTTAGCTTCTAACAGAGATTGCAAGAAACATCTAGTCTTTAATTGACACGGCAACTAACCCAGGAAACCCATGAAATGCATCAAAACTCAAGACCCTGTTTAGATAACAGACAAAGAAGGTCCTACAAAAATACCCCATAAAATTTTGCCTAAACAATGTGTTGCTACACTGATTAATAACTTGCCTATTGTTAATTTTAAAATGAGTGCACTAATTTGGAAAGGTATTATTTCATTGCTGTTTTAAATGGAAGAACAAAAGCAACTGTGAGTAAAATTTGCATTAAAAGTATACTAATATTTTTATAAAATTATTACAATTATCCATGAGATACCGTCCCAGTTTCCTTAAAAAGACATTAACCTTTACTTTGTGTATTCGTGTCTTTTCTTGCTTTTAACAGTTCACAGCTCGAAAACCTTTACGTAACTAAACCTAACCTAAATTAATAATCTTCTCACAGGAGCATTATTCTCTTTTACTTAATGGCTTTTAATCTTTCTTTTAAAATTTATATATTCCACAATGTCCTAACTTAACCCTGCTAATGCTAAAAAGTTAAAATAATGCTCATTAAACTCGTATTAATTATTATAAAAACCTAAATTTGCTTATTTAAACCTGAAATTTGTATCTTTTTACTTTAGGTGACTGCCAGATTGTAAAATTATTTGTACTATAGTGAAAACACTAGAAAAAGTCTGGATTTAATTGTTTTTTCAAGCTGGTGTATGAATTAAGAAATATATTTTATATAAACTGGGAGTTTTTTAAGAGCTTATCTGCAAAAATATTCTAGTACAAAAACTTATTGATTATAAAAACAACGTTTATTAACTATAATGTACTTTTTTTATTGTAAACCTAAGAATTAAAATAAAGACAACAAAATATTATTGATTGTTTTTATTATTTTTTACAAAATACAGAAACTTGATAATTTATATTGTGTTAGTCATTTTGATTATCGATCATTTGATACGATTCTTGAACTATTATACAATGTTGTCTTCTGGCATGGTCCTAAGGGACATTCACCTAATTAGAACATATTATTTAATTAAGCAGCAAAAAAAATAAACAGCCCCTTTTTTATTAGTTCTGTGCCCCTCTATATTAAATTTGGACAAAATTAGGGGGTGCTTCAACTTTCAAAACAATTGAGTAATTGTTTAATAAGACAAATAATTTTTAAAATATTACCTTTCTAAACTAAAAAGAAATTTACCATAAATGTTTTTTCTAAATATCAGTTTACTTTAGTTTAATACTTACCTTAAGTCATATTTTAATGTAGTTTGCTAATCTCCATCTCCAGTCTTTGTCCTAATCAATGACCCTTTGTCCTAATCTAACATTCTGTACAAGTACCTAACACTCAATATAGGCCTTCTTTTAGAAAGTATAAATTAAAGATGGTATAAAAGTTATATGCAATAACTTGTTAGATAGTTACTTTTCCAAAGCAATAAGTAATTTAGTTTTTAGTTTTTCTTTTCAATCTAATTCATTTTACTCCAAATGAGCTTGCTAACGCTTTTACGCACTTTTGCGCTTTTGCGCCGGCGGAGCTGCAGAGGTACCGCTTCACGAACCGTTTTTGGTTATAGGTTATGTGATTTAGGAACTATTTTGCTTACAAATGATTATTCTGGCTGCGGAGGACCATGTTAATTATTTATTTGTTTCTTTTATTTTAATTAAACTGTATATTTTGTTTTTAATAGCTTAGTTAACTGATTTTTACAACTTTAATTTAATTTTAAAGGAATTTTAGGTTATGTAATGACTTTAAATTTTGTCAGATGTCAGATGGTAATACAGATTTCTGTTTTATGACCGTCTGTTTTGAAAAACAAGGAAAGGTTATTCGTTCGTTAAAGAAAAGCAAGTGAAGGTTATACGCTCCCGGAACGTATACGTTCAGCGAACGAATGAGTTCAATTTAGCAGAATTGATCCCCAGTAGTGGGAATTTTTCCGATTAAAAATTTTAGCTGAAGTTGTAAATATGAACTCATGTGTCCAAATAATATTAGCAAATATATTTTCTGAAAAGTGTCTCTCCATAAAATAGTTGTAAAAATCTAACCTGGTGTTGTAATCAGGTTGTTCTAATTTTTGCACTGGACAATATTTATAGGACTTCCAGTTGTTTATTTGAAGGCACGTTCGAAGCGTTGTTCTTTTGACATCTAGATGTTAAGACGCATTTCGGGTTGAATCTTCAGGAGTCTCTTGAAAATGCAACAAAATATTAAGTTGCTCTTCATTAGTCAAAATGTGACGACGTCTATTTTTTCTTTCTTTAAGGTTTCAGATATTCCTAATTGTTGATAAATCCTGTCAGAGATCTTTTCCGGGCGCTGCCTTAATGAAAATGTTGTTATATAGTCTCTAAGAGCCAGGGTCCGGTTTTTATTGTTCGATATGTAACTTTCTAACATATCAATCTTTTACTCCGTGGTTAACATTAGTACGTAACCAAGCGAATAAACTAAATTTAGAAACGATAAATAAATAAATCAAGATGTGTCAAAAAATATTTGAAATCTGACAGTAATCAACAACAAAAGACGCGTTCAAGGAGACAGCGTTCTAGCACGTGTTTTGTTCAAACGACGTCATGGCCACCTCACACTAACTGCTTATACGGCAACAGCATATTATTTGTGATAGACAAATGTTTAAATGAAAATATTACAAAAAGTAAAAATATTAGGCATAGACAACCTTAAATAAAATTGCCTTGATTTTTAATGCTAAATAGGACAAGAATATAAAAATAGGTAGTTTCCATGCGAAAAACGTTTTTTCGCAGTTTTTCAAATTTTATTTTTAATCCTATTTTTCGCGCACCCTGTATTAATATCTATCAAAATTGCGTATAAAATCCATTATTTGAGTCCTTTGTCTACAAGAGAGCTTACTGAAGTGAAACAATAAATGCTCCCGAATGAAGAAATGGGCAGATATTTTACGGCTTGCAAACGTCATTTTTCGCATAAAAAATTAAAAATGTCAGAAAAGGTTAGACTTAGGTATAGGAAATTGTACACAAGATATGTTTAGAATTTCGTGCAAAATTCAAAAATAAAATAATACACTAGGGGAAACCCGGTAAAGTGAACACCCCGGGCAAAGCGAATAGTCCCCATTATGCCCAAACTATTCGTTTGACATGAACCTCGCGGTCAGAGAAACTTTTGGCCATCATGACTCAATAAGCGGCAAACACTTAAGCAAAAGGCCGAGTTGCGCAGCGTCTTGACGACGGTAAATTGTGTTTTCGATAAATAATTTTCAATATTTTGAGGCAAGTGCTTTGATGATATTTTCTATATTATTAGTTTGTCATCCTTGGACGTACTATAGTTCTATATGTCTAGTATGTAAAAGTGGCTTCTTATAATATACTAATTATAAAATCAAAATCAACAGTTTTTGCAGGATTTGGCCTAACCTTAAAAATGGCAGTGTTGGGCAAAGTGAATACGGCAAAGTGGATATGGTATCCACCACCCGGGTTTGATAATATTTAATTGCAGATTTTAAAACTCATGTTTTGTTGAAGATGGTGAATAAATACAAAAACAAAACTAATTAAGATCATTAATTTGGGTAAATCTAGAGAGTTAGTGAAGGGTACACTGATAAAAAGTATGGGATGGCTGATTCAACTCTATACAGACTAGTCAAGAACAGTGTCGTTACTTCAAAATTTGGCTGATTCCGTCCTATTTTCAGTGAAGATTAAGAGACGAAGCTAAAAGTCAATCTTAAAATCATAGACTTCCCTATATATGTAAGAAGAGCAAAAGCAAAAGACTAAGAAACATAAAGTAAGAAATATTACTAAAAAACTAAATGTAGAATTAAAAAACATTCCTAGACTAACTGCTAAAGAAGTAACAACCAAAAAAGTTTTGAAGATAGAATATGATTGTTGCGGTGAAATATATATTAAAGAAGATAATCCAATTGAAGATTGAATTCGTCGTCGTACATGTCTAAAATGGTGTCATGAACAATGCTCCGCTTTGGAAGGTAATGAAGACTATATCTATCTGTGATAACCGCCATTCTTAATTTTTAAGATGTTACCTTTAAACGCGAATTTAAGTTTTTTTACTGTATAAGGTTTTGTTTCAAAATATATTTTTAGATTTGTGTAATTAGAAGTTGGTAATTTACTTTACCCGGACACCATATCCACTTTACCCAGTACGGGCGTACCAGCATTAGTGCCGTTCCTGGGTTTTCTGTCACCCTGTGCACAAAGAGGAAATGCCGCCTGCCCCCACAGGTTCAAAAATTTTTAAAGAGAAAAAATAAAAAAGGTCCCTACCGACGGCTCAAAATCTGAGAATGGAGTTGGCGTCGCATTTGTATCACCGTACTCCACCTTCATGTTTAAATTTCCATCCCACACTAGTATATTCACTGCGGAACTTTATGCTCTGTACCAAGCACTAAAACATATAAACTTGTCCACTTTTTCAAAAATTTTACTTCTTACTGATTCTCTTAGTTCCCTCCTAGCAATCCAACACCTATACCCAAAACATCCAGTGGAAAAATTAATCAAAACCGAACTTTTACGAGCTCAGGAACATAATAAAAAAATCGAATTTATTTGGATACCTTCGCACATCGGTATTCCGGGAAATGAAGATGCAGATGAAAGTGCGCGAAGTGCAATAACTAGTGCGAACGCCGAACTGTCTCGCGTTAGTGCGCCCGGAGACATTAAGTCATTTTTTAGAACCATAGTGTTACACCAATGGAAAAATGAATGGGATACTTCGAGAACCAAGCTTAGATCAATTAAAGACGATGTTAATCCATGGAAGCCTAGAACCAGCAACCGACGTTTACAGGTTATTCTCACACGCCTTCGTCTAGGGCACACGAGATTTACCCATTCCTACTTATTTTCTAATAGTGACCCACCCCTGTGTGAGACATGTAATTTAACAAACAGCATCTCTCACATATTAAAATTAACAGCCTTCTACAACTTCTTGGAAAAGACTGCCCAGTGGAAAACTTGGTGAACTATCTTAAAGCCATAGACATCTTAAACAAACTCTAATCCTAATTTATTGTACTTAGCTTATTTTATTGTCGCTAATAACCTTAAGGTGGATGCGACTTTTTTTTTAAATAAAAAAAAAAAAGAAGGTCCCTACTTTTTAATGCCGCCCTTCCCTCCTAGTGTAAAAATTTACAAAAAAGGTCTTTTTTGCCGACATGCCGCAAAAAGGCCTTTAGTTGCCAAAATGCCGTCAGCTAATTTGTTCCATCCCGCGCAAATGTCTCTGCTGTACACCGCCAGTAAAACAAAATTGAGAAAATTATTAAATTGTAGTAAAATTATTAAACACAGTGTTTATAATACCCTTTTTAACTCATAAATACTGGGAAAACTAGAATTTTAGAATAACCAAATCTTTATACTAAAAAAAGGAAAATTTAAAAGTAAAAATACTTAGTACCTAAAGAAGTCTTAACCGGTGGATTTCAGAATATTGATTCGCTTTATAAGAAAACCTATATTTATTTTAAAATACAATAAAAAGTAACGTAAATTTTGTATTTTGGTTAATAAAGTAATGGCCAACTCCAAATTAGTGTTTAATTTTTAGTAAGAAAACCAGCCAACTCACAAAAAATATTAAAAAATATAAACTAAATAGAATTCCTACAATATTTTTATTTAAAATAGCTCCAAATACATACATATATGAAATAAATGTTAGAAAACCCAAAAAATTATTTTAATACAATTTTAAAAACATGTTTGTCTGTCCCGTAAAATTTGTAATTATGAAGTTAGCCGCTTTGCGAATTAAGGTATCGATATGCAGTGTTTGCCGACTATTGTATATATTACACACAAATATCGAAAACGCTCATTGAGCGAAAATAACGCATACTACGCGTTATGGACAAAGGGAAATGATCAAACACCGAAATTAAATAGTTTTTCGTTTTATGGTCGTGAATTCATGACCGCATCGCGTTGTGTTCATTTTAGAAACTACAAACCACAACGCGTTCTGTTCGTTTGAAGAACGACCATAAAACGATGAATTATTTATTAAAAGAGACCACATACTTAAACACTTTAGAATATAGTGAAAGCGTCATATATTTTAAAAATAGATACATAACTTAAGATTTAGTTAACATAAGACAGAGTATAGTTTAAAAGTTGGAAATACTCTTAAACATGAAAATAATAGGTACTTCGTAATTTTAAACAAGTAAACAACTAGCAAAAATAATAGTTTTAAACAACTAAAATAAGTAATTTTTATCTAAAATAGATAAACGACTTAAGAACAAACGTGAAATGGTGCACCGCATTAAGGAAACTAGTTAAGACAGGAATAATCCGGTGTTCGGTTGATTTAAACCATCCATTTAGTGTTGTGGTCGCTTTTAAAATGACCACGACGCGTTGCGGTCATAAGTTTACGACCATAAAACGGAAACTTATTTAATTTCGGTGTTTGGTCATTTACCTTCGTCCATAACGCGTTGTGTGCGTTATTTCCGCTCATTGAGCGTTTTCAATATCTGTGCGTAACATATACATACATTATATGGATGTACGTTGTGTGTTGCCTGTACTTCGACCAGATCAAAAAAGTATAATCATCTTTTGTATTTACCAAGGGTGCTATTTTACAGAATAGATAGATAACTCTTGCATAGGGGAGGTACTCGAGATGGTTTTCAATAAATTTGCTTTTGGTACTAGTGTTTTTCTTGTTAGATTGGGTTTAAACTTAAAAGCTTTATCAGTTAGCCAGTTTATAAAAGCTTGCATTATCCATAGCCAATACCCAATTAGCCGAAAGAAATTTTAACACATCACCAAAGTAGTCTTCGAAAACAACCAAATTCATGTCCTCATGGTAATCTCCTGTAAGGCAAGACTGAAAAGTTACTCTT
The DNA here is from genome assembly GCA_014170235.1 of Listronotus bonariensis. Taxonomy (NCBI): domain Eukaryota; kingdom Metazoa; phylum Arthropoda; class Insecta; order Coleoptera; family Curculionidae; genus Listronotus; species Listronotus bonariensis. Next base: position 85,902 of record JACEGR010000990.1, read on the forward strand.
TTATAAATTCCTATTTGCTTCCAATGTGTACAATTATCAGTCTGCTCTTTTTTAATATATGTAATAACCATAGTAACGTATTATACCGAGATCAAATTATTAAAATGTTTATAATTATTAAGCTAAAAAAAAGAATATAGTGTGTCCGACTATATTTTGACCCATTTTGATCGCGAATATCTTTGGAAGAAGAAAAGATATTAAAATGCGGATTTTTGCAGAAAGTTTTGAATTTTTTTTATCATTTCGTTGCCATTTGATTGCAACATTTCGTTAACGCAAAAACAAAATAGCCGATTTTTCTACATAGGGTCACTTTGTCAGGGCCGTATTAGGGTGTGTGAGGCGCCCTAGGCTACAATTCCCAGAGCGCCTATTTTCCTACTTCAAAAGTTTTTGAAGAGCAAAAAAAAAAAAAAAAAAAAAAAAAAAAAAAGTCCCATTTAAACCTCCTCTTCCCTGTGTAGCGCCTATTACTCCCCTGTCTGGCGCCCTAGGCTGTAGCCTAGTCAGCCTAATGGACTAATGGATAATACGGCACTGCACTTTGTTATTTTAAATGGAACACCATGTTTATTTTTTTCACCGTCTTGAAATTCAACCTGTTGGCAATATTGCAATGTAGCAAATTTTTATTTTTAAATATTAGGTAATACTAATTGCCATGCAGTCAATTTTTAAAAATCAATATTTTTATTATGTTTAGAAATAACAATAGCGTATGATACATTTTTTGAAGAAGAATTAATAAATTTTAAGATGGTGAAAAACTATACATCGTGTCGCATTTCAAATAACAAAGTTACTATAAATCGAAAAATTGGCCATTTTGTTTTTGTATTAACGAAATGTCATAAACAAATGGCAAAAATATAATAAGAAAACTACAAAAATATAGGGCTTGCTGCAAAAACCGCATTTCGTTATCTTTATTTGTTCTAAAGTTATTTGCGATTAAAATAAGTCAAAATATAGTCGGACACCCTGTATTTTATGCAATTTAAAATGAAAACTAAAGAATTATTTGAATCGGAGAAAAAATAGTATGTGCAATTCGTCGAAAAACAAATTGGCTGACTCTTGGTAGTTAGGTACTGCAACTCCATCATCGTCTGGAAATATATTGCTTTTCTTGCACGCAATATACTATTTTATTCATTGACAGTAAAGCGTTATTAAAACATCTTTTGTTGGAGTGAATGTCTCCATTTTATTAATATTTTTGTAACACTGTTACACTATGGCGTAACAACAATTACTATTATCACAGAAAAAATATCATATATTTTGTATGTGCTATTATGTTTAAAATACCATTAGGAAGTATTTTATTTATATTTTTGTATCTTTATTACCTGCCTTTATTATCTATTTTAAAAGACAGGATAGTGGATTAAAAAGGTTATTAAGTTTAATAAAGATTTTAAAGTTTACGTACGCTTATGACCGATTACGAAATTCCGTCAAAATACAAGGAACTTGCTCTTTACGTTTCTGAAATTGACCATAAATTGTAATATTTTAAATAGTATGCTTTTGATATTAATTCTTTTGTTTTAGAATCGCACTTGTCTGTTGATCCCATACTTTCAAAACTAAATAAGGAACAAGACAAGAGTATATTGTTGACTTTGTTTGTACACTTAAACATGTACATGTTGAAAATGAAGAAGCTAATGGAGAGATTACAGTGCCCCATAAGATACTTGTGGTATATGCATCAAAGCCAGAATAAAACAGTTATACTCTACTACTACTCTAAAATAGTTTCTTTATTATATCCCAACCCACCACTTTAAATTCATTATAAAATATAAATTCAAAATTTTTTAGAAATTGTTTGTTAGCCTAATGGTCAAAGCGCACTAGGCGCTCAGGTCTCCGTACGCTTACGGACCGGTCAAATATTTAACATGCTTTATAAATGGTATTTAAGGTCAGTCATGTTTAAAACATGTAAAATATTTGATCGAACCGTGAGCGTACCGAGACTTAAGCGCCTAGTGTGATTTCACCCTAACCTTTGCACTTGCCGTGACGGACCGGACAGAGTGATAAAAAATTATATGGAGCCTCATAAGAGCTCACGGACTATCTGGATTTTTAGCGTGTAAATGTCTTATAAGACTCCTTACACTTCGATAGCCGTAGGTCCGACGAAGTTGATTGAAGGGTTGATTTACCTTCTTTTAGGAAATATGCTTGAAATGTCCTTCGTTGACTTCCAAATATGCGATCATTTCATAACTCGCGCAAACATGTTTTTAAATGGGTGTCTCACTACGGGAATTAACCAAAATAGGCTTTCCAAGATTTTCTAGATTTTTTTAGAGAAGTTCGAGAATTTTTGGTAACAGGTGTACAAAATTTTAACTAGTGAGACAACTCCCGATGTTTTTATTGTTTATTACACTTTTATGGTAAAATAGACACTGTTGTTACTTTACTTTAAAACTCTCCTTTCATTAGCTTTTAAAAGCAACATAGTATTTTATTAAATAACACTTTTCATACCACAATGAATTAAGTAAATAACACCAAGCCGATTCGGCAATTGTCAAGTCAAGGCGTGCCGTCTACCATATCGTCAAGTCTAGCTGCCCGTAAAGGTATGTACACACCAAAAAAACAAACAAGAACAAACATTCGTTCTTGTTTACCTTGTTTATATGTGTTTTTTGTTTGATGTTTACTTTTCTGTCCACATAGCACAATTAAATATTTGTTCACTCTTGTACGACTAGTTCGATCAGTTATGGATTAAGTAAAAAAATTGAGAAGTACAGAAGTTTTAATATAATAATCACATAGAATTTTACGTTTTGCGGCACAAGTTTAAACCAAGCGAACATTTTAACGAACAAATATCCTGTCCACAGCAAAACTACTCGAACAAAATTTCTCTTTGATGTACCGACATCTACTCGAACATGTGTAAACGAAAAAGGCAAAACGTTTGCTCGCTGATGTTTGTTTTTTGGTGTGTACATACGTTAACACGAACATGGCCGCACTTTACGTCGTCTGCGTGCGCGCACTCTCGATGCGCCACGTCACAACGTCTCTACCCCGACTAACCCGTACCGTTCCGTACCGCTCAACGTTTCCGATGAGCTGCCGATTTGGTAATATCGACATGCAAAACTAGGTGGCGGCAGAAGTACCAAATCCCACAGTAATTTCGTTTTTTTGCCTCTCGCCATCTGGAAAAAGGATAGCAGCTGTAAGAGCAATTTTACCCGGCTGGTAATAATGATTTCTGTAATAATTTTAGTATGTCGCTGGGTATGTTCTACACTTTTACAGAGTTTTGTTTAATTTAGTTTGTCTCTTTAAAAAATAAGTAAAAATTGAGTTTTAATTAAAAAGTAAAGTAAAAACAGTGGCTATTTTTTATCATGAAAGTGTTTGTTTTTAATGAATCCATTAATAGTGTTGAGTTGTTAAGCACTTACGAGCTTAGAAAATGTTTAACCATAAACACATTTTTGCCAGTGCGAAATAGTATCAAGCAGAAAATGAATGGGAAGCAAGCGGGAAACATTCTAAGCATATGCTATATTAAAAGGTAAATCAAGCCTTATTTAATATTTTTTATTCAAATAAAAAGTACGTAAATAAACTCGTTAAAAACAATATAATTTTGGTAATCTCTTTACAAGTACGTTGACCTCATCAGATGTTAAATTCGCTTACAGCTGTTTTTAAAGGGATGACACAAAACGATCAGTGGCAGGTTTACATTTTTGGGGATCATTATCTCAGCAATTAATGGTGGTCCGCCATTTTTAACAATTTTTATTCAATTTATTATTACACAAGGATTATAAGGTTTAAATATATTTTTTTGCGTGCCGGTGTTATCTTTTCACTCTGTATAATAATGGTTAAATAACAGCATTTTTTAATGGCTGAAACCCTTAGCAAAAAAAAATTACTTCTGTTCGATAACGAGAAAGTGAGGCGTTTTCGAGAAAAGCAACTTTTTGGTTAAATAGGTTTGTATTTATTAATTGTGTTTGTCTGTTTGACATAGGCTCCCTCTTATTTTATGCATACATTCTCTTGCTTTAATTATTATCAAAGAATATAGGACCCTCCAATATGCCGCAACAATATTTGAAGACTACACGGGAAAAACGGTAAATGTCAAAAAAAAAGTTCAGAAGAGTGTCTTTTAATATTAAATATTAAACTGTACCAAACTTATAACATATATTTGACCAAGAGAAAAAATATTTTAAGTTATTTATTGTGTTACCATTTTACTTTAAACGTATTTAGTAATATAAGTTTTGTAAGAAAACCCATAGTTAAAAATACAAGTTAGGTACCCATGATGTTCGGGAAAAACGATGAAAGTCCATTTTTAAAAATATTTAATCAAATTTAAAACTAATTGTCTTTTTTGAGGCACGAAAACGTATAACTAATATTTAGAAGGAATATTGGTAATAACGATAATATTTAAAAAAATTCAGAAAACTTTTTCTTGTGTAGTTTTGGTTTTTAACAACATCCACTATTATTTCATTGATTTAACGTTTTTGCTTTTTTCTATACAATGCTAAACTAACCTTAACGCTATTACTTGTAACTATTAACTATGAAATTATTTTGCAATATTTGCAACTGTTCATCATGAAATAATTGGACCCTTATCGTTCTTTCAAGTAACCTATGGATTTTTCCGAGTGTACGATATTTTTAAAGGCTTTTCTTGAAATGAATCTTTTCAGTATTGTAATATGTATCAACTCAAGAGATATAATATACCGCAAAAATATTATTTTATAAAAAAAATTGATTTTCGTCTTTTTTGTCCGTGTTGTCTTTATTTATCAGTATCGTACAAATAAAAATAATGATAAGGTATTTGAGTGCGTTTTCCAACAGAATATGTTGAAAATGTCCCCACTAAACAAAAACTTGTTTATGTCGAAAAAGCTTTAATTTATCGACATCATTTTTTTTAGGTATTGTATTAGGATAGACAGAATTTGCATTCCATAAAATAATGAAAAGGGAATTTGGGTTTATATTTTGCTGCATTTGCAGCGTGGGCGGGCAGCTAACACTATTGTTAGTATTTGATGGAAATTTTGCATCATAAGATGCATATATTGATGAATTTGAGCAGAAATTTGCGGGAATTTGAAGCAGTTTGAGTAGTGTTAGATGGGGTTTTGGGGGTAGTTTAGGCGGTGGCGGCAGCGTAGCTGCGGGCTTTAGGTGGCAGCACAGCCCCCAAAATTCGCTGGGTGAGGACCCCCACAATTTACGCAGACTGGTGGCTGCTCTTTTGGCTTTTGGCAGTTTTTATGGTAATGATGTTCTTTGCATTTAACGGATTTTGGGGCGGCGTGACAATTTGAACTGAAGTGCCCAAATTGTAGGCAGTTATGACACTGAGAAATCTGCCTTTTTGGATTTTGTGCCTCGATTTTCACAGAAAGGTAGCACTCTTTTAAAATATTGTAAATCTCTTTCTGAAAATTGGAAACACGGATTTTTACCACTTGCATAGGATTCTGGTCTTTGTGTTTGAGCTGCTGAATTTTTATGACTGTAAAACCTTGGGATTCGAGATCTTGTTTAATATCGTCAAGCGGTATTGACGTATCAATGCCTCTAATGACGATGTTAAGATCCCCTTCTTCAGGTAAAAGATAGGTATGATATTCAAATTTATGTGTTTTAAAGAATTTGGTCATGGCCCTGTGGTCATCAACACTAGCTGGAGTAACTTAAATGCATGGGGGGACAGTTTTAGCGTGTGTGTATTAGATTTTATTTTCAGAAAGAGCTTTAGAAATGTTATTCCAGTCTTTGGTGTTTCTTAGTACGACCGGGACGACTGTGAGGGCTTTCTTTGGGGGCTGAGGTTGTTTAGGATTGGCAGGGGTGACATTTGTTGGACCTTGGGCTAGAAGATTATCTATATGTTCTTATATATGGGCACTGGTATTTTTGAAAGGGTTGTTTGGAGTTATGGCTTGGTTTGGATGTGGGGATGTATCCGTGGCTTCGGAGCTTTGTTTTTGGAAGCTCTGGGAAGTCAGAGCTTTCCGGGGCATTGGAGGGTGATCTGAGATGAAGAAGTTTTAGATCCGTTATTTCTTCTGACATTTTCTCCATTGTTGATTGCAGGGTATCGATGGTGGACTGCAATGTGTTTATAGTTGCTTGCAAAGAAGCAATCATCTGCTTTTGTTGAAGGTTTTCAGCCTCCAAAGCAGATTCACACTTCTTGCGTCTCCTCTTATTTTTGCGGTCAACGCTAGGATTGGACGAAGGTAATAACAATTAAGGTGCCTCATAATCCTATAGGTATTTTGGGCGTAATTTAATTTAATGAAAAAATAACTATTACAGTACCTACCTGAATAAATTTGGGTTTCATTAAGAAATTTAAAAAAGGCGTTGCATACCAGAACTATCCATACTCAGTAATAATAACAGAACTATTGTTATGCAAAAGATTGTCGCCGATTTAGGAGTCTTTACACATGGGTCTTATTTTATTACCCGAAGGCGACCCCCGCCCAATTTACCTATAAAATTAAACGACCTTTTTAAGTATGCAGGTAAGGAAGGAATTTTCGCGCCCAGCTTATCGCCGCCACTAGGATCGATGTGCTGACTAGATTTGCCCATCTTTCGTGATTTTTCCGACTTCTCTCTGACAAGAAGTCCGCCGGTACTAATACAAGTTCGATATAAACCGATTTTCTTTTGTATTTCGCAATAAAATATCAAAAATCTGAAAAAGTCTGGGGAACTTCCAAAACGCTGTTGCCTCTTCGAACGCTCGAACTGCTTCTGTAATTCCCTGTATATTTGGTAAAAAACAAATAATGGTAGAAAAAGGCTTATGCAATTTTTTAAACTTATTTTACGAATCTTGCTTCCTAACACCATAAAAATGGAATTTCCAGTTTTAACGGTGCTACAGAAATTGATTCTCGGTAGTAAAGAACTTTAATAATGTAGATATTATTTTTTAATATTTTTTGTTTATTATGCTCATCTCTAAACATTACCTTTACTACTGGGAAATGCCTGATATAAATGTGGGTTATCTATGGTTTTTTTACGTATTAATACAGCCATAAAGTAACATACCTACGGATAAGAGAAACCATGGCATGCTAAAATTTTCGTACCGCTTTTGCGGCAGGCTTGGCGGCAGGTTTGTTATTTTTCCAGTTTACACTTTAAATGCGTCGGTCGAAGTCTCGCCTCGTGTAACATCAGCGGTGGGGAGACACGTAAGCTTACTGAAATGACTAACTGGCGGTATTTCAACGAGAAACGAATAAAATTATATTGGGAGTTTTCGCATGACCTGTCCTTAAATCGGCTATTCCATGATAACTCTTATAATTTCCTTACTCTATGATACAGCTTATTAAATCCAGAATGTTTTTATTGTTATATTTGGAAATTCTATTGACCTTTGAAAGGTAATAAAATAAAATTAAATAAATTAATTAAATAACTATCTTTAGTTTGTTAAGATATTTCGCAAAATAAATTAACTTGCCAAAAGAGACACGGTGGTCTTGTTGAGATTCCGAACAAGATGGTGGAACGTAAGTACCGCAGACGCATTTTGGCCATATCGGTTTCAAATCTAGTGCAAATAAAATTTCAAGTATCTGTTAAATTTTTCACCGCCCGTAAAAAGCAGTCTTTCGAACAATCTGCAATAAATGCACCGCTAAAGGTTTTTTTCTTGCCAATTCCGCTTATTGGCTTTTTGCAATTGAACGTGTTATTTTTATTCGCAATCGATACTCACCGATCGAGGCATTTGGTCGGTACGACACACACGGTAGTACGTGGAATGCAAGAAAACGTACTTTTAAAACATTTGCGAATCCCGTTTTTATTTTTATTTATTACAAGGAATATGTAATCGTGGTAGGTAGCTACTTTTTTATTCGTTTGTTAAAACAGATAATAAAATTCATGGGACAAAAATTTAAATTGGTTGCATTTGTTTTTTGTTAAATATGGAGAGAAAATAATATTAATCATAGGTTTTTATCAATAAAATACAGGGTATTTCCTAGTTACGGTAAAAAAAATAAATAATTTTTTTTTATCTTTGGACAAACCACGAAGGCTAAAAGCCTAAACACTAACGTACCGTGGGTGTCTTAAGCGAGGTAAGAGGGAGTTTGCTGACACGAGACTTAAATACTTGAAGATTTGGGGGAAGGAAAGACCTCCGCGGGAGCAGGTTCCACAATCTAGAAACTCTAGGGATAAAAGAACGAACCAAGTGAGAAGTTCGGGGCCTGCCCAGTTGGACCGTATAGGGATGCATACGCGCGGAACCACGAGTTTCTCTGTTGGGAACCGTGAGTGGAGCAACTATACTGGACAATTCTTCAGAGCAGAAGCCATGGAAGTACCTATAAAAAAGCGATAAATCCCTCACAGCCCGACGATGGGCAAGAGAGGAAGCCTTTCTGTAAGTGAAGGATCATTAATGAGACGAATAGCTCTTCTTTGAATAGAATCAAGAATGCTTAGGGTTGTGGGGGACGCCATGCCCCAGATATGAGAACAATATTCCAAGGGAGGTCGGATTTGGGACACATATAAAGTGTATAAATTAGAAGCGGAAAAATACTTTTTGGCTCAAAAGAGAAATCCAAGCATTTTTGAAGCTGCCGTGGCTATGGATACAATGTGTTTATGCCAGTTAAGATTACTTTCAAATGTGACGCCCACAAGATTGAAGGTGTCTTTGCTCTGTAAAACTAAACTAAAAAAACTAAATTGAATCTAATTTAAAAAATCTGTTTTTTTTCTTTGTTTTTATTTGAACATCTCTTAACTGATTTTGTTAAAATTTAGCAGTGTTACTTTTGGCAGTAAGGGGCCAATTTAACCATAACAAAATTAAATTTTTTGGGTTCATTATAATCTCGAGCGGCAACAAGTACATATTTTGGTTAGTAATTGGTATGCCACCGGCTTTTAAGTTTTGTTTTATACTTTATTAATACTACACAAATAAAAATAAAGCCTTTTTGTATTTTGAATTTGTTTAGTGTCTTGCTTAGTTAAAAAAAAATAAATCCATTGAATTGCATATCCCTGTGTAACACTCTGTACCTTAAAAACAATGGACATTTGGATCCGTGCTAGTTTCTAATTTTTACAAATTATGGTATTTTCGCCATTCTGTTGCCATTAAGAGTTAAGAAACCTAATTTTTATTAAATTTTTAAATTATTTTATAAAGAATTTTAATAACGTTTGGCTACCCTTCTTAACGATTTCCTAAACTATTGAATATTATTGTGGTAATTGGTGACTCTATTAATATAATAATTTAGATTTTTTATTTTTTTTTATTATATTTTTACAAGATTTTTAAATGTTAAACTGTTAATGTGTTAAAATGCATTTAAATATCTTAGAATAACACAAAATAAAATATAAGACAAAAACAATTTATATAAAAACTATCCTTTTTCTACAGTGGCCGCCAAAAAGTTGCACACTTAAAAACAGTTTTTATTTTTAAAATATTTAACCTCACCTCTGGTAGCCTAAAAGTCAATAATCACATCCGGCTTATGAAAGTCGGTTGGAGAAATAATTACTAAATATTACATTAAAATATCAAAAAGTCAAATATGCAAAATTTAAAATAATAGTTTGCCCCAAAATACCTTTTCATTCGACGCTCATGAGCTTAATATCATTATTGGTTTAAAAGTTACTGGATCAGGAACGGTGATGGCAAAAAAAGTTTTAAATTACCTATTCTAAGAATAAAAAGGTTTTTTATATGTGTCCAACTCATTGGCGGTCACTTTAAAATGTGTAATTTATGGTAGATTTTATTAGTCAAATAACTTGGTAGCTAAAAATAAAAGAACAATTTTAATTATATTTTTACATTAAGTAAAAATCAAACCATATATGTGTTTAAATGGATTTTAATACTTTAAAATAACATATCTTTACATGAAATAACTAAAAAAGTGTAGAAATATTTTTATACAGAATAACTTTCTTTTTATGAAAGGTCTTTTTATGAAAGATTTCACAACTTAAAAAATGTGTTACCTACATAGATGGGAGGTTGGTTACCTAGAAGATCATAACCTAAATGTTTTATTTATTTATTTTTTTCCGCTTAAAATTTTTTAAAAAAAGTTTTATACTAATAGTTTAACGAAGTCATAAAAAGGTAAAATAAAAAATAATAAACCTAAAATTTTATAACACTTTTACAAGGCTTTTAAATGTCTAACTAGAGTGTGTTAAAATGAATTTTGATGTTTTAGTATAACATTTGTATTATTACATAGAATAATTTAAAAAATAAAAAGACCATAAAAACAATTTTTATACAGAAAAACTAAACCTTTTTATAAAATGTGTCATGTATAAATAAATAAATTAATAAATAAATAAAAATGGATCTTTATTCCAAAATTAAAAAAATTACACTCTTAAAAAGGCAATGTTAATTTTATACTTTCGTATGAGTTGATCTACCACTTAACCTGCTGGTCAAGTAAACTGATACACCTAAAGAAACTGTAGATCAAGAGTAAATAAGTTAATAACACAAGAAAAAAATAGTCATACTTACTGTATACACTAAATTCAGGCCCATCAGTAAACTTGACAAAAAAATAAATTATAGAAAAAAAAATACATGCAAATAAGCTAGACTACATAAAAATAATAGAATATTTAAAAAAAAACCATACAAACACGTACAAGTTTAAAAAAATCATGTACAAGTTATTTTATTAAAGAATAGTTATATGTGTATGCAAAAGGTTAATTTTCTGAGAAAGAAAAAAACTAGTATTATTTGATTAACGATATAAAAAAGAAAAAAATATATACAAAATTAAAAAAAAAAGTTAATTCTCACCGAAAGAAATTATTACCAATACTTAAATTCTTATAAAAAATATTATTGTTGCAGTAACGAAGAATAAAAATGCCAGCGAGAGAGGAAAAGAACTATATCCTAATATTTATACCACACACAATCTTTAAAGTTTCCCTAATAGAAATGTCTTTATTTTCATTTTAAATTTAGTTTGAGATAATACTTTAAAATTATTAGGAAGCGAATTATAAATGGTCGAGATGTTGTAACTAAAGCTTCTCCGAAATAGGGTTGTTTTGTGGCGGGGTGTTGTTATGGTACCTTTATGTCTAATATTTAAATTGTGAACGTCTGTTTTAAAAGTAATTATATTGTAGAGATTTAATAGTATTTTTGTTTGTATTAATTGATGGTAAAAGGCGGCATAATGCATTTTTCGTCTCTGGCTCATACTTAACCATTTCAACCCCTTCAATCTATGGCTTACGGGATTTCTTCTGCGGATACCACAGACAAACCGTATACAAAAGTTTTGAATTTTTTGTACTCGTTGAGAGTCCAGTGCAGTTAAACAGAGGCCATACACAATATCGCCATAGTTAAAAATGTATGGTAGTTTTTACAACTAAAAAGCCATAAAAAGTAAAAATAAAAATGATTAATTTTCATACAATAAATATTTACTAAAATTAATAACCAAGCAAAAATTTAACATTATTATTATTTTCTCGTTTATGGTAACAAGATGTTATCACAGAAAAAATATCTTTTTATAGTAATTTTGTATGCGATGTAATCTGGTTTGAACAATTCTTGACAAAATAATGACGGAGAGTAAATAAGCAAAATTTGAAGTAATAATAATTTATTGCTTCGTTAGCAAATCAAAATTTTTTATTTAACAGTTATAGTTAATTTACCTTAATAAATATGTAATAATTTGAAAGATAAACAAATATAGGACATTGGTACTACACACTTATTTTATGCAGAGAGAACGTAATAACTGTCCATCAAACCCAAAAGAAGATCACGATCGATACCCGATTGTATAATTTTTGATCTCCCAAATGATTTTAATAATTTTATGTTATAAGCCAAAATGATCTTAATTTATTGTAGAGTTAAATAGTTCTAACAAAATTATACCTTTATAGGGTAAAAGTGCCAATATTAAAAAAATATCCCTCGATAAGTTGATTAATTCCTTGTTTATTAACCAACATCTAATTTAAACAAGTCACCTATAATTTCGTTATTTCTTCACGTATAAAACATCCTGAAACGCGTCAACTTTTATTTTTAGGGAGCAGGGCCGGATTTAAGACGGAGGGGGGACAGGGTCCCCACAAATTAGGGGCTCCCACACTGCTGAAAAAAGAAAGGTACACATTAGTTAATGGATGGGCTCAGAAAATGATGTCATTTGGTGAGGAGGACCTTTTGATTATTTTTTTTTTTGCTTTTCAGCTTTTATTGGTACTAAATTTCCTTTTTTTTGATGAGGGAGCCTCAACATACCTAAATCCAGCCCTGTTAGGAAAACACATTTTTGTGTTAAAAGTTACTTGCTCAGGGTTATTCCATCTCCCCATCAGTATAAAACTCAAAATAGGAAAGGGGTTGGTATTTATACCTTATCTTATAGCGTTTCAAATTTTTTCATTAAGTTTTTAGTTTTTTGAAATAGATTCAGTAGTTTCCAAGAAAATTTAACCCAAGTTCCGGGTACCCGGAACCCCTACCACTCTTTTAGTTTTTGGAACGTAGATATACCAACTAAATGTACACTGTTGCACAATTCAGTTGTTTTCTATCGCTTCCGCCGGAAACGACAAAACTTCTTAATTCAAATATCCGACACGTGGCCACTCTACTTCGTTGAGCACGGGTCGGCTAATTATACTTTTTTTTATTTTTTTGTTTAATTATAATAAAATATAGCCTATAGCATCCCTAAGATGTGTAGCTTTTTGGTTGTGAAAGAATTTTTATGATCAGTTCAGTATTTGCAAAGGGTAGCCCTTACAAACAAACAAAGTTACAAACTTTACCTCTTTTATAATATTAGTAAAGAAAATAGTTTCTATCCGAAACGACGTGTACCAGTTATAATTGAAGACAATGGAAGTTCAAGAAAGTGGTATTAGTATACAGGGTGATCAAACTTAAGTTGGCACCATTGGTACTTTCTTTATTATTAAAAATACAAAGTCGATTAAATTAGTGACGGTGTAGTATTTTTTCCGTAGATTAACGTGCTGCAAACAGAAAAACAATTAAACATCTGGTTTTTGATTTAAAAGTGTATTTTTAAATGGGGCACCCTGTATAATATATCACTATTTGAAAGATCCATTAAAAATCTTTAAAAAAAGTTGACATGTAGTATATTCAATTTTTTAAAAGTTTCGGAAATAGGGTCATTCTCAGGAATTTCATCTTTTTAAATAAAACGCTTTGTATATTGCATCACCAATAAATAGATATTTTAACGAGCGTAAAGAAAATACCACATTATATAGGTCTATCTTTTTTACTTTTGGAAATTTGACCATCCAAATCTAAAAAATAGTAGATATAATGTCTATTTTATCTACGGCATTAAACTTAGTGCTTATAGCCTAGAGCTGTAAATACAGGGTGATTTAAAAATCGATCACGAAACTTAGGGGGTGATTCTACTTGACAAAATAAGGGTGGAGCTTTATATAATTTTTATTCAAAATGTTATTCGTTTTCGAGTTACAAGCCGTCAAAGTTTAATTTTAATTTTGGTGTTATCGCCATATTGAATTTATTTTTTAACCAATCCAGTTTATATTTGGCACACAAATCGAGCTTTGCAGATTCTAAAATTTTAAGACAAAAATACCTTTTTTAAATACCGCCAGAGGGCACTTTACCTAAAACTTAAAATTTATTTACATCATAATTTTTATTTTAACAGATATCGCAAAGCTGGGGGCGCCATTTTATAGACAGTCAAAACTTACAGGGTGTAAACGTTGAGAAAATTGTTTTTTTTTGTACAGGGGCTCTAAAAACTACAAAAATGTGAAAATGGAACAAGACAAAACTGCCTTTAGTCTAAGCAATACATCAAAAAAAAAAAAAAAAAAAAAGAGGAAAAAATCTGACGAAAATTTGTAGGTGATTTGTATACTTACAATAAACTAATTAGACCTGCAACACTCTGGTTGTTGGCCATGCTAATCTAATATAGCGAGTAGTTTATTAAAAACAAAAAGTCTCTGATCAAAAAATGCGTTAAAATTTCAGTGTAGTTATTTTTTTCTGAGTAAATATCAAATTCTTCATTTGTTTACCCTCTCCACTATCACATCCTATGCTAAAAAATTTGGTGACACTTAGCTTTTTTAAGTTTTATATACTCAGATAAAGCTTAAACAATTAGATGTTCCTTCTATTCGAGTTCCTTACAAAGAATCACGTAGTGCTTCACTTATGTACCACTATACGGTCCAACTTGACAAGCCCCGCTTGGACTACTTAATTTTTAATAGTTTATTAAAATGGTAAATAAAAAAAAATTAAAATTAAATAAAGATTAAATATCAGAAATCTTATATAAATTAACCAAAATTGTTATTTTAGTACCATTTTTTAAAATAATGTTTTAAACTTTTTTACGTAATTGTAACTACTTTAAAGTCCATTCGTAGACATACTGTAAATAAGCTTACTCTTTGACATCTAACGCTGAAAAAGAGCAAAAGCTTTGACCCAAGTACCAGAGACCACTAATTACTAGTGGCTCTTCTAGGGAACGATCATGAATACTAAAAACAACTACTTCCCGGGCTACATGCCGCGCCAGGTATTTAATTACATTGGCCAAATAAGATCTTCGTTCGCACCAGACAAGGGTACTAGGTTCATCAAAAGTGATGTTGGATGTGTTCGTCCGAGCAGCGTGAACTCTACGGAAGTCGGTTTGGTGAGTCGCAGCCAGTGACGAAGAAACCGAGGATGAGCTTTGGAAATGTACATGATCGACGTGAGACAATCCCTCCAGTCCTACCAACGTCTGGGCATCCTTAGCATCGCATGGTGCATACGGGATCCCCGGGTAGACAAGCCATCCATGACTCCAGGACTCGAGCGTCATGGGTCATTGCACACGCTGTGTGACCAAATCGTCTAATTCACTTAGCACCCCTCTCCTTCCAAGTCGGGAGTGGACGGTTCTGTCAACTGATCGATCATGTACCTTCTTACTGCAATTCCTCGTGTTTCGTCCTGGCTGGGACTTATCAGTAGGGCGTGGAGGGGATATCTTATCCACCTAATCCCTAGACACGAATAGTTTTCTGAAGTCACGATGTTATCGTCATAAGAGTTTCCTCCCCCAGCGCACCTCGACGGGCTATGGGCGTAAGAATCACAGATAACTCGATGCTGGCTAACAAACCTGCCGAACGTGCACGGAATGCCCCTCACTCTTCTTTCTAGGGCCACATTTGAGCTTGATTGCTCTGTGAACCAAAAAGAGTTAGATTCGCTGGCTGCGACTCACCAGACCGACTTCCGTAGAATTCACTCTGCTCGGACGAACACATCCAACATCGTCTAACCTTTAACTATTTCAAATTTTTAATTTAGTAATATAAATGCAATAAGTCTATATTTTTTACTTGCTTTAAAGTAGCTTCAAATCATAACCGAGTTTTTTCTTGTACACGAATACTGTTTAGAACTTCTTACTTATGCCTTCAACTAGGAAGAATGTTGAAAATATAAGCGTGCTAAAAAAATTAAACGTTAAGTTCAACAAAATTATTTAATTAAAAAAAGGTGGCTCCCTCCACCTACAAGAGTGTCACTTTGAAATTTTAAATTGCTTAGTTAATGAATAAAATATATTCTTAATCATTTACAATTTTTTAAAAATCTTGTTACCGAGAATATTATCTTAGAGTTTAATGTACTTCTGACATTGTAAAAACAATAATTATCGCAATCGATGGACGAGCATACTAGTTAACCTATTGTAACCGGTAGGTAACATTTCTAAGTTCTTGTTGCGACCAAGAAACGCCATAAACGGATCGGTGATGGCAGACTGCCTGGCTGCAACGTTGGTGAGAGAGTTCAGTTGGCCATTATTGCAAATAAAGAGGATTCTGCAGAAGATGCGTCGTGAATATCGAACAACACATACTTTATTGCTGCTTGGGCTGTGAGAACTTACCATCGACAAGGCATAAAAACAGAACGAGCAAAGGCCGGCAGCACACACAATGACGGCTTACGCATACGATTGTTTTCTCTGTGCACGTATAATTTAATCACTATAAACTATCAGGTGTGCTTGAAACAGAGGCGGACATTGGGAAACCTAGGATCTAAAAACTTCATATACAGGGTGTCCGAAAAAGTAAGATGGGTAATAGAGGTGAATCCGGGTGGTAAAATGAGCCAAAATAATGCTAGTTGATCTACAAAATTAAAATACAAACATAATATTTTATTTATAACTTTTAAACGG
Source organism: Listronotus bonariensis (assembly GCA_014170235.1). Classification (NCBI taxonomy): domain Eukaryota; kingdom Metazoa; phylum Arthropoda; class Insecta; order Coleoptera; family Curculionidae; genus Listronotus; species Listronotus bonariensis. The sequence continues at coordinate 102,293 of JACEGR010000990.1, forward strand.
TTGCGTTGCTAGAGTACCAATGATATTCGGGTAACTAACTAACCTCATATTAATGCTTCTTGTCATAGATAAAGTTAAGTAAATCGAGACGATTTTTTAAATTTAATATATGCATACCGGCAATAATGGCGGTTTATACCTGATGGTAACTTTTACTTTTAAGTACTAAAGAAATATTTATTTCAACACATTCTTAAATACTATCAGTTATAATGTATTTAAAGATATCCAGTTCAAAAGCCGTTTTAGGCAGTAGCCGAAAATGTCTGCCCATTGAAGCCCCAATAATAGTTGAAAGTGTTTATTTAATTTTTCATTAAGTGGCGGCGCCAGATTGTTCAATTAAGTTGGGTGATTCCCGGCAGATAAATTTTGAAGATGGGCAGCAAAATGTGAAATATTTTAATTAAACAAATAAAGAAGTTATTTTAAACTAAATGCAAAAAAAATTGAGAAGCTCTCATATCAACGGAAATAACATCATACACTTCAATCTTTGCAGTTGTAATCAAGGTCAAGAAACCTTCAAAATAAGGTATCACTCGACTCCTCTTTTCATTTAAAATTTTATGGGCGAGTCTCTCCCCTGCTAGACGGTTGCAGTTAGGGGTGAAAGTAGAAAAAAATGTTCCCCTAAAATCAAAAATTGATGGGTTCGAGCGTTTCTTCATAAATGACAGGAGTGCCCAAAATTAGCTAGGTTTTATTTTCAAATCGCCACCCCACACTAAATGCTATTTAAAGAATATTTAAAAAAAACAAGTACTGTCATTACTTCTGCTTTAAAAAAATATGTTTGCTTAGTAAGGTATGGAAGCCAATAAAGGACTTTTTTACTTTCACATTAAGTGGTGCATTCTATTTTTTTAAATAAATGGCCCACATTGCTTAACACAATATTTTATTAATGTAACTGACGAAAAAAAAATTTGAATTTTATAAGGATTTTAATTAGAAACCCCTATTTTATTTATATTTAAATTTATCAGTTATATCATTTTTTCAAGAATTTGGTGGTCCTTAATATCCATTGCACAAATTAATTATAAAAACGGGATGGTTTATGTTTTTAACACGGCTTTAACGCGTTTCTTTGGTTTTTGCTCACTTAGCAGATTGGGCGACCGGTTGGGCAAGGGCAATTCAGGTTAGGCGCTCGCCCCAGCTCGCCCCCTGGCGCCGTCACTATTTAAAGGAAAGATCAACTTTAACCTGCGTTCCTAAAAGTACAGTGTGCCTAAAAAATTACGACAATATAGTTGTGCACCTAAATCTGTTGATTTACGCAATGAAGATTTAATCCGTCGGAAAATTTATTAAATGTACGAACAGCTAAAAGTTCCCACATTATTATGACTTTTTAGTCTATTCTAATATACGCGCGCACAATATTACATCAACTCTAAATCCTAGTGTAATTGATAATAAAGACAGAACGCGAAAATGTAACCCTTGAAAACTGGAGAAACATACCTGCACACGTTAAAAAAATTGAAAAGTTATCGCTCTATTTATACAGTGTGTTATTAAATGTTACTAAAAAAGTGGCAGATTCTACTACATGTTTTTTTTAATAGGTATTTTATTAATACCTTAAATTTTCCTTATTTAATTTTAACAAAATTTGGCAGGGTTCTTTGCAGCAATAAGAGAATAATTTGGCTCAAGCTTGATTAAGTTTATTCAGTCCAGTGGCGTCTAAGTTTAAATAATTGATCTATAAATTTAAAAATTTGTTGCTTTGCATCTTTAAAAAGCTCTTTTAAATAGGGTACTTAATAAAGTTATGCAAAAAAAAAGGGAATAAGGTTTATTACTTTGTTTATTTTTTTTAAGTTGAGATTATTTTAACTAAATTTAGTTTCTAGTTAACTATAAAAACCCAATTAACAAAATAATAAATAAGAAAAAAATGCATAACTTTATTAAGTTACTACCTAAATAAAAATAACTCTGCGAAACAGCAAATTTATAGATTAATTATTATTTAATAAAATTAAAAAAAATAGTTACTTAGCAAAGGGGTAATTTTTTAAAAATCCACTTTTTTTTTAGTTTTTCTCGTTAAAAATTGTTATTTAATACTATAAAAACATTATTTTTAGTGACATACCGGCTTTTAGAGGGCGCGTCAGTGCCGTAACGACCTCGCGAAGCCCCATTAAAAGTTTGGATTTTTACTGGAAATTTTCTCCTCTTAAGGATCTTTTATCAAAATTCCTTAAATGCCAATATTTTTAAAGTTATTAACCAAAAGCTAAACACATATTTGTATTTTTCTTATTTTGTTAATAATAATAATCGCAATTTTTTATGTGCTAATGAGTTAGCCTCATCCTTATAAAAAGTTCTGCATGATCATAATATATAATTTTTTTGCAGTGGTATACCAGTTATGTCAAAAAATATGAATTTTGTTTAAGAGGAAAGTACCCCTACTTTTTATAATATCGAAAATGTTAATTATAAAAAGATGTTTAAGATTAAAAATACCTTAAATATGCAATCCGGTTATTAAGGAAAAAACTTTTTAATTGTTTTCTGTTATAACAAGCGTTTCTGTGACTTTTCGCTGTTTTGACAGTTCTTAAGCTTTCTTTACATATTACACATATTTTAAAATAAGAATGCACTAATGCACAAACTTAAATTTTTACCATTAATACAAACAAAAATTAAAAAAACAAGTTTTTCTTTAAAATGAACAAGTTTGCATATTTGAATGTTTTTTTTATTGCAAACATCTTCTTTTTATAAAAAAATTCAAAATTGAGAAAAATAAAGGTACTTTTCTTTTAAGCAAAGTTCATATTTTTGAACTTGTTGACTAAACTAGTAGTTAATTTTTTTGAACTTAGTAAGTACAAAAGAAATAAGCTAAATGTTTATTATCCATTGCCCAATTAAAAAAACCTATAAAGTTTCTAATAATATAACTTAATGCATACTAATAATAGCCATTTTTTTTCTTATGTTATATTGTTTGTTAATAAATTTTATGAAAAAAGTTATAGGTATTACCAAATAAAAAAAATGCAGTAATTCGAAAATTCTTTATGGCATACGTAACTCAAATAGATTATAATCGTAAGGCAGAAGTGGTCAATCATTATCGTTTTCGTCATAAATAAAGTCAATTCTTCAAGTTCCTTTGTTACCAGCTTTTCAATTGGTCTTTATTACTGCACCAGGTTGTTGCTTACGGATTCTTTGAAATATTTATTGGTTTAGGTAACATTTTTGCTGACTTCTTTATTTTTTATTATTTCTATCTTTTTTTTTAATATTAGTTAAAGATATGTTCTATATGGTTCGGCAGATTCATTTAATAGATGTTATTTTTAAGTCGGATTAAAAAACCAAAAATTCCAAAATTCAAAATAAGTAAATAAAAACTAAAAATCGGCAAGTATGCCACCGTTATCAAGATAAAAAAAAATAAAAAATTAATAATCAACTATTATTAAGATTTAAAAATTAATACTTTTGAGCTTTTGTTAAGGAAATTCTGAAAACCTAAACATATTTGACATTTAATGTCAAAAGTTTTTGGAATTTCCTTAAAAAAAAGCTAAAAGATTTTAATTTTTAAACCTAAATAATAGTTAATTTTTAAATTTTATATTTTAATTTAATTTTATCCTAATAACGGTGACAAACTTGCCACCGAAACGTTGATTTTTAGTTTTTATTTACTTATTTTTAATTTTTGGTTTTTTAATCTGATTTGGCATGTACCAAAAAAATAACATCTAAATCCTAGGATAAAAAAACATGTTTTTTTATATTTATTAGTTTATATATAAGAAAGCTAATTAAAACTAGTACGTTTTTAACAGACGTTTTCTTTAGTACTTTTGACAAAAAGGATATACATACAGGGGAGTTTTTTAAATTTTTTGAACAGGGATCTCGAAATAATAATATTAATTGGAAAGGCTGCCAAAAAGAGAAAAGGAATGTTTCACAATACTTGTTTACTTTTTTGCGGCTAACTGAAAAAAGACACAAATTTAAAAATTATTAGGTTCAAAAACAGGATTTTTTAAATATAAAAGTATATTTTGTTATACATCATTAAAGGGCGTATAAAAAGACCTTTTCTAAAATGTTCTGGTTTCCATTTATAAAAATGTAAGTTTATATCGTTTTTCAAAATTCCATTAAAAAAATAAATATCTACAAGTTTTCTTTGTATACTTTTTTGTATTTCGAATGTTAACTGAGCTCTAAAAAAGCAAGGTTTGAAAAAAATACGTTTTTTTTCTTTTAAATATCTAGTAGGCTATGATTTTTTGGACGAAACCAAAAGTGATTTAAATTAACCGCTAAAAACTACAATTTACAATTCTTCCCCCTTTAATCATCTCTGTAGCTAAAGCGGTTTCTGGGATTCCTGTACTAAACATCGAAAAAAACTCACCCTGTATAAAAAATAAAAAAATGTACACGTTTAATTTTTTTACACAAAGTGCCAAATTTATAAAATAAAACGACAATTTGATAAAAAAAGGAATTGTTGAAATTTAGCGGTGCCAAGAGGCTGATTTTGCACCGCTTAATTAATTATTTAATTATATATTTATATTTTTTTTGGATTGGGAATATAAGGCACCTTTTTGTACTTTAATACTTTTTGTTTTCCGTACTTTTTTTTGTTAAAAAAAAATTATAGCATATTTCTTAAAAAATTGTTCAAAGGAAATATATTTACAAAGAAGAACAACCTTGTCCTTTAATTAATTTTTGTTGATAAGAACATTTTTCTTTGACGTTATTATAGATAGTAGTTGAGGAGCTTACGATGTTAAATGGGGATTTACTCAAGCGTCATAGAGACTAATTGGGTTGCAAAGCTTAGATGATATGAAGAAAAAAATGTTATATAATGTATACTTTTTAATCGGTGGGGGAAGCGACTATAGATTAAATATGTCAAAAAAAATACTCTTATTACATTTTCGGATTGTGGAAATCGTTCGGATAGTGTAGGATTATATATTTTTGTTATCCCTAAATAATTTTCTTCAAAATTTAAAAAGTTGCCACGCTCAAGAATGTCAAAATGACGTTTTTGTATTTACAACTTTGTAGCCCTCGGCTTTCTTTACGTCATTTTTAAATGGTCAGATAAGTGAAATATACACTGTTTAGCATGTAATTGCCATACCCCTGTTTTAATCTCACAGGCTCGAAATTTTCTGATGGATATATTTTGACGATTTTTTCGAAACACCTGAATTAACCCCTTAAGCTGCAACCACAGTCACTTTAAAATCTTAAATGACAACCCTTTTGTGGCAGCTCTCTGGAAAACTTATTAAAAATACTTTTCGTTGGCCATCACTAATCTTAAATTTTAGAAAAATCATACTTTATTATTAATAAAGAGTCCCAGAATATGTTTAACTAAATTAAAATAAAATTAATTTAAAATTCGTAATAAATTAAAATAGTACTTCCTATAGAGCTAACCTGCCCGCCATAAGAAGTTCTGATTAGTTTAGCGGTGACAGCGGTAAAAAATATGTAAGAAAATCTTAGTCTGATACCCGACATAGGCCATTTTTTTATTTTATGGATCTATGCAATTGACAAGTTTTTTATATTGATAAAACTTTTGAAAAACACAGTATCATATATCCTAGTAATTTGTTTGCATTTAATAACGCCTAATACCTAGCAATAGCCTTTTGTGATGTTTTTCTTTCCTACCAAAAAATTACTTTATATTATCTATTGTCATACGTAAGCCACTGATAAAGAGAGAGTGCTAATTTGCCCAATTTTAAAAAAACAAAAATAATTTGTTTTGGTACCATTACCAAATTTTCTATGTATATCGATTAAACCTTTTTATCTGGTTAGTTCTGGTTTTGGCCTTTTACTGGAGTCTTAGTCCATAAGTTATGCAAATATTGCGATTTTTTTTACCAAAATAAGAAAATTAAAATAAAGGTGTTCAGTTTTTTGGTAATAACTATAAAAATATTGACATTAGGGAATTAAAAAAAAAGAGTCTTAAATGGAAGAAAATGTTCAATAATTATTTCCATTATTTATATTTTTTAAAACGCTGAAAATGAGTGTCATATATCCTAATAATTTATTTGCATTTAATAACTTTTAAAACCTAGCAATAGCCTTTTGTGATGTTCCTTCTTTCCTACCAAAAAATTACTTTATATTATTTATTGTCATACGTAAGCCACCGATAAAGAAAGATTTAAAAATATGCTCATTTGCCCATTTTAAAAAACAAAAATAATTTGTTTTGGTACCATTACCAAGTTTTCTATGTATATTGATTAAACCTTTTGATCTTAATAATTTATTTGCATTTAAAAACTCTTAGTTCTAGCAATAGCCTTTTGTGGTAAACTACCTTGCACGATGCACGACCTGCTAGACCGCTTGGCACCGACAATGCAAGTTGCTAAATTGCTTCTTATAATTATTAAGAAAAGCACGATTTATGTGTCTATTTTTGTTTATTCAAACATAAAACAGTGACCACTTCTTTCTTTACAGTAGCTAATTAAGGTGTTATTTATTTGCCTTTTGAATAGCGAAGGGCGTACGCAAACGAGTAGAAAAATTTATGTGGGTAAAATTAACTTGTTGCGCTTTGCAACTCGATTTCTTACCTTAGTAATAAGATTGTTTATTTACTGCAGGTTATCTAAGACTACCTTGCTTCTTATCTAGAGTGTCATGATCATTCTAAAATCACTCATTATTCTTTACTTACTCTCAGAAAACTTTTTAATAAAGGGCCTTTACAGTTTTTTCCTCTAACTTAGAAATTTAAATAGGATCATATCACTTTAATAATTTTTCTAAATGCAGTAAATGATCATTTTAATACCCAATGACGTACAATCGAAATTTATCGTAGTTGCCATAAAAACAGTAACTAAATAGAATAAGTTACGAAGACTATCCTGCTTTAGTCTCTAGGACAGTAATGAAATTGACTTTATGATAATAACACTTTTAACCTTTTTAGGGGAATTCTTTTGACGAGTCTACCTCGAATATTCATACCGCCATATATGGAAGCGCACTGGGCAAACGCATCACCCTTTTGGTTGGACAAGTTTACCACAATGTTTTATATGCAATTTTTAAACACTGTGCCAAAAATCGTAAGTGTTACAATATCGAAACCATAACACCCATGAACATCTTTCGGGTATCGGATTGGGCATTCTACCCCTACGATTTTTGGCACAATATTTAAAAATTGCATGTAAAATATTGTGGTTAAATTGTCCGACAAATAAAGTGACGCGTTTGCCCAGTACTACACCCAAACATTTGACATTCATAGGCTAGATTAATGCGCCGCGCCGCTTCTATACAGTGTCTCTACGTAAGTTGAGGCATATGGATAACTTTTATTATTAATTTTACGAAAAAAGTTATTCTTTATAAGGAGTTCTACATGGTCCAAAACCTAAATGCATTTATCAGATATCAAATTGTGTCAGTCATGTACGAGGTTTGGCCAAAATGTAATTTTTGCTCAAGAGTAAAGTACCTGTATATTTGCTAATATTGCGAATTGTTAGAATGAAAAGATGTTTAGAATTAAAAATTACTTCCAAATATGCAATTTTGTTTTTCAAAAACAAAAATGTTTTTTTCTGCGATAATGGTAACAATTTAAATCCTAAAAAGATTTTAAAAGTGGTTTTTATTAAGAAGTCAATTTTATTATTACTGGCCCACTATTGACTACTTCTAACAAAAATAGGAAGCTTTATTAAAGTAAAGGATTTTTAAGGGCATATCGTCGTCCATATCACAACTTGGCGCATCTCGTTTTTTCTCAGTTTCACAAATATGTTTTCAAAGTATTTTTTTAGAGCCAAACAACCTAGGTTAAGGACTCATTAGAAATATATGCAGGGTGTCGGATAAATAATGAAACACAGAGAACTTACGCATTCCTTTTGCTAAAATTTTAGGATTTAATTTAACCTATTTCTATTTAAAAGTCTATATAGAATAAAAAAATAAATTTTAGTAATTTTGAATTCGTTTTAAATATTGTAGTATCTTAAACTTGGATTAAAAGTTTTTTAGATAACCTATTTAGATACAAACCTATTTTTTGATCTGTACTCCAGAGAGTCATCTACACCGCTTTGAATTTCTTTAAAATGTCGCAGTTTTTGTGCTTTCCTGTAGAATACTTTTATGCTGTCATTTTTTATTGATACTTAAAAACTTGGTAGAGTTTTTAGACCATAGAAAAGAAATTTTTGTGCGTATATGATAAACTTTTACGACTTCCAATTGCACCGGAAAAAAGTGATTATTGGATGTTTACAGTTGAGGAGTCTATTTGACCCCCACGCGCCTACTTACTTAATAAAATGGCACGCGCCTACTTAAAGGTTAGTTCTGGTTAGTTTTAAATGACAATACATTTAAATAATGCTTTTTCGTATCAAACTCCTGAGAATGGCCATATTTCCGAAACTATGAAAAATTGGATATATCACATGTAGACTTTTTTTAAAGGATTGTAACAGATCTTATTAATAGTAATACAGGGTGATCCATTTAAAAAAAATATTTTGCTGGATTGCCAATTGTCAATTGTTTTGTCTAATCTTTTATTTTAAAGAGCGTTTAAAATGATACTAGTTTGCTAATCTAAACTATTTTGTATTTTAAGTAATATCAAAGTTGCCAATGACGGATACTTAACTTGGATTACCCTGTATATATATTTTTTCTAATTTCTACACCAGAATACTCCCTTACTTACTACTAAATTTAGTTAATCAATTGGTTAAGTAAGGTATGAACATTGAACATCTCAAGTAGGTATTGACTGTGTGATTAACGGCCGTATTCACCAGCAGTTCTGATAAATATTTATCAGACTAATAGCCTGCCTAAAGAGCAAGCTATCAGTCTGATAAATATTAGTCAAAGCATGGTGAATACGGCTGTAAGGCCCAGTCGTACAGAGCAGATTAATACTTAGATATACTAAACTGAGGTCAGGCCTTTAAACTTTTCGTAAAATCTCAATTTCTTTAATTTCTTGACACTGAGAGCAATATTAAGATTTTACGGAAAGTTCAAAGGCCTGACGTCAGCTAAGTAGAACGAAGTTTAAACCTGCTTTGTACAACTGGGCCTAAAAATAAAACACATTTTTTGGAATGTTTTTATTTATTCCATTAAAAATTTTAATAACATTTGTTATAACAATAAGCATATTTATTATTAATTTATTAAAATTATTAGTGGCAGCAATATGATAGATAACGTTATTTACAATTTCTTTGTGTTAATTGTCAACTCGTGTATATACTTGTGTCAGCACACTCAAAATAAAAAGTTTCTAAGATACTATTCCAATCTGAAGTTTACGACAGAGTAAAGGACCTCCTGTATCCACCTAAAAATTTAATACTGTTAAGAACTAATAGTCCAAGAGCCTATGAGTAGCAGACCTTTGTTATTTTGTAAAAGCTAAAGTTTGTCAGTGTATGCTTCCAACATTGGTAAAAGAAGCGTACCGAATTTTGTGATAATATCTGGAGTGGCAGAACAGGAGTGACAAAAAAGTAATTTTTTTTACAACATTAACATCCTCTATCTTGAAAACAAAGTATTTTCAGATATTTTTTTATCATTAGGACAGCCCACAAAGGCTTTATACCTAAGTACCATATTATATTGTATTGTATTGTAATGTATTGTATTTTAATGAACGGGGTCGGTCGGCTTAAGCTAGCCCTTCTCCCACTTCGACCTAAAAGATCTTTTGTGGATACCCTACATTAGTTAATCCCCTCAATTCCCACACTTTTCGCGAAGCTGGAAAGATTTCGGGGAACGAGCCTTTTTATATCTTCTGGAGTCAAGAAAGCTTCTTCCAGATATTTTAGTCTCTGGCCTGTTAATTCCGTACATTGACATAGCATATGCTCCGAGGTTTCGCTAGATCGATCACCAAAACCTGCAGCGGTCGTTGTCCCATCTTTTAAGATAATACCTTAGAGGGCCATTACCCATCAAGAAGTTAGTAACGATCCTGAGTTCGTTCTTTTGAAGCTCTAATAGCTTTTTAGTGTATTTAGGCGATTAAGAGATAAGTCTTTTCGCCTGTCTTTGTCCTGGAGCGTTATTCCAGTGAGTCTCTTTTTGCCTTTGTTCTCATTCCCTGAGTTCTTTCCCTAGGTGATCTCTCGTTATGCCGCAGAATGGTTCAGGACACCCGTGGGTGTCAGGTTATTAGATGTTTAACCCATCTTTTACCCCTGTTCCGTCAACGTTATCCAAGGACGGAAACATGTAGGTTTTGCATTTTACAGCACCTTTTAGACAACGTAGTAGTGCTACTACGGACGTTGTTTTTAAATAACTTACTACCTAAAATTTGGCAGAATACTAGACAGAAACTTTGCCATTAGCCATCTGTGAGGTGACAAGCTATTAAAAATGCCGATGCAGGGTGCCGTGATTCAAACCAGGCTCTCTGAGGTGAGAGGCTGGTACGTTAGCCTCTACACCAAGCTCGACACATAATTTTATCTAAAAATGTTCTTATTTTCTATATAGTGTTAAAAAAATATATTAACTGAAAAATAACCCTGTATATAAATTCGCCCCAACAATGTGCGTATAAATAAAACACTTTTTTGTACGGCCGCGCGTAAAATACCACTTTTACGCCCTAGAGCAAAAAGTATCACAACGCCAGCAATATAAATGGAGGCGTAAAATAGCACTTTAACGCCCTAGGGCAAAAAGTATCAAAAACGTCCGCATTTATAAATTTATAAAACAACAATAAAATTATATATTGCCCCATTTTTTTTTTTTTTTGGTAAAACAACAATTTAATTAATTAAACATATGTTAAAAGTATACTGATTACAATTTGAAACATTAAAAACTGGCAAATTTTCTCCTTACTAAAGAGAATGTTTCTACATTTATCTCAGTCGTACAAAAAATATTGTTTGCACCTCTGGCGTAAAGCACTTTTATGCCCACAGCGCGAAGCTCGAGCAACAACTTTTAGCCGCAGGCGTAAAAGTGGTATTTAATGCCCTTGGTACAAAAATAACTATTAAAAATAAAAATAAACGGACTTCAAAAAATAAATAAAACGCACTAAAAAGCTGAAAACAATTAAAAACTAAATAAAAAGTGAAATCGTGTAATAACTTATAGTATTAAAGTATAAAAGCTTTTGCTTAGTAAGTCATTAACATTTAGTAGTTTAACGGATATGCTATTACCAGACTGCATTTTATTTTTTTAGGTCGGTTTAATTTACAAAAAATGTTTAATTTTGGATTTTTAGTTTATTTTTTGATGTCTAATTTATTAATATTACTATTTAATCGGTAAAAATACACTATAAACACTAACAGTACCTCTTTCGGAGACGTGTAATTTGATTGGTTTAAAACATTAAAGACGTTCATGCAAAACTGCCCCATTGGGGGTCATAGTCAGTTCTGGTTTATAATTTTTTTATTTTTCGTATAAAACGGTAAAAAAGAAAGATTAAACCAACCAAAACTAACCATGACCCCCCTCCCCCAATGTCAATCAATCAAAATACACCTCCCTGTGCCCTGTCCCTGTGTGTAGTCTCTCTTCAGTTTGGTGAAAAGGGTGAATTTTACCCCAAGGTTGTCGACTCTCAATGCATCACTGATGTTTAAGCATATACCCAGGGCCCCCGTAAGGGCTACTGGCGCCCGTATGCAAAAAGGATTTTGGCACCCTTAAGGCATTTTTTTTTTTTTTTTGAAGGTATCTGTTTGATATAAGGCAAAAACGGAACTTTAAAAGTAATATTTATTTATAGACTAAAGTATTAAAATACAAACAATACAAAAACATGTACAGCGTGTCTACTTAAGTTCCATATGGAAAACTTTTTTTCATTTTTTTAATAAAAAGTTATGGCCTAAAACCCAAAAAAGTAGGGATAGATAGCCGGTTGACGGGCCACCACCACCGGTGGAGCTTATTATGCTAATATCTCTGACGTCATTCGAAATTTAGAAATCTTGCGCAACGCGTTATTTAGGGCGTGGTCCCTACTATCTGTCAAACCATAAGTGTCATCTGTCACCTGTCAAATGTCACCTGTCACCTGTCATTTGTCAAAAATCACGTGACTTAGAAAATGGCCGCCATGCGTAGGATACTTGCGCTATGGTCATAAATTGATTTGCGCAAACGCGAAAATTCCAAGTCATGCCGTTCGGGCGCTATCGACTAAAATCGTTATTTAACCCTGATGATGAGTCATTTGGCGCGCGAAACCGCATGACGCCATCTTTAGCCATAAAGGCGTTACAGGTGTTTAAAAATAGTTGAGAGATATCAATTAGCGATTAGAACGGTAACCCTAAGGTAAATCGGTCATTGTAGCCTTATTATTAAACTTAGAATAATGAAACTTGGCAAAAGGATAGTCGACGACGATGTTTCGCCAATGATTTCAAGGTTATCAATCCTAACATGTTAGGCACTGGGCCCTCCGCACCTAAACCTTGGACTTAAGCGCGGGTGTAAGCGGGGGCTTAAGCGCAGGTGTAGAACCGTTATTTTTAACCAATCAGAGAGCAGTTTACACCTAATAGATGGTTTCTGAACGTACCCCTTGTAATTTCAAGGTCAAAGCATACGTCAACAATAACAAACATAGCTGCGGTTAGATAATAAACGGTACAAAACAGTGGTAACTAAATAAAAAGCAGTATTTGTAGTAAAGCATTTATTATAAAATAAAAAATACATACATGGTTGCCATATTTCTAAATAATTCTTAGAATAATGCCTTATAAAATAAATAATTCTTAGAATAATACCTTATAAAATAGGATATTTAATTATAAACTCAACATGTATTTTGGTACGTGTTCGTAATTTATCTCCTAAAAATAAAATATAATCATTTAAATTTAACTTCTGGTGTAACAACTCACTTGGTTTTTCATATGCTGTTGCGTTTATATACGTTTTAACAGGTGTATCGATATTAACATATTCAATAATTCCACTTGTAATGGGGAAACCTGTAGTAATCAAATTTTGTGCCATTTATAAAAAGATGTTTTGACAAACCCTTTTCGCAAACCAACATAACATTCATGTAGCCATACAAGTTGTTTTCGGGCTTATCCTTTACACCATCTTCTGTTTTAAGCTTTTTTGCTAAATGATATGGATGAGTTAAATTACGTCCGAATTTGTCGAGAGTCATCTTGAAAATGATGTTATGTTACTAAATCAAACTCTTTTTATTCAATAATATCGGCTTCCTTTAACTCTTCAATAATACTCATAATCTCATTTTGGTGGTTATTATTACCCACTTGCTTGCTAGCCATTAACAATCTTAATCTATCCACAAGCTCATTTGGATCATCCCAGTAAATATAATCAGTTTTATTATTGTTAAATATTTTATGTTGAGTATCAATTGGTAAACCATAGCCTTGAGGATTTTGTGCTCTCGTAATTCGCAACTCTTTATCACGTTCTTTTTGTTTTCTTATTCGCTCCTCTTTTATACGTTCGAGTAACGGTTTAATTGTTAACATGTACTTGACACCTCTGTTGCCAACATGCTGTTCGTTTTCATTAAAGTTTCTCTTACTAGCATTCGTTAGCAAAACCAATTTTGCAAATGCTCGCTCGTCTAGTGATGTAAATTTGTTTTTTAACGGATTGGTCTTGAATATAAGTTCATATAGACCAGAAGTTCCAATAAATTTTTCCCCTTTAACATAAATATCTGGACCGTTAAATTCAAGTCGAGAATCACCGAAAGTTAGATGATCAGTAGCCATATCATGTTTTAAATAGTTTCGATCGTACTCGTTTTCCGTATCTTTTATAAAACCTTTTACATATTCTCTAGGTAGCGGATCATACTGATCTAGATATTCTCGAAAGGATTCTTCAGGAATACTATCAAACTGAACAGGATTTAATTGTGGGTCGACTCTAAAGTCATCATCATCAAAGTAACTTTTTTCAGGTTGGTGCTCATAGATAGTTCTGTTTAAATCAGTTTCCTCTGTTTCGCCTTCTTCCATCATTTGATCATCTTCCGACGGCTCATCATCCATATATTCTTTTTCTTGTTCAGCTATATCGTCTTGTTTTTTAACGGGACTGGCAAAGTTAAGAGGAGTTCGTGCTTTCTTTATTACTGTATGAGTAAAATTTTCGCTTTGACGTCTTTTTAAGGACTTTGGTATAAATGGTTGTTTACCAGATTGAGTGTTTTGTATTGATTTGGATATTATTTTTGCCAAAGGTTTATAAGTATTTTCCAATATAACAGCATTCTCATAACGACCAGCTTTTATTGAATCATATAAATTTTTTACACTACGCGAATGTTTATCAAGGAGTTGAAGAATGTTTGGATCTTCATGCAAACTCCGCTTATCTTCTGAGCGCTGATCATCATTCGTGTCAAACTCTAGCTCGCCATTCTCACGTTGCTGCTTCTTTAAATCCTGGTATTTTTTTCGAATACTATCGGTAGCTTCATTTATTTTACGCCTCACATCCTTGTCCAACTTGTTCAAATCCATGGTTAAGATATATTTTTAATAATTAGGATTTACTTTTGGAGCAGCCCACTACTTAAGCAAATCGTCCAGAGCCCTCTGCTTAAGCGATAACGGCCTTTATTTTCAAATACGGCACTGTTTTTCTAAAATACGGTACCGTTTTCTAAAATACGGCACCGTTTTCTAAAATACGGCGCTGTTTTTCTAAAATACGGCACCGTTTTCTAAAATACGGCACCGTTTTCTTAAATACGGCACCGTTTTCTTAAATAGGGCACCGTTTTCTTAAATACGGCACTGTTTTTCTAAAATACGGCACCGTTTTTTAAAATACGGCACCGTTTTCTAAAATACGGCACTGTTTTTCTAAATACGGCACTGTTTTTCTAAAATACGGTACTGTTTTTTAAAATACGGCACCGTTTTCTAAAATACGGCACTGTTTTTCTAAATACGGCACTGTTTTTCTAAAATACGGTACTGTTTTTCTAAATACGGCACTGTTTTTCTAAATACGGCACTGTTTTTCTAAAATACGGTACCGTTTTTTAAAATACGGCACTGTTTTCTAAAATACGGCACTGTTTTTCTAAATGCGGCACTGTTTTTCTAAAATACGGCACTGTTTTTCTAAATACGGCACTGTTTTTCTAAATACGGCACTGTTTTTCTAAAATACGGTACTGTTTTTCTTAAATACGGTATTATTGTTAATAATCTTTATGTAGCTCTAGACACGTGTTGACTCAATGACGGGTGGGAACTAAATGATGGCATTTATAGTATAACGTAACATATATAAATATACTTAACATTCTGATTCAATCCTTAGTATTGTCAAAGACTTTGTGCTGTACGGTCATGCAGAAGTTTAAGAAAAAATCAATTAAGAAAAAACTGCTCGTAGAGGCAAGGGGATTCCCTTCGCGACCGCGTTTCAAAAGCGAGGGAGGCATTGTACGTGGAAAAACCGCAAGATCTTTTCTCTGCTGCTGAAGTAGCTCTGAAAGCATTCAATGGGGTGGAAAAAGAAAACCTGCAGATGTAGTACCTTTACCTGTAGTCGGCGGATTTCTACCATTTTTAATACCACTTTTTGCCGGCTTAAGCGTCGTAGGAGCACTTAGCGGTGGAATATCAGGGATCGTAAAAGCTGTTAAAGATTCTAAGGCGGCGCAAGAAAGATTAGAAGAAGAAAAGAGACACAACAAAACAATGGAATCTATTGCGATTAGCAATACTGGTAGCGGTTTATATTTAGGACCATACAAAAACGGTTTGGGACTCTATTTAAAACCCTATAAATACAGATGACTCAAGAAATAAATTTAGTCTTACTTCAACCGTCATGCATACCTTTAGCTTGAGTGGTAATAGTTCCATCTTAGAAGCAACCTATAACCCGCCCATCTACTTGAGAGATGACACTAGTGAATACGAGCTTGGTTTAGTCAGTTTAGAAACGTTTAACGCCATACCCAACATTGATAATAGTAATAACAAATTTTATGTGGGTGATATTACTCTAGAAATCCCGATTGGATCATATGAAATAAGTGCAATAAATGATTATCTACAAGAGGCCATACAGGAAAAAAATAAAGCCATCAATAATTTTAATTGTACCCTAAGCCTAAAGGGTAATGTTAATACGCTCAAGTGTGAGCTTGAATGTTCTCATACAGTTGACTTTACTAAGACAAATTCTATTGGAAAATTGTTGGGATTTCATAATATTTTGCTAAAGCCCAACGTTAAACATGTATCGCAAACACCTGTAAATATTCTGAAAATTAACGTGATTAAAATCGAGTGTAATATCGTTACTGGCGCATATCACAATAATATGCTTGTTCATACAATACATGAATTTTCGCCATCAGTACCAGCTGGTTTCAAAATTATAGAAATTCCTCAAAATGTGCTTTATATGCCTGTATCCACCAAAATTATCAGCAACATTAAATTAAAACTGGTTGATCAAGATGGTGAATTGGTTGACTTTAGAGGAGAAGTTATAACTATTAGATTACATTTGAGAAAGTCTTTATAAATAACTACTTTGTGAAATGTGTGTCAGTATACTGCAGAACGTTGTGCAGAGCACACGTGTCATGGTTGTGAAATATAACGCCAAGAAAATTGTCAATTTTAACCAGCTTTGGAACACTAAAAAGAGCTTAACAGAAGAAAATATAAGATTTCTTGCATCCATAGGGCTTCTTGTTAAGAACTCTGAAAATGAGCATTTTAAACGTGACAGATTCGCTAAACTTTGATAACTCTATTACAAAAATAGAAAGGCATAGCCATTTACCGTACTCCAGCTCTTTCAAAAATAATGATGAAATTCGAATACCGGTGCAACAAACTGATATATACACCCTACCTTGGGCAAGTCATATTTATTTGGAAGGACGATTTTTAAAAGGGTCCGATGGAAGAGTTTCAGACACTGCTAAACTTGTAAACAACTTTGTGGGACACCTCTTTGAAGAAATTCGTCTTGAAATTGGTGGAAAAGTTATTGATTCGACTAGATATCCTGGAATAGCAGCAACAATGAAAGGTTATGTCTCTTACAATGGTAATGAGTTAATTAAATATAAAAACGCTGGTTGGAGTATTGAAGATGATTTTACCTGGGACGGATGGGCTCAAACGGAACTTTTAATGTTTGTGTTCCACTAAGGACATTACTAGGATTCGCTGAGGATTTTCAAAAGATACTTATAAATGTTAAGCATAAACTAATATTGTTAAGAAGTTCTTCCGATAAAAATGCCGTTATTAACACTACCGATGGAGAAAATGTACAAGTTATTATTGATAAAATTGTTTGGAGGCTGCCACATATTACAGTATCCGATGCTGAACGACTAGAACAGATTGTTGGAAGTGGAACTGAATTGGATATCGGTTTTAGAAGCTGGGAACTTACAGAACATCCTTCAATACCGATTGGAAAACACCTTACATGGACCATTAAAACTTCTGTGCAGGTGGAAAGACCAAGATGGATAATTTTAGGTTTTCAAACAGATCGAAAGGATAACTACAAGAAAAATTGTAGCTTATTTGATCATTGTGATGTATCAAATGCAAAGCTTTATTTAAATTCTGAATTTTATCCATACGATAATTTAAATTTGGAAATTTCAAGAGGTATAATAGCTACTCTCTATGAAATGTACTCAGAATTTCAAGAAAGCTACTACGAAAAAGAAAACGAACCACTTTGAACTCCTAAAAATTTAAAAACAATGCATCCTTAATTGTAATTGATTGTTCAAGACAAAATGAAATCCTTAATTCTGGCATTATTGATGTAAGGTTAGAGATTGAAACAAAAGAAAACTTTTCTGCAAACACAAATGCTTACTGTTTAATTATTCATGACAAACTTGTAAAATATTCACCATTAACAGGGTCTGTGAGAAGAGTTTAAATAACCGTAATAATACATTATTCTAAGAATTATTAAGCAATATGGCAACAATGTATATTTGTTTTTTAAATAAATGCCTTACTGCAAATACTGCTTTTTATTTTATAAGGTATTATTCTAAGAATTATTTAGAAATATGGCAACCATGTATGTATTTTTTATTTTATAATAAATGCTTTACTACAAACACTGCTTTTTATTTAGTTACCACTGTTTTTTACCGTTTATTATCTAACCGCAGCTATATTTGTTATTGTTGACGTATGCTTTGACCTTGAAATTACAAGGGGTACGTTCAGAAACAATCTATTAGGGTAAACCGCTCTCTGATTGGTTAAAAATAACGGTTCTACACCTGCACTGAAAGAAAACAGTTAATTAAACTACCTTTCAGTTGCTTCGTTAATAACCATTCTTTTATTTTTAGGTATCATAGCTATTTTTTAATAATTATATTAAATTGATCTTTCGAGAACTATTAAAGTTGTCTTTCTGAAATCAAGGTATTACTGTTAATAAATTTCTGCATAACACTAACTAGTTGGTTTAGTTACAATCCATTTACGTGTTAATAAAATCTTACCAGATTTACTATTATGTTGCGGTTTAATTGTGGTAATTAAGTTTATTATTTGTGTTTATTAAATGCATCAAATAAAGTTTCCATTAATAAAGGCAGAAAAAGACCTTCCTAATACTATTAGATATTCAGGTATTACAAGTGGGCGCATTAGTAACCTTAACTAAAGTCATTTAGCTAGATATGAATCGTTAAAAATCGATATACTTCGGTAGCGCTCGTCAACGGAAAGTCTTCCAAAAGAGGGTCAAGGCGTTGTTGGTATTTCAGTTTTGTGCTTCGTGTGGTTTGGGTAGGGTTTGTTTTCCTTGGCGTATTATTTTTACGGACGCTATTTGACTGATTCCAAAATGGCGCGTGTAAAAATCTTAATTTATTTAAAAACCAAATATTTTATTTCGTTTTTCCATGTTTTTGGTTTGGTTTAGCGTTATGCAGTTTTATAATGGCCTACAAACGTACTTTACAGGAATGGGGCCTTAAACAAAGTGTTATAGAAGCTTTTGAAGGTAAGCATTAAAATAGATTTGCAACTTATTAATTAATATTGGTAATTATTTATTCTTTTATTTTTTCGATTAAAAAAATACTCACTTGTTCTAGAGGCAGTTACTGACATAAACCCTTCAAGGGAGCAAGAAAATATCGTTTTTTTATTTATTTATGAATTAACAAACTTTCGAGACCGCGAAGTGAATTGTGTGCTGGGCGAACCTTTTCCTGTTCCGTGGCTGGGCGGGGTAAGCCCATGGTAAAAGACGATGTAAAGTGAATGTCCAGAAATTAAAGCAGGTTCAATAGGTTTTGCGGACACAAGTTTTTAAAATTTTAAATGTTCAGTCATAAATGGCAATTATTTAACAGTTATATTTTTGCAAAACGTGAATATTTTGCTTTTTTATGTGCTATTTGGAATGCCTATTTTATAATAAAATTTCGGAAACTGCTCAAATTTTGTCAAGCAAAACGTAATGAACCCACTTTAATTTCTAGACATTTACTTTACCATGGTTTTACCCCCGCCCAGCCACGGAAGAGGAAATGGTTCGCCCAGTAACCCAATTTTAATCGCAAAAATAAAAGAATAAATAATTACCATTATTAATAAGGAAGTTGCAAATCCTTTTAATGCTTAGTTTTAAAAGCTTTTATAGCACTTTGATTAAAGCCCCATTCCGTTAAAGTACGTTTGTTGGCCATTATTAAACTGCACAAGGCTAAAACAAACCACAAACATAAAAAAACGGAATAAAATATTTGGTTTTTAAAAAAATATATTTTTACTCATTTATCAGTCAAATGGCGTTGGTAAAAATAATAAGCCAAAAAAACCTACCTCATCCACTTATATCACACTTATCTCGTAATACATACCTATACATACAAATTTATAGATTTTAATTCCTAATACTTCTCCATATACTCCCTTGACCATATATATTTTATAAATTTAATTTGCTACAGGAACTAGAGCTTATTTGCTGGAAGCAACTAAAGCCATATACTACAATAACTAAGGCTTATACAGGGTGTCTCGAAAGGTAAGGTCAAAAATGGTAGAAGTGATAGATGAGCCAAAATAATGTTAGTACTTCATATAAAAAAAGTTCTATCGCGCTGACGTTTAAAGTTAGAATAAAAAAAATGTATTTCATTTATAACTTTTAAACGGTTGCCCCAATAATAATTATATTTGGGCATTTAAATAAACTCATACCAGTGTTTTTTCCAGAGGCAAATAATAGCGCAGCAATTCTATAATTATACAGGGTAAGACGAATTTTTTTCGTTTATTATATGCATATTTTACAGAGATTAAAATTTGACATTTTGGTTTGACCGTTTAATTCCTTCATCATTTTGTACAAAAAAGGTATACCTTATGTAAATCGATATCTTGGACCATTCTTCATAAAATCGCATTTTAAAACCAGACATACCCCTATTTTGTATATAACAAAAAATCCATTTTTGAGGAAAATATTAAAATGTGGTTTAAAATGGTGTTTAGAGGCCTTTGAAACTTTATAACACAAATAAAGACTGTTTTTTAAAAATTTTACCATATTTTTATAATTTTCTCAAAAATTGATTTTTTATTACATACAAAATGGGGGTATGTCTGGATTTAAAATGCGTTTATATGAAAAACGGTTCACGATATCAATTTAAATAAAGTATACCTTTTTGTACAAAACTGATAGAGAAATTATACGGTCAAACCAAAATGTATTTTTTTACCTCTGTAAGAAATGCATTAAATAAACGAAAAAATTCGTCTCACCCTGTATAATTATGACTTACGGCACATCATTTGCCTATGGAAAAAGCATTGGTACGAGTTAATTTAAATGCCTAAATATCATTATTATTGTGGCAACAGTTTAAAAGTTATTAATGAAATACTATTTTTTATATTCTAACTTTAAACCTCATAACTCCCTAAGGAAGCGCGATAGAACTTCTTTTTATATGAAGTACTAACATTATTTTGGCTCACTCTACCACCCCTATCATTTTTGACCTCACCTTCCGGACACCCTGTATATTCCAGCAAGCTACATTTTTTGCTACTTTAATTAAAGCTTAGGTATTACCATAATGTTGATATAGTAATACTGATAATATGATTGAATATCAGTCACAACTAAGTCCATTGAGCAGTAAAAAGTAAACGACTTAATTACCATAATGTCATGGACTAACAGCGGTAACTAGACGACTTTAATAACCACACTACCAATGCCAAATAATGGTCGCTAACATATCAGATATTTTTCGGTTATTAAGCCGACTTAGTTATAGTAACTAATTTGGAAGTAGAAAGTCGACTTTAATTATGACATTAACTGATCTTATCTGTCCCCTATTTAACTGAGATAATTTAGTTATGATTATTAAAACTTTAATTATGGTTGCTAGAAATTTCTCTCAGTGTGCGCTTAAGCCCAAGGTTTAGGCGCGGAGGACGCATGCATATCAGGTTTATCAAGTGACAAGCTTGGTCTTGAAATTGTTGCCGTTAGCAACTATTCTTTGTTCAAGTTTCATTATTCTAAGTTTAATAATAAGGCTACAATGGCTGATTTACAACAAGGTTACCGTTCTAATTGCTAATTGTTATCTCTCAACTATTTTCAAACAGCTGTAACGCCTTTATGGCTAAATATGACGTCATGCGGCTTTCGCTATTCGATAGGTATGACGTAATACTATATTTAAAAATTTAAACCGCTCTCCCATGATGAGTCATCAGGGTTAAATTACGATTTTAGTCGATAGCACCCGAACGGCACAACCTGGGATTTTCGCGTTTGCGCACATCAATTTATGTCCATAGCGCAAGTATCCTACGCATGGCGGCCATTTTCTAAGTCACGTGATTTTTGACAAATGACAGGTGACAGGTGACATTTGACAGATGACATTTATGGTTTGACATATAGTAGGGGCCACGCCCTAAACAACGCGTTGCGCAAGATTCCTAAATTACATGGCGGCCATTTTCTAAGTCACATGATTTTTGACAAATGACAGGTGACATTTGACATTTGACAGATGACATTTATGGTTTGACATATAGTAGGGGCCACGCCCTATATAACGCGTTGCGCAAGATTCCTAAATTTTAAATGACGTCAGAGATATTAGCATAATAAGCTCCACCGGTGGTGGTGGCCCGTCAACCGGCTATCTATCCCTACTCCAAAATGCAATTATCGCATACTATTTTTTAGAGTGGTATATAAGGTATGTCAAAAAATAGATGGCGCCTCCTCTACACCAGAAGACATTTTTTGGCATACAAGAAAAAAATAAATTTTACCAATGTCGTCCATGAGAGGTTTAAGTTAAATATTTTTTAATATAAAAATGGTACGCCACTGCATTCTTTTGATTAAAATATTTTTTCCATTTAGTTTGGAACAAATTATTGGATCTTTTGACATTGTACTTTGGTGCACAGGAGGCGTCCCACAATTTATTTAAAAATTTCTGAATCGGCATAAAAGATATTATAAAAAAAATAATTTAATATTTAAAACACTCTTTAGTTCAAAAACTAAGATATTTATATAAGGTTTTTCTTATTTTTTATTATAGAATTAGCCCTTAAAGCTTGTCGGATAATTTGTGAAACACTTTGTTTTTTATAATATAAAACATTTTTATATGGAAAAAATTTTAAGGATTAAAATTAACATTTAAATATGCAAATTTGTTTATGTTTTTTTATGCGTTAGTGGTGAAAATTTTGATTTGTACAAGAGCGCAACCTTATCTTGATATGTAATATGTAAATAAAGTTTAAGAACTGTCAAAACAGCAGAAAGATACATAAACGCTTTTTAACGCAGAAAAAATGTTAAAAAAGTTTTTTTAAAAAAAAGCCAAATAGGATATTTAAAAGCTATTCCTAACATCTTTTCTTAATAAAAATTTTCTATATTATGAAAAATAAAGGTACTTTTCTCCTGAGAAATATTCATATTTTTTGACATAACTCGTACATATATCACTGCAGAAATCTGATACATTGTATTTTGGGTTTTAGACATAGACTCGCGCAGTAAACAAACTGGAGGCCCACCAAAAGGTTTTTGGTACATACGCATTAAAAAGTCATGTCCAGTACCGGACTTAAATCTTTTTAAATCATTAAATAATTTAAAAATCCTAAAATCTCAGTATCTTAATGTGTAAAGAAAATATTCGTTATATATTTATATAATAATTTATATAATTTTACATTTCTTTACGAATATAAATTAGATAGTGATATTAAAAAAATATCATGGAATTATCTTTGAAGAAAACGTAAACGGATTACCTGGGTCATGTTGATAGGAATAATAATTTAATATGGTAAGTTAATATGACCCAGATTCTGTGATGTTTTTGGACTACCAAACAGGAATGCGTGATCAGAAAAGTCACATTTTTTCCTAATCTTAAAAACCTTGGGTATGTTTTATTCTTAGTTTAATAGAAAGTAATATACGAGTCATAGGCAACAATGTTTTTCTTCAGTTCTGAAGTTTTTAGCAATTTATTCAAGAATGAAAAAGTGATGGTGACTCAGACATGCAAAATACGTTTTTTATTTATGTTCTGAACTTAAATCAAGGGTAAATTTTGCTTTAGTATCCACTAATATATAGTTTTTGCAAAAAAGCGTTAAAAAATGTTTTATATTCCGATATTTTAATTTTGTAAGATGGTGTAAGTCAAAACAAATAAAGGAGACAAAAAGGAATCGGCCAAAAAACAATGTCGTGGTTTCGCAATATCAGAGCAGGAGAATGTCCAACAACTTCTAAGAATGGCATAAAAAACATTTTAAAAAAATTGGCCGCTAACCCATAGTGATAAAAAGCACTAAAAAAAGGGGGAAAATAAAGTATTATGGTGGCTAAATAAATAATGTAAAATTCAGCTAGAGAAAATTGGACATTTACATATCATTACACATTAAGAGTTTAGAACATATAACAAAGAGGTTTAAGAACAAAATTTAAAATGTTACTACAATAAATAACGTAAACGCTTTTGACAACATTATTATTAGAATATTTTAAAAATACTTATTACGTTCTAATTATTGAAAACTGTCTGAGTAGCAAATCAGGTGATAATTCAATTACATTGTTAAAACTTATGTAATACATTTAATTGATATACTTGCTTATATTACTTTATTTTAATCATCCCGGGTCGTTTTTTTGTAACGAGGGGCAAAACTTGCCGTATGCTGCCCCGCCCGGCCTTTTTATTGAGAAAAAATTTGAAGAGCAAAAAACAATTGCTTCCTTTTAAGGACCTATGTATAATAACAAATTAAAAGACGATCAAAAACAAAGGTCTTTCCCTCTTACAATCGCCATTTTCTTATACATTCCATGTTTCAATTTGCTGCCACTTGAAGGTGTCACCCGTGGCAGACACCACCGTTTGTTCCCCACCCCTCCTAGATTAGGGACTGCGTTTAATCCTTTTTTTTTAAATACATAAATATAGCGTATTAGACGTTTTTCATGTAACTGTATTTTTAAAATTTATCTAAATACGGTACTGACTCAACGTCCTTTAAACGGAAAAGTGGCGATATATTCACATAATTCTGCCCGATACTTCGTTTGGCGCCAGGCGTGTTCCCCTTCGATTTGCTTGCGCACAAACTCATTTTTTGCCCATGAATTGTAACTTTTGTTTCGAGCAGGTAATAAGCATTGGCTATCCATCGAGATCAGTGGTTTTAGAATATGCAGAACAATGGAAACAGAGCTATTGTAGTAGCGATACTTTCCCAAACTTTGCTGTTGCAAATTAATTAATTACCTAAATCGCTAAAATTTATATCATCAAAACTTTTTTAAATTGCTAATATTGCAAGTTTTTTAGCAATTTTTAACCCTGGGTTTTGGCGCCCGTGTGCACTGCTCACTTTGAACACATGGTAGCGGGGGCCCTGCATATACCAGTCTAGAGAGAGCTTTACCACACAAACAATGTATGGCAGAAAGAAAACAATAAGGCCGTCTACCATAATAATTTCCAAACGCATCCTCCGGTTGGTTCAAAATCTGTCACTCAATACTAACAATAAAGCTAAAATGCTAACTTAGCTGATTTGCGATCCGCTAAACCGCTTTTAATCCTTAAGTGGTGAAAACACTTTTAGGATGTAGGCACTGGCTTAGTTAAGGGGAGAGGGGTAAAGGAGGTATTTCCCCCCAGGATGCAAAACGTTTTTAGGGTAGGTAACATATGATGAGCATATTTGTTTTATGTGTTACCTAAAGACTTTTTTTGGTTGTCATATACTCTAAAACGTCCAGTACCTCCTCCAGAAAACGAAATGATCCACGCCAATAGCTGCAGGTTGATATATTTTTTCTTCTGTGCAAATTCAAACCTTGCTACGATACATAAGTAATAATTTGCATCAATAATACTTATAACAAAATGTCGGTGATTGATTGTATTTTGTTATGTATTATTAAAATTTTATGTCTTGTAAGGTATTAAAAAAATGCAATAAAAAAAATTATCGGGTAAGACCGCTCCGAGAAAATTGATCAGACCAAGCTGGTACCAAACCATATATTTGCCATTTAGCTGTGTAAAGTAAAATTTAGCTAAGAAAAACGTCGTCCTAGAAGTACAGACGGCAAACAACTGGTGTTTCCAATTGCGTCGTTTAAATAGTGTGCGAGCAACAAAAAGGAAATAATTTGAAAGTGAGACAAAACTGATGACCGCGTTTTTAGGCTGAATTGTAGTTTAGATTAATGTTATTTATCTATAACATTGTTTAAAAAATATAATATATATATTTTTTTTATTTTCTTTATGTGGGGTTATACTTTTCAGTCTTATGCCGATAATTTTATTATTTATTAGAATTTAAATGTTAAGGACTTTTAATAAATATTGGATTTCAAGTTATATGGTTTAATTTATTTAAAAAATTTAAAAAATGCTTTATTTTGTGGTAAAACATATCTTTGTTAGTGGGCGACCTTGCCCAACCTAGGTGGGAGGCGTTATTCAACCAATAGCCATTCTGTCATTGGTAGGGGCTTAAAAAGGTAAACATTTTTTACTGAAAACGTTCACTTATCCAAAAATTATGCATACCTTAATATAAACAATAGATTTGAGCAATTATCGCTGTTTTCAATAGAGACCTATAATGTTACTGACACAATATTCAAACTTGCTTAGGTGGGGGAGGATTCCCGGACCTCCCCTAGTAACAGAGTTGGGTCGTATTCTAATACTCAGTATTCTGAATAGTATTCAGAATTCAGTGGGTCGATATTCGAGTAGTATTCGAATAGATTTTTGTGTTTGACATTCGGCAGAAAACTTCCTCAGTATTCGGGATTCTGTATTTGTCAGTTTGTCAGTATTCAACGAATACATTTTTTGGGCATTCCAATACCGGCGTACCAAGTATTGAAATACCAAAATGTGGATAGCAGTATTGGAATACCAAAATTGTCATTATTGATGAAATTTTAGAATGCTGTTAGAAAAACAAAACGAAAAAATACCAGATGGAAACCTTTTTTTATCTTCAATATTTTTAAGGAAAAAAATTAGGTAAGGTCCTTTCTTATTTTTAAGGAGCGTAGTAATAAAAATTACGTAGGGTTCTTTTTTTAGTCCTCATCCATTTTTTCCTTAGTATTGGAATACCGAATTCGGGTATTCAGATTTTTTTCTTCAGTATTCGAATACTGAATTCGGGTATTCATGAATACTGAGTATTTGATTACTTTTTTCTTCCAAGTATTCAAATAATCGGTATTCAAATACTTTTTCCGGTATTTGTATTTGTATTCGAATACCGATTATCAGTATTTGACCGAACTCTGCTTAGTACCTTCCTCTGTTGCGATCCTGATTTGTTTTTAGGGGACAATCGCGGAAGTGCGCTCTTTAAAACAAAGAATTTTAAAAATCGGTCCACAATTGACGAAGTAATCGCGTAGCATAAACACAAAAAAATCATTTATGGGAAACCTCTTTCTTTTTAAATTCGGTTAAAAATACAGGAGCTTGTATTCATTTAATATATTTTTCTTAATTTAAGTTCGTAGACTGTTTGTTTAGTTTACTTTTCAAAGTCAGATAATACTTTAATAATCCTTTTGTATTTCTCTTTAATTTATCTTATTAATCAGCTTGTTAGAGAACTACTATTATAAAGAATGTAAAAACAATTTTTATTAACTGTAATTTCCAACAATAAGAAAATAAATATACCTTTATATCAGAGATGTAGAGTTTTTGTCAATCAATAGAAATAATTCCTGTTTTACAAAAGAATCAGGAAGTAAGTGTAAGCTTGGTAATTATATTAAACGATACTTCTCATCTAATTACTTACTGATCTGTGGTCTTTATGGACACTTTATCCCCAGCTTAGAAACCGAAGTGATTATCAAAGCGGTCAAACCAGCTCTAGGTACGCACTAAGTCTCCGATAAAAACAATGGCCGTTTCTGATTATTTTCAGCGAGAAGCTGATTAGTTGTTGCAAAATCAATAAAATGTTTTTCCCAGGCTGTAATTCCATAACCAATTTTGCTAACGCATTATGTGTTACTATTAATAAACTTAATAGTATACAAAAGCAACTAGACAAGTTCGCTGTGTGTAACTGGAACGAAGTTTTAGGTAATTAATATTAGGTACATTTTTTCCTACTGTAAGTAAACATTACATTTTTTGTGTGTAAATTGTTTATGTTACATGACAAAGTAATAAAATAGCTGAAACGCTTCGCTTGTAAATATGAACTTAAAAACTACCTTAAGGATATTCTTAACAACAATTTAACAAACGCCAAAAACTTTAGAAAATATTGTAATTTACTTAAGTCGTTTTAAAAACATATTAAAACATAGTGTACTAAAATGTAAATAAACTAATATACCTACTGTCTATGTGCAATAAATGGTGCACTTTCTAATTAAAAAACTTCGCTTCTAAGGCCAAGATCAGATAAAAAAAAATCTTTTTTCGCCAGTTGCAAGTTCCACTCAAAACAAACTTGTATTTACGTACATAATAGCTCTGTTTGGCATAAAAAAGATGTATAACTAATTTTAACTTTTTTAACTCAACTACACTACTTTCGAGGTCGTGAAGTTAGGTACATTTTATTAAAACGAAAATTTTATACCGGTCATTTTTAACCAATCAGATGCTTTGTTTCGACATTGTTACTATAGTAACCAGCAAATTTTTAGAAAATTTTTCATCCACATAAGCATGTAGACGTAAAATTAATAAGTGGAAATTTCCCGGCACATGACAGCTATCATATAATTAGACAATAATAATAATGACAATATTTTTTTATTTACTTTATAAGTTGGAAACATTACAACAATTTGTTAAGGTATACATTCAATAATATCATTAATTAATTTCAAATTCTTCACAAATTCCACTTCTACGTCCTCTTTCCTAAGTGGTGAATACAACACAGAACCGGTGGTTTTTTTAACAATATGCCTGTGTTTCATAAAATAAAAATAATACTGAGACACCAGTTTATTTCTTTGAGTATTTGATTTGTGTCCTAAAGAAGGCACAATATCACGCAGAATGTTGTCAATCTCTTTAAATAGGTTTTCTTGCTCAGGATTCAATCCCGATTCATCCACGAGGTATGTTAGATATTTTACATTTTTATGGTACATTTTAATATGCTGTGATTCTTTGCAAAAGGAACACAAGTCATACGATTGAAAGTTCATTTTAGTATCACTTTTTTACTAACTTATGTTTGTATACAATGTTATGAGGAACTTATAATACCACAAATAAAATATTGATTGACAGGAGTAGTGAATGTCAAATCCATGGCTAACTTTGCAAAATATTTTTTTAACCGGCAACATAAGCCAATAACATTCTATTTAGAATAAAAAATAAAATATCCCGATCTCCTGAATTATTTAAAGCACAAATTGTTATATAATTGTTGTGTTAATATTAATTTTTCTTAGAATTAAACCTAAAGGAATATGAAAAATATTTTAGTATATTATATATTTTTTGCTATATTTTCCCTTTGTTTGTAGTCAATATTGCCATTTCCCTAAAACCTAGTAAGAAAATTGTAGGAAATCAATTAATTTTATATAATTTAACTAAAATTATATAAGTGTTATTTTACTAGAGCATGGGGAAAATCGGAAAAAAGCCATCCTCAATACGAACGTATTCACTTTAATTTTTAGTCAATATTGACAATTCCCTGAAACCTATTAAAAAAATTGTATGAAATCAATTAATTATATATAGTAATTTATCTGATATATATTTTTAGTTTACGAGGGCATGGGGAAAATAAAAAATCCCCTATACGATACGATGTGCCTCATAAATACTAAAAATAAATATTGCATGAAAAAATAATGCATACAAAAGTATGATCATGTCTTTTTACACGAGTTTATTGAATCAAGAGACAAGAGTATAAAATTTTCTTACCGAATCCCCCACGTGCTTGAATTAATTGCGGGAAATTTGTCTCGTACATGAATTTTTAAAGAAAATTCATGTACTCAACGGCAATAATTCATGCTCTAGGGAGATTATAAGTGATAATTCTTGTCGATGAAGTCTTTGGACCTCTCATACGAACAAGTAAGTATAGAGAACAAGAAATCGAAATATCGATACCCTAATTCGCAAATCGGCTAACTCCATTTTCGTTCAAAATAAAAGGTAATTACTTGCACTATTATAAGATCTAAATTAAAAAGATTTCCATGGTTTCTTTATTTAAAATTACTTCAAGAACATTTATGTACGTAACAAATGATAAAAACTCTATTTGAAATTATTTTAATAGGATTTATAAAATATTTTTGTCTCTGCTGTAAAATTTTTTGGATATGGAGTGAGGCGATTTGCAAATTAAGGTATTGATATTTAAAAAAAATAATTTGTTTATAAATAAAAGCATAAAAGCCTTTTGATATTTGTGACATAAAATTTTTTTGCTGATTAACGTGCTTCTAACAAAAAACAATTAAACATTGGGTTTTCGATTTATTGCAAAAAATATATTTTTTAAATGGAACACCCTGCATATTATATCACTATTTAAAAGATCTCTCAAAGACCAATAAAAAAGTCTTAAGTTAATATATATCCAATTTTAGTAGTTTCGAAAATATGGCCATCCTCGGGAATATGATAGTACACTGGAATTTCTTAATACAACACCCTGTATATTGCATCACCATTAAATAGATATTTTAATAAGCTTTAAAAAAAAATACCACATTTGATATATTTATCACTTATAGTTTTGGAAACATGGCCATCCCAATCCAAAAATTATGATAAATTTTCATTACCCTACAGCTCCGAGCTATAAGCCGAGAAAAAGCAATAACGAGAAGCGACATTAATGTCGGCTCCTTTGAACTTTGGGGTCTGATTTTCATAACCTCGAGTTCGACACTGTTAACGTAAAGACACCTTATTTTCGAGAAAAATACCTACAAGTTATGAACAAACAGTCTCTACACTGAGAAAACTAATGAAATATTTCGGCGAACTTGTTTAGTCCGAGGCTCAATGTACTTGATTTTTTTTAATTTCTACAAATTAATAATTTATGATTTCTTTTTTCTATTTGCTACGAAATATTGTGCTTCATGGTATAGGAGTCTAAGTGAATGCATCATAGATAACGCCAAATGTATTTTTCTTAAAGCAAGTGCAATAGGATAGGCTAAGAGGAAGCCTAAAAATTTACTACATACTTCACGGATATAGGGTTTACAAGAGCACAAAGGCACATAAAAAAATAATATTTTGGCAAAAAGTCATTTTTGTAAAAAAAAACGTTTTTCTGGTTTCACCCTCAGTGATGTATTTTGATTCAAAATGTTTTTCAGAAAGTTTAAAACTTTTGTGTACACTCTCAATCTTTGACAATAAATCAGTTCTAATGCAGGCTTCTATCCAGGCCCGAGCACTAAAAATGCAGATATTACATGCATATCATATATGAAAATTTTAGTAAATTGTAACAATATTTTAAAGGCAGTATGAGATACAGCAGGTAAACCCTGGTTTATGCAAAGAAATTTAAATTAAGTATATTTGCACAAGCTTTTACTTTATTTTTAAAAGTATTGCATGTAATAGGGCTGTTTATGCAGCAAATTTAAATTTAATATTATCCTAGAATTTCTGTAAATTTAAAATTTTCTTTAGACTAAAATTACAGAAAATTGTAAGGTTATGTGGTTTTTCAATCTTAACGCTTTAAAGAAAAACATTTAATTTTTAACGTTTATTCATTTTCGAAGCTAAATTTGAAGAACTGTTTCGAACACAGAAACAAATTTCCAAAAGGCTTAAATTTCTGAAAAATATTTTTCTAGGTTAAAATTAAATTATGACCTATATGCATAAACTTATGAACATATTTGAGGCTAAAGTTAAAGCTAATACTAATACTAAATTTAAGTTTTTCTGAATAAACCAAGCTTTAAGTTGAGGAAAATTGCTTGGTTATGTAGTTTTCAAATTTTGACGCTTTGAAGAAATCATTCAATTTTCAACGTTTATTTATTATTGAAGCTAAGTTTTTAGTACAGTATCGAATACAAGATCAAATTTCCAAAACGCTTCAATTTCTAAAGAGCATTTTCTAGATTAAAATTTAATTACGACCTACCTGCATAAACTCATGAAAATATTGAGACTAAAGTTAAAACTAATAGCTAAAACCAAATTTAATTTTTTCTGCATATGAGTTATTTTGTTGTATATGAGTAATTATTAGACGATAATGTTTATACATACCAAAAATGGTCCCTTGGGAAATAAAAAAGACTTATTCCTTCTCCTGTTTTAGATGGGCAACTGCGGTAAGCTCAATGATATCCTGGCATGATAATAGTCTAGAAAATATATTATATTCAGGATAGGTATACAAATCTTAAAATTTCTTCACAACTACGCTCTCAAACTAATTTCCAAAATTAGCACACTACACAACAACGGATTTTAACTCGATCAACACATCCAAAGCACATCAGCTCAGTGTTCCCAACTCTCAAAATTTTTTCTCCCTAAACCTGAAATTAAAAACCCCTAAAATTCCCGTAATTACTTAGAAACTCCCTAAAAAAAATTTGTAATTAATATTTAATATAATTATTAATAAATAAATATTATTTAAGAAATAATCAATAAGTAAATAAATATTTTTGAATAATGAATGAATAAAATATACATACATAAATTAATAAATAAATTAATTTAATAAATAAGAAATATCGATCATTTTTAATATTTTTTTATTCAAAAATTATTTAACGCTTCAAGTAAAATTTCATGATCTTCCGATTCAGAACTGTTTTTAAAATCATACATACTAACATTGAATAATTTAAACATTTTTGTAGATGGATGAAACGTTTTACACGATCCGCCATTTCTTAATAGAGTAAAACGGACCATCATTATACTTTGTAACAATTCAGTGAGAGTCTATTCCGCAATTTGTTTTTAATAATATTATAAATTGAAAAGGCATCGTTCCACACTGGCGTTTGATATCGGAACTGTAACAAATGCCAATCCAAATTTCGAAACGCTTACAGCCAGCTGCATCAGTATCAGTATATACTTCAAAATAAAAATCAGCAGAATTTGATGTATTGGTCCATCTTTATTGCTTAATTGGTGCCACTCAGACTCGATGTCATTTTTATGACTGTATATATGTGTCCTTTGAATGTGATTCAGTACGGGCTTAATGTCAGGTTTCACTTGAGAGGTCGCAATCTTAGGATGTAAGTCAGAGATTATTTTCAATGTAGACAAGTTTTCTGGAAGCCTTTTCTGAATTTGCTCTGCTAAACAACATGAAAAGTTCTTGCATCTTTCCCTGACGTCGGATGTCAATCTCTGGAAGTAAGCTCTTGTGGTATATTTTAAAAATCAAAGCCGAAATACATTGACGCGGTATGCATAAGATGATCCTTAAAATTGAATTCAACCAATTCAGCGTCCACTAATTTTTCCAATTGCGAAGGAACAACAAGTCGTTTCAGCAGATTTTTATAGAGTAAAAATAGATCCTCAAACAGTTTTGTCGGTTCTACGTCATCACTTTGAAAAAGTAGATTCAATTGTGTGACATTTTTTAATTCATTCCTAAGAAAAATCAGGAAAGCTTTAAAGGGAAGCCTGTTCATAATGTCATAAAGTTGTTCAGCCATAAAGCATTTATCTTCAGATTTGGCAATTGAAAACAGCAATTTTAACTCGTTCCACTGTTCTAATATTGTATTAATGGCTTGATAGCGAGCGAGCCAGCTATGATCAGCTCGCTAACTAAAGTGGAAAGGGGAACAGCTGATATGTTTGACGGAAAGACACCTTGGTTCGCGCATGCTCTATAGATAAACGATTTTGGCGGGAAGCCTAGCTGTCGCTTCTCGTTATTGTTTCTTCTCGGCTATAAGCACAAGTTTAGTGTCGAAAATAAAATATAGTGTGGGCCAAATTAAACATGCACATTTTTTTACTAATAGTAACTTTTTATCTGTTTTGTCTATCTTTTCAATTTTAAGGGGCTAATAGGTACATATGTTTGTTTTGTTGTTGGGTTTGCCAATTTTGGTAAAATAGATTTAAACAGAACTGGACTTTTTCCAAAATGATGCATTAAACTTCGTTGCAAAAATACATCATCTACAATTAGGCTTATACGTTTATTCTGAATTAATTTATTGTTAGGTCAGCATCCAACTCAGTAACCATGGTAACCTTACATTTTTGATTTTTAAAGGATACCAAAAAAAGTTCTTTTTAAAATCGAGATAAATGGGGAGCATTATTTATTAGAAATAATTATAAACCCTAAATTTTTAAATTGTTAACAGATTTACTTTTACCGAATCATTTTCTATAGTTTGTCTACAAGAAAACCGTATTAATTTAATTGTAGCTAAATCAGATTTCTTTTGCAACGAGGTTAAATACAGTATTTTGGAAAAAGTCCAGTCCTGTCTAAATTTATTTGACCAAAATTGGCAAACCCTAAAGAAAACATTTCTACCTATAAGCCCTTTAAAACTAAAAAATATAGACCAATAAAAAATATATATAATAACTGTGCAAGTTTAATTTGTCCCACCCTGTAGACATTATATCATCTATTTTTAAGATTTGAATGGCCATATTTCCAAAACTATAAGAGATAGACATATTAAATGTGGTATTTTCTTAAAGCTCTTTAAATTATCTATTATATTTCTGTATTGGTGACGCAATATACAGGGTGTTCTATTAAAAAATGACAGTTTACTATCAAATTTCCGAGGATGACCATAATCCCGCTATTAAAAGTTGGATATAGCATATGAGGACTTTTTTAATGGTCTTTAATAGATCTTTCAAATAGTAATATAATATAGAGGATGTTCCATTTAAAAAATTTTTTTTGCAATAAATCGAAATCAAAAACTCGATGTTCAATTGTTTTTTGTTGGCAACACGTTAATACGCTAACTTAACCGACTTCGTATCTCCAATAATAAAAAGTTAGCAATAGCGCCGACTTAAAAATGATTACCCTGTATTGCCAAATTTAAAATTTGTTGTAATTGTATGGAACGACACTGAAGTAGTCATAAGATCTCAACAAACACGTTATTAAACAGTTTGAAATTTAGAATTTTTTTTACCCTTGGAGAAGTTTAATACTTCTAGGGGTAACCTGAAGTTACCAAAAAAAATATTATCCCCAAAAAATTGAAAAAATATGTTTGCAAGTGTACCAAACCAACCGCTTACTTCATGCTTTTTTGAGATTATATTTATACTTATACTTGTGATTTGACACCAAATTTCTTCGATGGGAATTTTTTTGCTCCGGGAAAAATCCCCGCCCCAACGCTGGTATTAAAAACCTTTAATCTTGAAATTTTAAAAATTTTAAAAATAAACGGATAACTACACAGTCAAAACAGAGATTCTATTTTTTGCATTAATTTATAAGTGATTGTCGACTTAAAATGAAACAAGGTTTTGCCAAGTAATCTCTACATAGCCAACTAATAGACTTTAAACCAAATCTTTTAGAATGTGTTAAAATAAAAATGTTGTAAAAAAATGTGTTATTTTGTTACCAGTATGGGTATTTAAGACAGATAATTCGATAATTTTTTAAACTAAAAAATTTTTAGTAGAATTAAACTTTTTTAAAAGCTAATGAATATAATGAGAATTAAATAAAAAAACAAACTACCAGCAATCCAATTTCGGGAAGGTGTAGGAAGGGGTTTTAAGGGTAAAAACGATTGTTCTTAACTTCCGGCAAAACTACTAGTACTATAAAAAGCTTAAATCGCAAGCTTATAGGTAATAAAAAGATTTAAAACTACTGTATTTACACTTTTTTCACATAACCTCAAAAACTATATAAAAATTTAAATTACCAAGGTTCTGGCTTTTTATTTTAATCTTACAGACAAAAAATATTTTTCACGGAATTTGGTTATAACTTACATTTGTACATATGCAACAAATACGCTTTAGTTTTTTAAATTTAAAATAATACCTTTTTCGTTTAGATTTGACTTAATATTGAAAAAAAACCTTATTTTCAATCGAAAATGCACTTGGCAAAATATCGGCTTTTCATAAACAGTCGGTAAACTTTTTATTTGTTAAAATCTTTACTTTGTAATGGTGTGAAAAAATATACATTTCCATAATAAGTTTTCTGAAAAAATCCAAAAACCAAAAAACTTGAATTTTCCACCATGCGACCTCAGATGGTCCGAAATTTAAATTTACCTATGTTTTTGTTATATTCTCTCTTTTCCAACGATATTTATCCTATTATAATTTCAAATAACAAAGAGCTCATTGAATTTGTTTAAATGCCAATATTTTGACACGTGAATTTTTGATTGAAAACAAGGGTATTATTTTGATAACAAGTCAAAATAAGGTAAAAATAATTTTTTTCTTTCTTTTTTTTATTCAAAACATTACAGTGTATTTAAAACATACAAAAGTAAGTTTTTACCGAATTTCATATAAAAAAACAAATTCTTGTAAAGATTAAATCAAAATATTAAAAACTTGGTTATTTAAATTTTTCTTATAAATTTTAATGTTATGTTAAAAAAAGTGCAAATACAAAAATAATAGATCTTTTTATTACCTACAACTTTGCCCTTTAACTTTTTCATAGGACTTGTAGTTTTGTCGAAAATCGAAAAACATAATTTTTCACCCTTGAACCCTCCCTCCCCGCTTTCCGACCTTTGATCGCCTGTAATTTATTTTTTCTTTTGTTTTTGTTATATTCTCTACCTTTTTCATTAGGTTTTATCTTACTACATTTTTATTCACCTTTTACCTTTTTTAAAGGCATGAGCAGTGGATTAAATACTAACTCCATGCCTTTAAAAGTTTCGATATTTTAGCTTTTTTACTGACATTAAAATTTCAACCTAAATTGTTTTTTTTTAATGCAGCAGCAGCACTACTGCGATTAAGAGTTGCTATTAATTTACGACTTACTTACCCCCACCCTTTTTTAAGGTGTCACACTTTAAGGATCCTCTGCTTTCCCCTTAAAAAGTTATGTAATTTATGGTTGGCTTTCTATCACCATATTATACAAACTTCTTGCTTATAAACAAGTTTAAAAAAGTTTTTTAACTATACTTTAAAAAGTTAAAACTGATAACAATTAATCGGAAGACAATTTAAGAGATATTTTTAAATAAAAACCATTAAGAATAAATAATTGACAAGATCATTTTAATATTAAAAATAGGGCTCCAATCCGCGTTTAAAAATAAACGGAAATAAAATATAAAATTAATTAGGCCTTAGGTATTTAAAACCTCTTAGTATGTCGGACATTTAAAGTTAATTAATTAATAATTTAATTTATAACATACTGTCATATGTTTGTTTGTTATTCAGTTTTTATCTTGATCCAACTATTTCTACATCGAAGGCATTATAAAAATGGCATATTACTACATAGAAAGATATTAATACGGGGTTTCTAAAAATTATGAAAATTCTTCTCGTTCGGTATATAAAAGTAATTTAAATAGCTAAAGTGCAGTAATTATTTAAACATTAGGGAAGTTTTTCATAGACAATATTTATAATCAGCGGGTTAAGGTACCGGATGTCAAGTAATAAATTTACACCTCCTTAACTTTATTATTTTTTATCGTACAAAATTATTAAAAATATTAGTTTGTGGGGCTAATTCATTATTTTTGAGTTAGTTATAAAATTTTTAATATATCTTAAGATATACAAGTTACGACAAAAAGTATGATTTTTTTAAGTGGAACCCTCTTTGCATTATTTCACCATTTAAAAGATCTTTTAAAAAACTTTATAAAAATACCACATCTATCTTAATAAGTTTTGGAAATATGGCCATGCACACATGATGAATAATTTTTAATTCCCATTAGAAACGTAATAAAAGCTTACATCCCCCTAACTCTTTATTTTTTTAACGTATGATAGAAAAAACACCATTTTGTTAGAATGATTTAGTAATATCTGTATATTTTAACAATTTTTTTCTTAAGACATACAGGGTATGACAAAAGTACGATTTTTTTAAAATGGAACACCCTGTATATTAAATCAGCATTTAAACGATAATTTAAAGACCGTTACAAAAATACCGTATTTTATGGGTTTATCTTTAATGGTTTTGGAAATATGGCCATAAATAAAACTATTTTGCAATAATTTCCATAATATTTTTTTAAATCTCTTCAAAAGATCTTTTTATTGGTAATATAATTTAAAGGGTGTTCCAATTTAAAAATTGGCATACTTTTGTTCTACCCTTAACCCAACAAACTGATATAAAAAAAGTTATAAAGTTAGGGTAATTTTATAACTTTACACACCCGGTTTATACAATTTCTAAGAACACAGTTAATTCAAAAAATGTGTTTGATATATCTTACACGAAAATTAAATAAAAAAACTTTTTGCACGCTTCTAACGCGTATGTGAAGAGCTGAACAAGTTTGTAAGCAGAACGTTAAAAAAACATTAATTTAACTTTTTAGCCATTGCTAATACTTTGATCTTTATACTACTAGGAGTCCAAACGACCGGCAGTCGGCAGTCAAAGTGCTCACCCACTTCGGCGACGCGTCGCGACGAGACAACATTCGCCTGAGAAGTTTACACGCATTTAAATGGAACTCCAGCCAATAAAGACGAGCCGACTATATTGGCGGGGTTGCTTTTAATTACATGTAAACTTCTTCAGCGAATTTTTCTCGTCGCGACGCGTCGCCTAAGTGGGCGAGCACCTTAAACAGTGAGCAGTAACTGGTTGTTTATAACATACGAAACAAATAAGTTGGTTTCTTTACCTGATAACATAGTGGCAAAACTTTAATGTCAAAAACATTTTTCTTTTAGACTAGGAGGTATGTGCGCCAATGTATCATGTAATTTCGACTAGAGGTAAGGGGGTTCCAGTTATCTTATATGTATTTTCGACCAGGATGCAGGCGATATTATGAAAATGAAATATAATTTTTATTATTTTCGTAGTAACCATATTCCTTTCTAATCGATCAATTATAAAAAGGAAGTGACTTCCTTACGGTCCGACCATGCTAATTCTTTATATACCTACACGGTCTGATTCTAGTTATGAATTAATAAAAGAAATATTTAAAACAATTTCTTAGTCGATATATAAAGTGTGTATTAGTCTCCGGTTAAATTAGGGAATTAAAAAAAGATTTAACTAAGCAGAACTAACCATAACCCCCTTCTTATACTCTGTCTTCGTTAGAAAATATTTAACCTTATGCGTTTGTTCCAATCAAAATACGTAATGTAAAGACAACGTAGATTTGATGTTATTATATTAGTTTTTGAGGTGTATTTTTGTCGGGGCCTTTTATCCATCTTTAAGGTATTGGATATTCAAGTTAATAATAATTGGCTCGTACATCCTTGGTCAAAAATGTACTTTTTCTTATCTGACTCGTTTTCTTGAGCAGGTAGACGAGTGGATTCTGGTCGAAAATACACCCGCCAATCAAAAATGATTCTCTTGATTTTTTTTGCGGAATCATGTTCAAAATGAAATGCTGATTACGACGAAACATTATGCCAGCTTGTATCTTACAAGTACAATTAAGAAAAAAATTGCATCAAATGAAATTCAATTTTTAAGATTTTCAACCAAAAACGATTCTTTACATTTCTTCGAAAAATGAACATCAAGTTATAATTAGTTAAACATTAGAAAATAATCGATTGTACCCAAGTTTACCATTTAAGTAATGTATAACAATATGAAAAATTTATCATAATATATTTTTTTAGGGAATCCTTGAGCTTTTAGTAACAATTGAGGGGCTTAAAACAAAAACGGTTAAAATCCACTTTTGGTCAAAAATGAGTTGGTCAGTAAAATATATTTTAAAAACTCTAATCTATTGGTTCGCCAAAGCACCTGAAGTCTCATACATTTTAGACAATAAAATATCAGCTTGGAAGCACAATAGATAAAGTCCTAAGCGTTTAAAAACAAAACAAATAAAGTCCGCCGCAAAGAATCACAAGCTTGCATTAAGGTCAACGTGAGAAAAACTGTCACGTGTCCACGGCATACTATTTCTGATCATTTTTGTACTTTTTTGATAGTTCTTAATGCAAAAACTCTGTATAGACCGAAGAAACCTACTACTACAATAAATCAGC
The DNA here is from genome assembly GCA_014170235.1 of Listronotus bonariensis. Classification (NCBI taxonomy): domain Eukaryota; kingdom Metazoa; phylum Arthropoda; class Insecta; order Coleoptera; family Curculionidae; genus Listronotus; species Listronotus bonariensis. The sequence goes on from JACEGR010000990.1 coordinate 142,200, forward strand.
CGAAATCCATTCCGTAATGGCATTTTAAATTCAAAACTCCAAGCGTTCAACGAATTTGTGTCAGGTGATTTACGTAAAAGGAAGAGTTGTATTGTCACAGTAGTGGAAACTTTAAATCTTGTATGAAAAGTAAAAACAATTATTCGCCCATTACTCCTTTTAGTTATTGTTTAGATAATAAACTAAACAATAAAAAGTCTGACGTTTTTAGGTAGTAGTTATTTAAAAATAACGACCGTGGTGGTACTACCGCGTTGTCTAAAAGGTGCTGTGAAATGCATGTTTCAGTGCTTGGACAACGTTGACGGAACAGGGAGAACGATGGGTTAAACTTCTAATAACCCGACACCCACGGTACTCTGGTATTTAGGCATATGCCTTTGTGGGATGCCAAAAAGATAAAAAAGTTGCATTTTAGATTGGACTGGTAATCAAAACCGCGCTTAAAATTTTGTGTGTCATTTTTGCTTCTGGTTAACCGCGTAATGTGGATGATCCAGAGCTTACAGTTCCAGAAAATAATTATAAATAAAATATGCCTTAACATTCTTTTATCATAAAAGAAAGCAAAATAGACAAAATTCATATAATTGATAAGCAAAACGTATGAAGTCCTGGTTTTGAAAGCAAAATCGGCAAAATACATTGTCAAAATTAAAAAAAAAAATATTGGGGTTTAGTGACAGAGTTTAACATTTTTCTTTGATAATTTTCTCGCGTTTGCAAACATTATTCAAATGGTTTTCAAATTAAAAGTCCTAGTTTGGGGCAAAAACAGTTTTTTGCCCTTTTCTCGAAATCGACAAAAGTGCACTTTATCCGTTTTGCTTTTAGGCCACTTAATTGTAGAGTAAGCGATTAAACAATACTGAATTTCTATTTTTCTTCTTAATTCCTTAACAAAGTGTATTTTCTTGCCCTTCCTAAGATAGGTCTTTTAAAAATTTACAAATGTTGAAATTGCCCATTAGGCGTGTAAAACATGATTTCTTTATTATACTATTATGTTAGTCAATGTATCCTAAAAAATATAAATATTTTATAAATACGCATTTGTTTTATTGGTAAGGTCATATTGCAGAGTAAATTGCAAACATATCACCAGATGGTTAACTTCTCTTAAAGTATTTCTCGTAAAAAATTGATCGAATCAGTTGTGAGTCATAAAACAGGTTAGAATTATTTATACGGCAAATAAAAGAAACAATAGTAGTAAGTACTGGTCGTAGGGAGTCTCTTGACCGCGGGCACACATTGTTTTGCCGATGAAACGCAGAAGTTGTTTCCCGCGAAAAAGCGGCTCCAACCACCGCAGCGTTGGATTATCTGTCGCTGTTCGACTAAAAACTACCTTATCTTGCACATTACGGACAACTAATTGGATATTTTAAAGATTTTTTTCAGTTTGCGAATAAATACTTGTTACGTGTTTAAAATCTTAAATAAGACAACTTGAACAGGAGAAGAGATATTTTGTTGCCTTGCATTGTTCAAATGCCACCGACAGTATTACTACATCAAGTGCTTGATGTTTACTCAATTGGAAAATTTGTTAATTAATTTTAATATTGCAGGTATTTTCTTTACGTGACAGTTCTTAACTTATTACAAAGTTAAGTACCAATAGTTTAGCAAGTATTTCTTTAATAAGTTTTTATTTATTTATTTTTTTTTAATGGCAAATATTTACCTAATAATAAAACAAACTAGTCAGCGCCAATCGGCTATTATCATTTAGTCAGGTGACCGGTTCCTTACCCGATAAAGTAAGATTTGATTGGCGCTGACTAGTTAGTAATTTCTCTGCAAACAGGTCTAATATTGGGTTCATTCCTAGAGCAGTCAGAAACTATCAACAACCGCCCTACGCATGCACATTTCATTAAAAACGTTAGTATAAAAGAATTTCCCGACTAAAAGAGTCACTGTCAGCAGAAGCATATTTCTTTGTTGGGAACTGATTTCGAACCGTAAAAAATATTCAGTCGAACATAGAAGCTTCAACTTACTTTAAAGTCTTTTAATAATTCGCTGATTTCGGTGTCATTTTTAGTTGAGGACATGCCTAATGACGATTTAAGGTCTGGCCACATATAACCGCACCAAGCTGCACCGAGCCCGGATTTACAATGATGGATGAGAGGGAGCAGATTAATTCCAAAAATTCAAAAGCACTTTTCATGCCCTTAAAAATGAAATAAGCAATTTTGTCAAGCTGAGTCTATTGTTTTCTGTATGAATATTTTCTTGTTTAAATAAAACAGATTTTCCTACTCACCTTTGTTCCTTTTTATTCAAAGTTTAGTAGGTAGGTATAGGTACAACTGTGTTACCTTATTACTTATATTACTAAAATTTTAATAAATATAAAACTTTTTGTCTACGGGCGCGTTGCGGTTATGTCTGGTCAGACAATTAATCTGTCTTTTATTCAAATAGGTACGCATTTGAATTTTTTTAACAGACTTAAAAAAAGTAGGTTTTATGTTCGACTGTATATTGTTTCACATATTTTTTGTTTACCATTTTTGTGTGAATTCTAATTCGTATTTGTGTGAATTCCAATTCGTAAATGTCTAATAAATATTTTCAAAATATATGTTTTTGTTTTGTGTTGGTCCAAATAGTATTTCACGTCATGCCGTTCGCAGTGCACAAATTCTTAAACTTATCATCCGATCTCGACTTAAAAATGTCCACATTGTCATTTGTGTATTTTATATTTTAAATACAACCAATGACAACACAGACATTTTTAGGTCGAACCAACTAATCGTATCAAAAACCTGCCGTTTGCGCCCGACCTTAAAATCGTTTAAAATTTGTCCTAAATAACGTACAAACAGTGCGGTTTTAATTAAATTGGCTTGTAAGTCTAGGACCGATTTTAAATAACAAAGGGCGTTAAGTAGGATATCCAAGGGCTTTTAAAACGAGATGTTAAATGACCCATCATTCTACTTGAAAAAAGTTGCTAGTGACCCCTTGAGACTAGACCACGAGACCAAAATTATTTTAATGCCAAAAAGTCGCTTGAGTGACATCATTTTAAAAATGTTTCATCTGATCCCAATATCTTGACCCAATTAAAAGTTAAAAGAAAGAAAACTTTTAAAAAACACAATATGTACCTACAAATTGGAGCTATTGACTCATTCATAAACATTCCATTCCTTTTCTAAAAAAAATTGTTTTCTTTTAAAATAAAGTTATAGATATAAATAAAAAATATAAATGTTCAGAAAAGATAGGGCTCTAAAAACCAATACACTGGTTACATTAAATTATTCCACAGGGTGTTCTGAAAATTTGGGTCAAATGCAAAAAAATATTTCCTGTATAACACCAAATCCTATAAAAATAGCAATCCCAAATAAAAAAATAATCTGGATGGAAGAAGCTACCACTGGAGAAAAATATAATTAAAATCGGTCAAAAAACCAAAAGTTATTTAAGATTAAATTTTAACAAAATGTTCTTTATCCGGTTTTTTGTCCAGACTTGTAGTTACAATTTACCTTCATCAGTCCACAGAACGGCATGCCATTTTTCTTGACCCTAATTAATAAAAACTCTAGCAAATTCCATTGAAGCCTTTCTATTTGTTTTTTTTTTTTTTTTTTTTTTTTTTTTGATAAAAACAGCTGATGAGTAGAGAATCGAAAGACATCCTCTTACCCAAATTTTACCCAATTTCGATATATTGTCCCATTCAAAAAATAAGGTGGGAAGAGCTATTTTAATATTCTCATTTGGTGTATATCTCAATATATTGACGGGCTAAATTTGGTTCGTTTAGTATTAGGGGAAATGGCCTTAAATGACACACTTTATAAGTTTTTGCTTAAAAAATAATACTGCGATTTATCATAACAAATTGTAAACTGCCTTAACAGCAATTATAAGGAATATTTTTTTAAATAAACAAAAATATCTTAATATTGTCCAAAATTTCAATAACTGTGTATTTTTATAGATTTTTTCTTTACATATATCCTGGTAAAAGTGGAACAGCAATTATAAGTCCAAAACTATGCGCCGAATACCACATTTGTCCAATGTCCTGACCGGCCGAGCTTGTTGCTGCTCCGGTGGAGTCAGCAGCGTCGATTACCGGAGTTAAGCATTGTGGAGTGCGGCCATCAGGGCCAATCCTAGGCCATCGGCCGCCCACGTGCAAATTAAAATTGGCCGCTCTTATGCCCGAGGGGAAACCACCCTGCCAAATTTAAACAAATAATTTCCTTTTAACGAATAATTTCCCAGAATTCCCCAATAATTCTCCAATAATTTCTTACACCGGTGGTCGCTCCATTTAAATATGGCATCTGCGACCAACTTACGAACACCTGGTACGCCCTAACTTGGACCCAAAAATCATTGTGGAAGCGTTTTGTGGGGAGCTAAATCCGAAATTCATATCAAAAACGACCCTCCAAACACACCGAACTGTGCATGAAAACCTAGCTCTGAACGTCGTGACAAAATCCAAAAATCCAAACTAAAAATTGTAAAAGGGGATTTTTGGGGCACTGAATCCAAATTTATTGCTGTACTGACGAGGGTGTCTAAGACATCACCTTTGGTTGACATTCATGGGAATGACACCTATGCCGAGATAAAAGTTGCAATGCACCAGGTGTTAGGAGGGTCATTTTTGAGTGTGTCTGAAAAAACTCGGAGACGACGTTCAGAGCCAAGTTCCGGTGCAACAGATGCTCAAAGGATCGTTTCCAAAGTAAAATTCTAATTCAGTGCCCCAAAAACCCCCGCAACAATTTTGGTCCGTAAATGAAAAACCAACAGAGATGACTTTCAGGGCTAGGTTTCGGTGCACCAAGTATTCAGGGGGGAACATTCGACATAAACCTTGGATTTAGCGCTCCACAAAACGTCCTCACAATGGTCTGTTTTTGGCACGAACCAAAAACCCCCGGGCTCCACATTTCAATTCGCCTCTTAAAAAATCCCAACATTTTTGCTTCATTCCCTCGACCCTTACTAACGACCTTAATACCAATAAAGCATCTCGCAATTTGTAAATCTAAATAAAAAAATTTATGAACTAAATTTGCCACCCTCAAAACTTGCCGCCCTAGATTCCAGCCTACTCAGCCTGCTGGTAAATCCAGCACTGCTAAAAATCCAAAAAGTCAGTAACCAATATTGTTTTTTTGCAAAAACGATAGCCGCCAGCTATTGGCAAATATTTATTGATTGGAGTATTCAAGAATGTATGTAAAGAAAACAAAGGCCAAATATTTTGTCAACATACTTTTAACAGGACTTGATAAGAAAAAAGAGTAACCCGCGGATTAAGATGAATACGATAATAGTATTGGCATCACTAAAAAGAGTAATTAATTTTTGTTATAATAATATTAAATAAAAATGGGATTTCTTTTTTTTAAGAAAATTTTGGACTACTTAATATAAAAATTATATTCTTTTATAAAATTATTATTTAAAATATTCTGCAGAAAACCCAAGTGAAATAAAAATATTACCATTTTATTTTTAAAACCAAAAAAAAAACATTATTTTCATAGTAAAATGCCGAAGTAACATTTAAAATATCATTTAGCTTTATATAAGTTTTATGTTAAAGCATGGTATTTTAAAGCTATTTTGTTGAGTTAATAAGTTATAAAAACGCTGTAGAAGCTAGATGATAAAACCTGTGAACCTTTATTGTAAAAATTTTTAAACAGGCCTTAAAGTAGTAAATAAAAAACTAACCTAAAACATTTAATGTTTACAGTTTTAAAAAGTAGTCAGAAATGTAATGTTTAAAACCTTACTTAACCTTCAAATTTTTTTTTCTTAGAGCTACAATAAATACTAAAGTTTTAAAAACGGCTGTAAAAACATTTTTAAGGGTGGGACCTCCGAATTCTATAATTGTTTTAAGAGAGCTTAGTAATAGCTTTTTCGGGCTTATTGGATTTGTTAAGGAAATTTAAAATTCGCTTTATAGCTACTCTTAACATTTCTACAAAGCCTAAATTGTTACTTGAGTGTGCTCAAAAAATATACTAATATAAACATTTTTACAACCCAAGTATTGTTTAAACAAATAACGTTTTTTAGTTTTTTTTGAAAGTAACAATTAATGACAAATGGAACTTTTGCAAAAGCTGCCTTATTTTAACGGTGTAAAGAATATGCTAAAAACTAATTAACCTTAGGCTGGATTAACACCTTTCAGTAGATACAATATGGGAATTAAAAATATACGTGGGTTTTTAAACAAATGCAAACAATTTTAGGAGATAATTTTCCACCAAAAAAGAAGAAAAAAACTTTATATGAATATATGTCCTAAACGTCTTAGTTGAACTACAGGGTGATACATTTTTTATAAAAATATTGTTTCTTTTATAAAAACTTCTATACCCAATTAGATGTTTTTAAAAATTTGGGAGTCCTAACCTTTGCACCAAAAGACATTTTTTGGCATACAAGAAAAACATATATTTTACCAGTGTCGTCCATGAGGGGTCTAAGGTAAATATTTTTTAAGAAAAAATGGTACCCACTGCCACTGCATTTTTCTAAAATAAAAGTATTTTCTAAAATTTCCACTTAGTTTAGAACAAATTTTGTCTCCAGAATTTTTTTGTTTGATGTACGGTTTTTGCGTAAATAAATAAAAACTATTTCCTGGCATGGTCAAATTTCTATCCAATTAAAGAATGAATAACGAAGATTAATTTTTAATGTAGATTTTCATACTTAGAAATACAAACTGACTATGCCAAAAAGGGTTCTTATTTTTTAACTATTTTAGCAAAAACCTTACATCTAACAAAAAAAAGTCAAGAAATCAAATTTGTTCTAAAATAATTGGGAATTAAAAAAATATTTTACTTGTTTGCCAAAATATGTCTTTTGGTGCAAAGGGTGCATCTCCCAAATTTTTTAAAATATATAAATGAGTATAACCGTTATTATAAAAAAACAATAAAAAAAAATTAACCAAGCTCACCAAGAACATTAGCTCAAAAACCAAGACGTTTTGGAGATAATGTTCATAAGAAAAATTTTTCCTATTTTTTAGTCGAAAATCACCTCCTAAAATGTTTTGCATTTGTTTAGAAACACCCTGTATATATTTTTTTAAAAATATATAAATGGAGTATAAAAGTTATTATGAAAAAAACATATTTAAAAAAATAACACCCCGTAGTTAAAAAACTAAGACGTTTAGGACATATGTTCATAAAAAGTTTTCTTCTAATTTTTGGGGGAAAATCACCGCCTAAAATGTTTTGCATTTGTTAGGAAACGCCCTGTATATATATATATATATATATATATATATATATATATATATATATATATATATATATATATATATATATATATATATATATATATATATTTTAACTAAAAGAAAATCTTAAAAGAACAATTTTATAACGCTCATTTAATCGTTATAAGAATATAATTTTAAAATAAACAGTAGTACCTATTCAAATTAACCGTACCCATATTTGGTATCGGCACCAGAAAGTAGATACATTAGAAAGGATTAGTCACCGTTTTGTTTAGATTTCAACAAGGCGGTAATGCAACTGCAGCATAATTTTTGGATGAATAAAAAATTTACATTTTTGATTAAAAATTTTTGCCTTTTTAAGAGAAGACTGGTTTTAAAGTTCTTAGCAAACTGACATTTACAAAATGTAATTACAATAACATTTATATCTATTCATTTTTTTACAGCTAAAAAATTGTGTTGAATATGTTTGGAGGGGAAAGGTGCTACAATAGTAAAATATATATTATATTATTGTTTCTTGGTTTTGGAGTTTTTACGTTATTTAATTATAATATTTAAAATAATTAAATTTTGATAAAATCAGAATCAGTTTCATGAAAGTTTTGTCTTTGGGAAAAACTGGTTTTTATAGTTCCTGTGCATACCTACAATATAAACATTTTCTCATCGAAGATCATATTTTTTAACACGGATTTTTTTTATTATTTTAAATAACCTTTTTTCGAAAAATAAGATTAAATTTCTAATTGTTTCTTCTTGTAAACTTTATCCGTAGACAATCTGTACATTGTTTTGACCGTTTTATTTATCCAAACTATTTTGGGATATTAACAGAATGGACCAATTTGATCCTGGCTGTAGGTTGCAATGTCAAATTTAAAAAAAAACGATTTATGGATATCGATAAACGTCGTCATGAATAATATATTGATTATTTAATATGACGAAGAGCAATATATCGATCTTGAAAAAGAAAAATATCGATAAATTACCTGATATTACATCTATTTTATTTATTTATTTTTTCTTAATAAGTAGTGGGGTAATAATTACGGCATAGTAAAAATTACCTTCATTTTACTTAACTTTTCTTTTAATTTTTAAAAATTTAAGTAAAAAAATCGGTGTTTAATTTTGTCTCGTTTACCACAAAGATCGAAAATCTTCAATATCGATGTACTGACATATAAAAAGTTAAATATCGATGCAGACTATCGATATTTGATTTTTGATATATCTAAATTTGAAAATAATCTATATACCTATCGTTACCATTCCTAGCTATAGGGGGTAATTCTATGCACGCACATTAATATTTCCAAATTAAACATACCACTTCAAAATCCTAAAAATTCTTTGTAATAGTTTTTAAAAGAGGGAAAACATCTAATGGTTAATGATAAAATAATTAATTAAATTTAAAAATTCCGCAAAGCTTTACGGTTACCCTTTAGGACGTTTCTATTACGGACAGAAAAAGGTCTATGAATTTTCTTGATTTCTGCACTACCAATAATAGCTACGAATTAGGAGCTGTCGCATTTTGACATTTGTGATATTTATATTGACCAGCAAAAAAATAATTTTTTGGTTTTGCGCACGGTTAGTTAGTTTTTTTTAATTTGTTTTTTTATTACCAAATGTTTTAAATAAATAATTACACAATGGTAGGTGGTAGAGGAGCTTTCCTCGCCTGAGGAGGTACCACCCCACTCACCCTTTAAAGGACCCGTGAAGTCCTAACGGACGTTTCGGGTTCTGGGTAAGTGAGTCAGTTTTCCTTCTTCCTTCTTTTTTCTTTTCTTTTTTTTTTCCTTTGACCCCAAAATTATGTAAAAATGATGGCGGCACACCCGGGAGTAAAACATTCCGGAGGTAAAATACCCCTCCATTCGGATCTCCGGGCGAGGGGTGCATCCGGGGGCCTTCATCGAAAGGTTTAATTTCCTTTGCAAATATATGTGGGCTTAACACCAATATAAACTCCGTTCACCATCACCTTGAATCATCTAAGCCCCACATACTGTTTCTAACGGAGACACAAATAAGTTCTAAAACTTCAACCAGCCACCTTTTCTTCCCAGGCTACGAACTTATTTCGTCTTTTCGCCCACATGGGGGTGTGTGTGCTTACGTTCGCAACGATCTGGCTTGTGCTCGAGTTTCTAATCTTGAATCGGGTAGGCCCGATGTCCTTTGGCTCAAACTTTCCCTTAGGTCTTCTACTAAATTTATCTGTTGTTTGTACCGATCTCCATCTGACAATTCCTATGTCGAATTCTTTGACTTTCTTTCAACAAAGAACCACAGTATCATTTCCCATTTTCCAATGGCCGAAGTAATCGTGCTTGGCGATTTCAATGTCCATAATAAGGATTGGCTAGGCTCTTCAAAAACTGACCCTCAAGGCAGAGCAGCCGAAATCTTCGCAGTCAGTAATTCTCTTACCTACCAACCTTATTATGACTCCTACCTACTTTCCTAGAGTGCCAAATTATAGCTCAAACCCCTTAGATCTTTTTCTTACTTCTAACCCTGAACTTTATGAAGCATCTGTTACTGCCCCTCTAGGTCGCTCAGATCATGGCTTGGTTACTGTATCTTACTCTGTACATCCTGAGGTAAATAAATCCATGCCACCACGCACCGTATGGCACTATAACTCAGCCGACTGGGATGGCCTTAGGGACTTTTTCGCCGCATAACCTTGTGAGACTATCTGCTTTTCTTCCCACGATCCTTCCGAAATCTGTAACCAACTGACTGAGTCAATTCTAATGGGCGTTGAAACCTATGTACCTCACACCAAGAAAACCATCAAACCCTCTAATCACAAACCTTGGTTCACTAAAACATGTGACAAAGCTAGAATTTTAAAAGTTCAGGCTCACAAGAAGTTTCTAAAGGATCCTAGTCCAGAAAACCGACTGGCCAGCATTGAAGCAAGATTCCACTATCACCAAACAATCTCAGGCGCCAAGGACTCCTTTGATAACCGTATAAAAAACAAAGTACTTTCTTGCTCCAATGGCAGCAAATCCTTCTGGTCCTTTGCCAAAAACATCAGTAGAAATCTCTGTACCAGTTCTTTTCTACCATTAACTTTGGAAGATGAAATTATTTCTACATCTAAAGGAAAGGCCGAACTATTTGCTAAACAATTTGCTGCCAATTCAACCCTTCATCCACCTGTCAATCATCCAATTCCAACTGTTCCCCCAGTTCCTCACAAAATGATCAATATTATTTTTAAGGTAAAACACATTAAGCGTATCCTTTCTTCTCTTAACACCAAGAAATCGTCTGGGCTAGATGGAATACCAGAAATCGTTTTAAAAAAATGTATTCCTGAACTAGCACCTATTTTAACCAGGCTCTTTTGAATTTCTTATGACACGGGTATATTTCCAGACAGCTGGAGAGCTGCACGTGTCCAGCCTATTCCCAAGAAAGGATCTAAATCTCTTTCATCCAACTATAGACCCATTTCCCTCCTTTCAATGCTTTGTAAAGTAAAGAAATCCATTAACTTGCAAATTCTTAGGTATTTAGAAAAACATAAAATTCTACATGACAGGCAATACGGATTTCGTCACAAGAGATCTACAGCAGATCTTCTTTCCTTCGTTTCACACAACTGGAACAAGTCTCTTGAGTTTCTAGGTGAGTCCCAGATCGTTGCTCTTGATATATCTAAAGCTTTTGACCAAGTCTGGCATGACGCACTTCTTAATAAACTTCCCTCCTACGGTCTTCCAACTAAACTCTGCTCTTGGCTCTCCAGTTATCTTTCTAATCGACGTATATCAGTCCTTGTTGATGGCCACTCTTCAAGCTTTCACGAAATTAATGCTGAAGTGCCACAGGGTTCAGTGCTGGCACCAACTTTGTTTCTTCTTCACATCAACGACATTCTTTCTTCCACAACCAATCCCATTCATAGTTATGCTGACGATAGTACCCTTCACTCCACTTTTCAGGTTCCCAAACCAATCTCTCAACCCGACTTGGAAAGCAAACGCAGGGCGATGCAGATATCTCTTTCACAGGATCTCAATTTGATATTGGATTGGGGCACCAAAAATCTCGTACAATTTAATGCATCCAAAACACAATCGTGTTCCTTGTCGCGAAAAAATCATCAAACACTCATCCTTTGCTTATGAGTGGCCAGGTTTTGCAGAGCGGGGACATATTTAACCTTGTGGGCATCACATTTGAGAATAACCTTAACTGGCATAAACACATTGTATCTATAGCCACCGCGGCTTCAAAAAGCTTGGATTTCTTTTCCGAGCCAAAGAGTATTTTTCTCCTTCCAATTTATACACTTTGTATGTGTCCCAAATTCGACCCTCTCTGGAATATTGTTCTCATGTCTGGGGAATGGCATCCCCAACAACCCTCAGCATTCTTGATGCCATTCAAAGAAGGGCTGTTCGTCTTATTAATGATCCTTTACTTACTCAAAGACTTCCTTCTCTTGCCCATCGTCGAGCTGTGGGAGATCTATCGCTCTTCTATAGATACTTTTACGGCTTCTGCTCCGAGGAATTGTCCAGTATAGTCCCTCCTCTTGCAGTTCCCAAAGAGAAACTCGTGGTGCCGCTCGTATGCATCCCTATACAGTTCAATTGGACAGGCCCCGAACTTCCCATTTCGTTCGTTCTTTTATCCCTAGAGTTTCTAGACTGTGGAACCTGCTGCCAGCGGAGGTCTTTCCTTCCCCCAAATCTTCAAGTTTTTAAGTCCCGTGTCAACAAACTTCCTCTTACCCTGCTTAAAACACCCACGGTACGTTAGTATTTAGGCTTTCAGCCTTCGTGGATTGTCCAAAGATAAAAAAAAACACAGACATAAATAAAATCTATTTTACAAAAACACTTACTAATATCCTTAAAAAAACGGTATAATATATTTCTATTTCTGACCACAATGTTTCACAGAGGTCTTTCTCTTTCTAAAGAGATACTATAATTTTAGATACGTTACGCCGGATTTGTAAAATTGCAGATTTCATGTATTCGGCAAAAACTGTGTTTAATTTGTAAAATAGGCAGTAAATAAAACTGTCACATTGGGGTGAACATGTTTAGATTTGGTTAGTTAAATCTTTTATTTTTAATTCGCTTTATTAAGAAAGATTTAACTAACAAGGACTAACTATGACCCCCAATGTGACAGAACAGCTTATTTCAGGAATTGGCAATTACACAAATTCGGCGTAACAGATTCTTGACGAAATGGCGAATGTAAAATACTATATTATAATTACATTGTTTAACAATTTTTTTCTCTGTTGACTCGTAAATGTACAGGGTGGTGCCATTTTGTTAACCCTGCAGGGTAGGGTGTAGCCATTATTTTTAATTGGATTAGCAGTATTTACCAAAAGTTGCCTTTGCTATAGTAGGTAGATGACCAGTAATTTTTTTCAATATTAAAAAAAAATGTAGGTTATCTACTAGAGTAAAGAAAAGTTTAGTAAATAGTACTAAATTATTTAGTTTTTTTTTATTTCTATGGGCCGGAGCCGGAACATGAAAACAATTTTCAAAAATTTTGAAAAAAATTACTGGTCATCTACTATAGCAAAGGCAATTTTTGGTAAATAGGGATAAAAAACTTTGATTGCTCCACCCTACTGCAGGGCATAGCAAAAACTAAAACAGATCTGATTACACAATCTTGATTTCAATTTTCGAAACAAACTAAGCGGAAAAAGTAAATCATGGCTAATTTGATTCGTTTTGGAGATACAGGGTGTTTTTCAATTTTTTTATTTTAAAGTTAAAACCTAAAGTTATTTATTTAATTGAACACCCTGTATATTTTATCATCAATAAATATCTTTTTTTTAAAGCAAAAAGAATCCTACATTTGATTTATTTAATTTGTCATTAGCTTAATGATAAAATATAAAGGGAGTGACAGTTAAAAACCCAACTTTGTTTATAAGTTTATAAAATAAAAGTCAATGGAAAAAATATAGTTAAGCCACTAAATTTTATGTAAAAATCACCAAAACTTTTTTTTGCATATTTTTTTCTCTAATATCAAGCGAGTTACAGGTGCTCGGTCAAATTAATAAAATAAAACACTCTGTATCTCCACATCGAATCAAGTTAGTCATGATTTACTTTTTCCACTGAATTTGTTTTAAGAATTAAAGTTTCTATAAAATATGCAAGTTCAATTATTTATACAAACTGTCTAATTTATTCGTTTAACTGGTACATTTATTGTTGTTATCTTTATTAGGCACAATAGCCCTTACTTTAATGCGAAAGTTTTAAGTAAAAGTGCCTACCCTAATCTATATAGGTAAGTTGGCGAAAATGCACTTCAGTAGAATATTGCTCTGTAATTTCTTTTATATCCAACTCTTAATAAAAATTGCGAAAAGGAATATTCTTTAATTTTTTGTCAAATTTTGGAGAAATTTGATTTTGGTTAAAAATCTGATCTGTTTATTTAATACTTCGTATAACTTATTCGTAGCAACGTTTGAAGAATAGACTGCAAACAGCGCAAAGCCAATAAAATTTTCTTCTAGAAACAATTTAAAAATGGGTTGAAATTTAAAAAGTTATGGGCTATTGAATTTAGAATAAAAGAGAAAAGACCAAAAAAATGGACTCAGTTTCGGAAAACCATTTGTTTTACTGATCTTCCTACTACAACATGTTCTCTTTCCTTCTTTCTGTATGCTAAGAGGGGAGAGGTTCACATACCCGTACGCATTAAAAACATCAAAAACAAAGGATTTTTCCATACAAATTCCCCTCTTGCTCATGCTAAAAGGTGGAGGGGAAGAGGGGTTCAAACTCCCAAAACTAATAAAATTTTGCTGCATTGTTAAAATTTAAGCTTACATACATTTTAACCATCGCCATTTAAATGTTAGAATTGTATTAACGGCTCATTAAAACAGTACAATTCAAAACATCTAGAAGGTGGTGATTTTAACCATAACCACCCATTTTATTGAAGTTCCTCTGTCAGTGGCACAAACGCAACCCCGGATCTTAATTTTTTAAGGCTGCCTCCTGGCGCCTTTTTTTTGTTGTAGAGCGAAGAATACACTTTGCGTCCTTGCCTTTCAAATCGCGTTCTCTTTCCATCACTTGGCGCCCTATGTATAATTAATCCCCATCGCAAAAACAAGTGCTCACCATCCTTGCAGGTTTATATCTGACATTTTTGCATAATATTTATGTCAGATAGAAATCCTAGTTTATGTAAACTGTCAAACATGTATGTATGATAGAAATTTTTTATTGTTTACAGTAGCCAGAATGTCTGTCTGAAGCAAGCGAACTATAAATTTCCCCTTCTTCCCCTTAAACGTGGGAACATCAGACAGAAAATTGTTTCATTTTTTTGTCCGGAAAAAAATTAAAAAGCAAAAAAAAACAGCACCTCTAAAAAGGCGCTCTTTTTCTACTTACTTTTTACGTTTACGTTTTTACGCCCTTTTCACGTTAATCTGTTGATTTTACGCCTTTTCATTCCAGTACTTCTAGTTTCTTCCACTCTATATTTGCGCCTTCCTTTTCCCAGCGCTGAAGCGGTCGCTTCACGGCTTCAAGCTTAATCCGGCACTGACCATAGATATGTACGAATAATAAAAAATATACTACCTATACTATTTTAGATTTGAATAGTCATATTGCCAGAAGTATAAGAGATAAACATATTAAATGTGGTATTTTGTTAAAACTCCTTAAAAATCCTGATAATGACCTAATTTCCAAATCAATAAAGAATAGATATATAAAATGTAGTATTTTTACAGCTTAAAAAAAACCTAACTTTGTGTTGGGTAGAACTTTAAAATAAAAGTCAATAGAAAAATATATGTAGGTACACCATTGAATTTTACGTAAAAATTGTTAAAACTTTTCCATTTACAATTATTAAGTGAGTTACAAGTTCCTGGCCAAATTGACAAAATTTGAAAGATATTTATATCTCAATAAAGGATCAAGTAAGCCATGATTTACTTTCAACTCTGTTTTTTTTTCTTTTTTTTATAAAAATAGAGATTATGCATTTAGATTTGTTCTATCTCTTTTAGTTTTTGCTCTTCCCTGCAAAGTCAACGAAAAGGCGCTACCCCGTACATACAGGCCTTTTTTTTCTTCTTGATACTAATGTATACCATATTGCAACCGGTACTACCTTTTTGTAGAAGAACTACACGGTAATTTCATTAAATCAGCTCCAATTTAATAGATAAAGCGCGTGTAATTGCTAAATATAAATAAGATAGACGGGCACAATAAACAAAGTTACGAAGGGAGAACAATGCCCAAAGTGGTAGCCGCTTTCAACTAGATAATACAGGTCGTTCTTTTATTGGTATCAGTGTGTGGGTGTGGCTACAGGTTTATGGGTATTTGTTTTAAATAATACATTATGTAAAGCTTTTTCGTTTAAAAATGCGTGACCATCAGCTACAGCTTACTTAAAATAAAATGACGCTAAATAAAATATGTAATTTTTTTCCCGTTATGATTTGGTGTGGTTAAATCGATTTTACTTCCCTGGAGTAACTATAGAGATATTTTCTTTGTTAGCTGCTTACAGCAGCTGTAAGCACTTTTATTTTTTTGACAAATCAATGACGTCAGTCTTATAGCAGCTCACAGCGGTTGTTAGCGGCGCCGGGAGATGTCTAACCACTGTCTAACAGGATGAAAAAGCAAGGAGGGGGAAATGTAGCCGAATTTGAGGTTAAAAGTCAAACAAAATTGACTTAATAATTACTAATAACAATAACAATTGTATGTGTAGGAAACCATATGAAGGATTAATTTACCTGCCATTAAAGACATTGCGCATTTTTGTTTTAAATCTGGAGTTGCTATTTTTTAGGTTATAATATTATTATTTTTTATGTTATTTGTCATTGGCGGTAAGCGCTTTTATTTTTTGATTCACAATATAATGACGTCAGCTGTTAGACAAGCTTGTAAGCAGCTGTAAGACCGAAGAATTAGAAAAATATTCCTTATAACAGTTACGACTGCACTTATAAAGTTAAAGCCCGTAAGCGACAGACCTTTGTTATTTTGTAAAAGCTGAAATTTTGTCAATGCATACTCCCAACATAGGTAAAAGCAATGGTAGACTATAAAGCTTGTTTAATAGTGGCTTTGGCAGGTAATAGGTACTAAAGGTTATTGAATGGAAACTTAACTTTCGTCATTTTGTAAAAGCTGAATTTAATAATATGTTACTTGAGTACCTATTAGAAGTCCGTTCTCGCCAGACAGTTTTGACAGTTCCAACCCGTTGGCAGACAAACACTTTGGGGTGACCTAATGGATATCCAATATTTTTGGCGAGAAGTCCTAAATAAAAGTTGTAATGTTTCCAAATAGGCATGTCTTAAAAATATTTTGATGTATACAAAGTGTCCCAAAAACAATTTTATAAAACTAACCTTAAAGCAATAACTTTATTTGAGACACTGTATATGTACATCAAAATATTTTTAGGACATGCTCATTTAAAAACCCTACAACTCTAATTTAAGACATGTTGTCATATCTTGTTAAATAACAAAAATATTGCACTTCTTTGGACCATTGGGCCACCCCAAAATGTTTGTCTGCCAAAGAGTTGAAACTGTCAAACCTGGGCGGGTCAAATAAAATTTTATCTTAAAGGGTTTCAAATTCCCTTCTCAACAAAGTTGATTTTTTAAAATCGGTTCAGTAGTTTTCGAGAAAATGTACCCTAAATATTGGTATTTAAAGCCTGTATCTTTTTTATTTTGTTTAGATATTCAAATAAAATTTGGTATATTGGTATACCTAAATGTGCATTAACGGATTCAGTTTTTGTTATAACTTTCGGTTAGGCCGAAAAAGACCTAAGGTTTTCTATTTGAAATTTTATTCGCTACTTTTAACATCTATTCGTCAAATATTTCTAATTTTTGAGTTAAAGTATCAATAATGCGATAAAACTGTAAATTTGGGACCAAGGTGTCACTGATAAATACACGTAATTAACTATTTACTTTTTTCTTTCTTTTCTACTCTTTAGTGTCCCCTTTGTGTTTCCTCCTCCTCAGTGGCGCATTTACCAAAAGGCTGAGTAGGCTGAAGCCTATGGCGGCATTTTTTAGGGGGCGGCAGATTATGTCTTATGAATAATTTTGTTGGATTTCGAATTCAATTTTATACCTATAATTAAAAGAAATGGAAGTGAGGACTTTTTTTTTTGCTCTTCAAAAATATTTTTGAAGGAAAAAAGAAGAAGAAAGGGGCGGCGAAAATAAAATAGCCTACGGGCGGCAAACATGTAAGTGCGCCTCTGCTCCTCCTCCGGACGTGATACCCGAAGCAATTGCTTAATTTGCTTATAGGTTAATTCGGAACTGATCATTTGACATACCTTACCATTTTACCTTGTTCACGTTTGTGTTGGTAAGGGGTGGGGACAACCCTGGAAAAGTAAATTTTGACACAAAAATGTGTCCCCTACCCCCTCAAAAATACAAATCGACGTGTGCTTTTTTTAAATGTGCACGAATTACCAAATTTTATGAAAATGACTAGTTTAAACTGAAGTAAACTGTATAATAGATGATATGATGATATATCAACCGAAACTATTTGGTTAAAAAATATATATAAATTTAGAATTTGCAAAAAAAGTTAATTTCGGGCCCCTCTCCCCTAGAGAAAACTAAGTTTTAAAAGCAAATTCTCTTTTTTTGTTATATTTTATGAAGTTTTATCAACAAATCCCGAATTTAGCAAAATTATTTTTTTAAAAACCAGGTAAAATTATTTTACTAACCATTTTTATTTTTTATGCGACTTTCAGACGCCTCTTATTACCAAAAAAGGAAAGGGACTCTTGCAAAATGTGTCATTTGTAGATAAAATTTGTTCAAATTCACGAAAAAAACAAAGACAAATAGACAATGCCTTTAACTTAGATTTTTTTAAGAGATGGAGCAAACCAAAAAAATGTAAAACTTTAACCAACACTATATCTCTTACGTTTCCGAAATCCTAATGGGGGTTCTTGAATTTGTAACAGCTTGTATAAAGTGCTTTTAAGACGGAACCCCTCTCTAAGTAATAAATTCTTCGGCATTTTTCCATGAAAATTTGTAGACTTAAGTTACACAACATAAACCAAATTAGGCAAGAAATTACTAATATAAATGTCAAACTGAAAGGTGGGCGCCGTTTTGAAAAATTTGAAAGCTTCCAACTAGTACTTTATAACCCCACAGTATAAAAACAATAGCTTTATGTTTTTATTTTAAAAATTTATAAGAGCTAAGGAAAAACAAGAATTATGAAAACATTTAGAAAAATTTACGCTTACACATAGATCTACTTTTTGTCCACCCTGTATAAGAGTTTTTAAAACATTGAAAAGTAGGTGTTTATGGGACTAAAATACTTTTAGTGTTATACAGTGTGACAACGCTAAAACATCACTTTTTAAGTAAAAACATAATATTTTCAGATTTACAAGGAATATTAAAAATCCGCCAAAATATGTTATCACAAATGACTATCTGATTATTAGATATAAAATTTTAAAGGTTCAAAATTTTATTTTATTTAAAAAGTTGCAGAACATAAATTTTTTCCCAAAAAACAACGTCATAATATTTACCACCCTGTATATGAGAGGTAAGTTAACGGCAAGGCTGCAATGTAGGTAATCATAATGACTAATAATTGCGTCCGAATTTGCCGTAAACTGCACTAAAATATTTTTGTAGTCTTTGAGAAAATTAAGTTAAAAATTTAACCTAAAATTTAAATTATTCCGTTTGAATGTTTAGCAGTTTATATTTTATTGGTTTTAAAAGCTAGTAACAGTAGTTACTTATTATAGGTATTTATATTATCGGGGGTGATTACACAAGTGCATCAAAATTATCGATAATTTTTCTTGAAAGCGTATTACCTAAAGTTCATTTTCATATTTTGGAGAAAGAGCCCGACTCCGAAGAAGGCAATACACTTGAAAGCTTAATTATCTAATTATTTTTGGATGCACGAGTGTAATTTAGGGAGAAAATGTGAAACGTGAAAAGTGAAACTATCAAATGAAAAAATAATAATTTTTTAAACAATTTCTTTACCAATACAACAAAACCCAATCTCAAAAAAACTACTAACTATAATTATTAAAGACACAGTGCAATTTTCGATTTCTACTATGCAATTATCGCTGTTATCAAGCGATAATTGTCGAGTAGAAAAATAGGTAAGTATAATTTTCACTATAAGGTGCCTAAACTATAGGTCAATCATTTATTTCATCAATTTTAGGCGAAGAACCAATTCTAAAACGGTATTTAACAGCCGGTTATGTTGACGTTTAAACAATGTGTTATACGTCAAAGTTGTCACCAATTATTACCGCGGTTATAATTGGTTGAACGCCAAAAAATTAATGATTTGTCCAAACGCGAAATCACTTTGTCCTTGGTAAAAAATAGAAAATATACGGCGTCCAGTGCAAAATAGAAAAAAAAATTAAAAGCAGATAAAATGAGAAGAGCAAAAAAAGGTCCTTTGACCACAGCCACGATGACTTCTAGGGGATTATAAAGTAGATAGGAAGAAAAAAATTTGAAGAGCAGCAAAAAAAACTCAAAGCCACTCCTTGCACCCCCTCACGGCCCCCTTGTAAATATCCTATTCAGGGTCAAAAAGTGAATGATTTCGAAGATACAAGATGTTAAAAATATACTTTGGTTTAAGTATTTTTTAAATTATTATGTTACTGATAGGTATATTGACACAATATTTGCAGTGGCGTAGCTGCCTTGGGGGGCCCTGTATCACAAAGTTAGAGGGACCCTAAAAAAAAGTTGAACAACAAAAAAAAACAGGTCCCCACTCTCCCCGCCTTGAAGGGGTAAAAAGTCCTCCCTTTCTTCTTGGAGGAGCCCCAAAAAATGAAAAACATTAACCGAATTTACATTTTAAAACTGTTCCTTCTATAGCTACCGCTGTATCAGCCGTATCAATGATACAGGGACCCCGGGCTATAGGGCTCCTTAAATGTGTGTAAGCAAAAATTAGTGGTGTTTTTTTTCTGATAGGATTGATAAGGACGAAAAAAAGCAATGCTAAAATAAATATATATTCTTTGATAAGAAAAAAATCACAAAAAAGTTTAAAGCAAATAAATTGGCATGCTTGTCTTTGCGGCCGCCTTTGCTTACTTTTTTTTATGATATGCCGCTTGATGCAGGTGGCTATCGCACTATGGGATAGAAATTAATTTTTTTGCCAAAATTCTAAAACTTTCCAATCTAACTTAAAATGAGGTGCTCTTTACTGGAAAAATATTGTAAAAAATATAATGCATTATAACAGATGGTTTCTGGAAACCTAAAACTTATTATATGTTATTATGAATTTACATCCCCTTTAATAGCTTATTTTTTATTGTACAAAATTAACTAAAATATCAGCTTGTTTGGTTAATTCGGTAGTTTTCTACAGTAATAAAAGTGGGTAAGAATAATATAAACTATTTTTTCGACAATGCCAGAACAGTTTTCATTTAATACTTAATAATTTTTAGTTGTATAATTTTCATTTATTCTTAAAATACATTTTTAAGTTTCTTATTACCCTAATAGATGTCGTCAAATCCTTTTATAATTTTGTGACCTACATGTAGTTTTAAGTATCTACTTTGATAACATACACAGCATGAGCCATTAAAATTTCAGAGTTGCTTTGGGCCCCTCTTTTATTTTGTGTTTAAAAGAGCTATAAACAAAATTTGGTAAATTTAACTGTAGATTTTCTTTTTTTTTTTAATATGGCCATCCAAATCAGGTAGGTATTTTTTAAAATAGCGCCATTTTGTAGTAGGTCATGGTATTGACCAAGTTTTAACATTGAATCCTAGATTTGTTTTTTTTCTAGTAAATTAAATATTATTAATATAATCTAACATCCGCATTATCCTACAAACTGCAAGGTACGATATCCTGGTTTTTTGATAGTATTTATCAAATCAACATATTTAATCGCTGCTACCAGTGCTACCCCTGTATGCTAGGTACCACCATCGAAAATTGTTGTAGATAAGGAAAAAAGTTGGTCGTCTCGTCAAAATAAAACTACTCACGAAAAATTGGTTTGTTAGTAATGACTTGGAAAAATAGTCCAGGGATCCCTAACTAATAGTACTTATCAGGAGTTTTAAAATAATGTGCCACAAGGCCCTCCTTTCCCTGTATTTCTTTTCAAGATGGCGCCCATCTGCGATAATTTTAATTTGTCAATTTTATTCTAAAATTACCCAGCTATTTATGCATCAATTTCATATTCCAAAGTTTAAGTTTTTAAAATTGATCCGTTTAAAAAAACAAAGGGGGGACATTGAAAAAAGCATTGTATAGTTTTTTCTAAAGTGTTTGTTAAATTAATATTATGTATTTTATTTTAAACCTAATGTAATGTAATTGTAAAGTATATTATTAGTGTCTAGTAATATTCATATTATCACAATAAAATTTAATTATTTCGAATTGCACATCGACTTCCCACCTAGAAAGCCAAAGACCCGTGCCGAAAACCCCAGTAGCACAGCGGGTGATGCCACTACAAAGTTTACGCGTGCATAAAACACGCACTTCTTTGACGACCGAGAGCCGATCCGCGATTATCGAGGGAGGGATTTCATTTCTCCATTTAAGGATATCTTTGCCGTATATGGTATCGTTCGGTTCTAAATATGGTATTGGGCTGTCCCAGTGTATGTAATTTTACATCCCACTTTTACGCTACTATTGTCTTATTGTTGGATTTGTTGAAATGTTAGAACTTGTCCGAGTATTTGCTCCGCGCAAAGCAAAATTTTACTTGGTGGGAAACCATTATTTTAGGAAAATACAGAAAATTTCAGTATATTTTTGGAAATTTATATTAAACTAAATTAAACTACAAGCATCTTAGGTCAGGTTACCTGCAGTAATACCGGAAGTGCGTATAATATTAAACCACCGAAATATTACTGTAAAGACAGTGAAATTAGGAAGAAGGCACGTCGTAGATAGACGCTTGCGCACAGTGATAGTGTAAGCATTGGCCGTCGGAGAGCGCTGGGCGGTACAGTCATAGTCTCACTGTCGCGAGTGAGACTCGATAATCCTTCGTGCTCTCAGCTGTTATTTCTCAGTTGCGTATTTTAATACGCTAATTTTTTGTGACGTGTGTTTGTTTATATTCCCAAGCTGTGGTGCGAAATGGAGCTCTCCTGGCGGGAGAGATTCCCGGTTTAATTTAGGCTATAGTATGAACTTACTAAGCGGGAAACACCCCCGAAATTTACGGTGGAAGTTTGGGGAGACCGTCAACAAGTTTACAACAATTGTCACCCCGGCACACCATGGTTTCAAGTGCCTGTGGGACACGCGGGGGCATTAAATCTGACGTGTGTTACGATGAACGGGGAATGCCATCGCAGCCAGGAATGGGATTTGAAGCTAGTGGTGTAAATGACATGAACGATGAACCCTACAACTCATTGCAGGCCAAAAAATCACCGCCCAGTAATGGAAAGAAAACCAAAGGTCGTGTTAAAATTAAAATGGAATATATCGAAAATAAACTACGGCGATACACTACATTTTCAAAGCGAAAAACTGGAATTATGAAGAAGGTGAGCTAACCTCAATTACCGCAAGACGTGAAATCAGACGAGCGATTTGTGCGCTGTTGCCGAGTTGAATACTAATTATTTTATTTGTGCAGCTATCTAAATACCATAAGTTGTTAATGATGTGTTTATTATGGTTTATAAAAGCAATAAATGGGAGTTTATTTTTTAAATAACATTTAATATCTTAACTAAGTGATTTGTACCAACAAAAGGTTAGTTTATAGTAGTAATGTAATAAAGCTAAATAATAAAAATAATTATTTCTTAAATCGGGTTGGTCTAAAAATACGAGTTACAAATTTCATCTTTTCTTTTATAAAATTAACGTATTCATTAAATCAAGCAATAATTCATTATGACAATTCTTGCGTATAAAAAATATTTATTATCTTGCTTTTATTTAAAAGTTTGGGGACAGCTGTAAAAAATTTAGTAACTTAGCTTGGCAACTATGTACACACGTGAGTTTATGCGCACGCACTGTCTGCCGTCTGATGCGGTGTTGTCATGTTTGTGGTGATGGTTTTCAAAGAAATGATAACATTGCAAGCTTATTACAGATAAAAACATAAATATTTATATTTGTAAATTATTACAAATATTTTACTTATAGGTGTAAATATATATCATGTATATTTTGGTGATAATTTTATTTTGTTAAATGTGGTTTCGATACTCTTACTAATTTTTTATGTTTATTATCTAAGAAATCGGGAATACCCAATAATA
Organism: Listronotus bonariensis; assembly: GCA_014170235.1. Classification (NCBI taxonomy): domain Eukaryota; kingdom Metazoa; phylum Arthropoda; class Insecta; order Coleoptera; family Curculionidae; genus Listronotus; species Listronotus bonariensis. The sequence goes on from JACEGR010000990.1 coordinate 165,892, forward strand.
CTAATAAGATAAGAATAATGACTAAGAAATTTATACTAAAATTTTACAGATGTACTCACCTATAGAAAAAGAGAATCAGTATCATTTGGTAATAATACTTTAACTTGACAAGTATAATAAATTAATCAATCAAGTTGTCTTAATGTAGCGATAATTAAGAAAAATAAATTCTTATATTTTTGCAAGTACAAGACATCTCTTTTTTTTTTATTTACTTAATTTTGTTTGCAAATTTTGTAGGTATTGCATTGGTTTAAATAAGCATATTAAATTAATTAGGTATCTCAAAAAACGATACCGAACATCGGATTCATTTTGGCTAGATTAAGTTTAGTAAGTGCCTCTAATTTAAAAAATATTTTGCATTTTAACATTTTTATCTTAATTTTAAAAAATACTAGTAATAAATTTAGTATTTTTAAGTAAATAAAAAAACTTTGCATTTCGAGGCTGTTTACAGAATTTCAAAAAATCTTGGAAGTAATTTATTACTCTTAAGTATGCGTAATTCAAAAATTATTAAATTCACCTCAGCATTGCCAACCACATTTCAATAAATATCAAATTTATGCATGTTTTCTTAAGGGGGAAGGACGGGGAAATTCAATTTTCACATCTGAATATTAAAAAAATGTACCAATTATATTTTAAACTAATCATTCCACATTAAAATTATATTAAGTGTTTTGAAGCAATACAAATTTTCCTTTATTTAAAGCAGAGACGATAATGTCTCTGTCAGCTTTAGCAACTAGAAACTAATTTTATTCTGAATTTGTCACTTAATTAAAAAAAACTAACCGAACTAACCGGAGTTACCTACTTAATGGTAGGATTTCTTGGCAAAAATCAAAAGAAAAATGTATCCATAAAACGGGCCAGTCTCTTCGATGCAGGCTCAGTTTATGCAAATATTTTTATTAATATATTGCAAAAGAAAGAAACCCCAAATTAATTCAAGTGGTGAAAAAAAATTAAACATAATTACTTAAGTACCTACTATAAAACTAATACTAAAAATAATAAAAATGATGGTAATGTAACTTGTTGGCGACAAAAATGTTACAAAAATAAACAATAAAATTTACAAATAAACTCTGTTATTAAACGGGCCCTAGAGATTATAGAAGAATTAAAATACAAAAGTAAAATGATATAAAAATTTGGTATCTAAAGAAAAATTATTTAAAAAACAGATTTTTTTATATATAATATCAGATTGACTATGTATCCCTAAGCAATTGATTCCGGAACAAGTTTTGCTCGGCTTAAGAACTAACTCAAAAACAATGGTTCAGAAAGAGAACTGCTGACCAGGACAGATGACACTATAAAACCAAAACGAAAGTCTTTTACATACAGCATTTATATTTTAAAGTTTTTTGCTCGGTTTTATGTCCAGCTTGGTTTCTAGCTTAACAAACAACAAATTGTGTATTACTGCCTGACGATAATAAGGATTAACTTTTATTGGCTTTTAAAAGTATACATATGTATGTAACAAGATTTTTGGTTGTGATTTGCAAAATTTTGAATCTTGTAAAAAATGTACCTAAGTTGATCTAATTCTTTAAAGATAAATAATACCTTGGATTTTGGGAAATAAGTATTTAATCATCATAAGGTTAGGTTATTCCGCTTAACTATATTAGGCTGGCATATTGGCGGCTTAAATATAAAAAGCTTTGTACCACCTTGGGCAGGTTTCTAAAAATTTTGCATGGTAAAGGTTTTTATTTTAAGCCAAGTTTACAATTATTAAATTCCAGTTTTTTACTCAACGGTGCACCCGGCTCCAATAAGTCACATTTTCTAAAAAAAATAATAATAATTTTAACCCTGGTACTAATCACAGTTTGTACTAGTTAACTAAACTACCCAAAAACAACCGATGTACTCGAGTTGCTAGACGAACCCAGATAAAACAGATTAAGATTGTTGAATTGCTAGACGGACATAGTTGAGTTGCTAGACGGGGACATTGTTGAGTTCCTAGGCGTAACCCAGATGTGACCTCACGGTAGTTGATAATATTTTTAAATGATTATATATAAAAACTGAGAAAAGTTGTTTTTTGTTGGACCTCTCCCCATAAAAAAAACAAGTTTTAAAAGCTAATTCTCTTTTTGTATTTTACCGTGAATATAATAAAATTTTATAGACAAATTTTAACTTTTGCAAAATTATCTAATTTTTTAAAAACTGAGGATAATACGCCAGTAGGTACGTTACCTTATTACAGTCAGGTAAAAATCGGCGGGCGAACTTTTGACACCAAATTGTGTTTGTGGAGTAATCGAAGGGTCAAATTATGTTAAAAGAAATTTTAACATGCAGTAAAGCAGATAAGTACGGCGCCTGACAGGGTAATTAAAACCAGTTTTAGGAAATTACGAATAAACTTCTAAATAATAACATAATGTTACTATTTCACTAATGGTTAATTCTGGTACGTAGTGCTTTTTTTTAAATTCCCTAAATAAACCAAAGACTACAATAATAATAATACATAATTAAAATCTGTACATTATTTATTAAAATAAGTAGATTTTAATGCAAAATAAAGCAAAACAGAAAACAAAATATATAAAGCATTCGTTTTACAAAATATTTTATTGCATGGGGGTTGTGTTTATTATCATCTAGAAACTGAACAATCTTTTTCTAGCCACTCATTTATTTATGTCTAGCAACTCAACAATCTCAAATTTAAAATTTTCTAATTATCTTGCCGTCTAGCAACTCGAGTACACCCAAAACAGCAGTTTTTTAAAATAGGTACCTATATTGGGAGTTCCCAAAACTATTTAGTATTTATATTTTCTATTTTTTTAACCATATAAACTAAATAATTGCGAACTGCACAATAATTGAACTACCTATTGCTTGTTTAAAGACTAATTAAGCGTTTAATTACTTATTTAGTTTTTCAGGTATGTTGATTTTAGTTGCAATTAAATTTGACATATTCAAAGAGTCAATTTACATTAAAGATCAGTAAAATCGACTTAAACTAAGTACTTGCGCGTAATGATTTAATTAAGTCATTAAACGGTTCGTCAGTGATAAGTACTTGTGAGAACTTTGTCGCTAAACTAAAAGTGTTTAATGTGGTTTAGGCTACATAAATATTTTCATTTGCATATTAACCATTTGTCTATAATTTTGTTGATGCACTTTGGGGATTTAAAGTGTATTTATTTGCAATAAAAGCTAAATTTAGATATTTATTTTCAAAAATTTTATTAGTCAAATATGCCAAACCTAAAAGACATGTACCTATAACATAATAATATACTAATGCATTTATGTCTGTGAGCTGTCGTGTAATCTTCCATGAAAACATTTATTTCTATTTTTATTCTATTATTTATTATAAAAATTTCTTAAACGTTTTACCTATCCTAAAGTGCATAAAATAGTATATACACCTCAGGACTAAAGTGTTCTTAAATCCCTCGACAATTATAGCCCTGCCGTTGGTCGGGCTATTAACCTATTTACTCGGGATTTAAAATACATCTTTATTCCCTAGGTGTATTATGTACCATTATACGTATAACGTAAACCTTTATTTTGTTTTTACTATGGTGTTTATACCAATTTAAACATCTAAAACAATTTTGAAAAAGACCAAGTTAATTTTATTTAAAATCCAAATCTTCTACCAGTTTTGTAACTCCTCTTTATGTTCCTGTTATGCACTTTAGCATTTTCTGGGGTATTGTGTTCCCTTTTATTAAAACCTGGAAAGGTACTACTTCTATTTATATATGCCAGGGAGGTATTTATTAGCCCATTAGATTACATAGTATTTTTTCAAAACATTGCCCATCATAAATTTGAAATATCGCTGTATTTTTCTTATATTTAGGTTGTTTGGGACCTTTTGATCGGCGTTAAATAGCTTTAAGTGTCCAATAACTTTTACATAACAAAAACGGTTATCTCTCTTTTTATATCGGCATTTTTTGAAATGAGTGAAGAACTTTTTGCTGATTTTAGTCCTGTCTTTCTTGGACATGACTTGCATTGATATCCTAGTAAAACAATAATAAAAACTATACCAAAAGGGTCTCTAACGTTTGACTTAATACACCACCGGTTAATTTTCTGCCATGACTAGTCATGCAGCCACTCACTACTCGCCCATCACCCAGCGTTGAATTCAGAGGGGCCCCAAGGGACAATCCCTCCTGGAGCAAAAAAATTCTCCCCGGTTAAATTAGGTTGTTAAAACTAAGTAGGATGAATGTAATCTATCTTAAAGTATAACTTGTTTGTTAAGTATTGAAAGGTGAGGACCTTTTTTTTTTGTTTTTCTTTTTTTTGCGGTTTTTTTGTATTTTTAGGTCCTCCCCCAAAAATCTGAAACTACCCTTCGGAAAAATATTTCTTTCCATGGTGTTTTACCTTTGCCAGAAACGTTTATTTTTTGTAACAAATTAAATTTAATATTTTACTTGAGGGATTTAGAAATGTAAAATGACAATGTTAAGTTTCTCATAATAATATTAAAATTGTGTCGTTTTTGGGAAAAATGGTACTAAGTGACTTAACCTAACCTGATCTGTAAAGTAACGATATTTTAACTACTGTACAATATGGTGCCAATTAAAATCTTGGAGTAAACCACAGATTTGTAGGCCCCATTATTCGTAATGTCATTATGTGATATACATAATAATATTTAAGTTTAGTGCAATACACAAAAATGATGATAATTTGAAAAGTGCAATTTCGTAGTGTTTTCTGATGAATGCCGAATCTGCTTACGAATGCAAAGGGTCAAAAGGCTTTGCGGAGTAAGAGGAAATTTAGCAGTTTTAATTGAGCGACATGTCGCCGAGACTCTAGATGTTATAATATGTTGTGCATTGGTAGTAGGTCTCCTCTAGTTTTATCCAAGGAGCCGTGAGACACGTGCGTCACATAGAGAAAGTGTTAAAACCAACTGCTATAACCTACGTTTTAGCAGAATAATTCACGATCACGTATCGCTCCTTTATCTAAAGCAACATATTATATGAATATTCTTCCTTGGCCGGTACGTTCTCCCGATTTGTCTTCCATAACAGACGTATGGCACATATTATGTAGTAGGAAGAAACCAAAGTAGATTTTCCGACCAACCATGTGCTTTAGCAGAGTTTAAAATTAAATTTATTTTGCGCGGGACGCAATTTCCCAGCAAGACACCGTATATTTAATTAGAAGTTTGCCCAGTATGCATTGTTGAGTATATAAACTCACAATATTTATACCCACAATTAAAATTGTAAAAACTTTTCATGTGCCCAAGTTATTATAATTTATCTTCACAATTTAACGATACTCTAGAATGAAATGTTAAAATTCCGGTCAATTTCTAAAGAGTTGGCATCACGGCATTGTTGACTTCGGAGATCTTTGGCATAAAAATTTCAAGAGATAGGCATCTGGCGACAATAATCAAAATTCTCGCCTATTTAGCGGCAAGGGTTATGGTTGGCCATGCACCCGGGCTGCTCAACCTCAAAACAATAGAATTGAGCTTAAGATTTTGTGATTTAGGTCGCTCAGAGAGCGAGAATATTGCGATATATAAACACGTGACCAAGATAATTACTGCCGAGTCGGCACATGGGCATTATTATTGTGTACTGTTACATTGTCGAAGCACGCCGCTCTTCTTCGAGACGAAGAGTCGGAAGTATACACACGCACGTAGATTTTATTTTATGTTTTTTAATTTGTTTAATTCACCGAACATATGGTCGCCTATAGAACCTGTTAAAATTTTGTAATAAATGGCTTTTTATTGTAGAAAGATGGAGAAGTAAATGATGAACCAGACGATTCTGTCGCCGTTGTAAATAATTCCATTTTAAATACCATTGTTGGGTGCTAAGCAACTAAATCATTCGGCTTTTTTCAATTTCAAAAAAAGTACTTAATATTATTATTAAAAGTAAAAGCAAAGTAATAAACAATAATTGTTCTTTCTAAAATATAATTTATTCCTTTTTATGTAGTAATACGTGCTCTGATATTTCGGCTGCAATTTTTTTGATTTTTGTAAGTTACGATTTTCAATCACATGAAGGACCGAGTGAAGGACTATACTATTTCCCCATTTAATAAATTTTAAAACAGAATAGGTACCTACATTTATTTTCTTTATGATTTTTAAAAATATACCATCACTCCTCCGTTAGTAGTTAACATTTTGATTTATAAGATTTAAGCTCTAAAAAGAAAAAAGTAAGTAGGGGAACCCCTTACAACTGAAAAAAAAATTATTGCCTCCTTGGTACTGGGCTACACAAGTAACACCCTTTTACCCAAATTTTACCCAATCTCTATATCTTGTCCTATTTAAAAGATATTCATTCTTTCTCACTGCATGTCTGTAGGTGTTTGTCATTTTCGGAAACTAAGAGTTTGTTTTATTCAAGAAGCTATCTTTTGATTGAGGACATTTGTTCTGTATTACTAATTAAAGCGTGTTTTGCAAAAACCCCAGAGTCTAATAAAAAAAAACGGGGTTTTGCGCTTTGTGGGAACACCGACTTATTATTTATGTCCCTTGCATAAAAAAATCCGCTTAAACCAGAGTAGTCAAAGATATAGGCGATTAAAATTTGAGCGATTCTCTATAAACACCGAATATTAAGAGGTTTTAAGCAAAGACTGCAAATATCAGTAAACAATGTTTTTTGAAGAGAACGATGGCTATTTACAAATTAAGGTATTAAACATTGGGGTGGGTAAAAAAAGACTATTTTTATTTGGACTCCTGACACTGAAAAATTGGTTCCTAGGCACGTTTAGAGAATGCCCGGCAACGATGGGGTCTTAATTTTAATAGGAAAATCCGCCTCATTACAATTTTGCATATGTTTTAATCCCATACATAATAATTGTATTTCACCATTCCTTAATTATACAACAAAATTCTAAAAAAGTTTTTTGTAAAAAATTTAACGCTCTACAAAAGAGGTTCCATATACTTTTAAATAAATTCAAGCATTAAAAAAATATTCAAGGTAGAATAAAAATTTTGGAAATAATAACTATTGTTTTGAATTTTGTAACTTACTGAAAAATATTTGTTAACAATTAAGTTTTTACTACTTCTATTGGAAATTAACCCGTCTGTAAAAATGTCTTTTTTCATTTTTTTAAAATCTAACTACATAATAAAAAAGATATTCAAGATCAAAGAATATAGATTTTTAGGAAAAATAACTTTTTTGTTTTGAATTTTGTAACTTACCTAAAATGTTTTTCAGCAAGTTACAGAATTCAAAACAATAGTTATTGTCAGGAGAAAAAATAAAAATGCTTGTTTTTTTTACCCACCCTATTAAGCAAGGGACGGAGGTAAACGGGGCGCGAAAATACCTCTTTTACCCACACGCCTGTAAGGTTACGTTTATATCATAGGTAAATGGGGCGCCAGCCCTTCCAGAGAGGGGGTGTGGGTCAGGGCAGGTAAGAATTCCTATAATTGACGCTAATAATTTGTATACCACTTAATCAGTGAATAAGAAGACTACATTTTGTAAAATGTACTTCGTATTTGTCAAGTGTATAATATGTAAATATTTTTTGATGCAATAAATGTTTCGTAATTAATAAAATTTTTAAAGATAGACCAACATTTTATTTCGATACCTTTACTTTAAAGAAAACATTTGCGCCCCGTTTACCTTTACGATTTTATTGAGCCCAAGATCTCTGCGCCCCATTTACCTGTTCAATAAAACTTTAGTGAAAGCCTTGCGCCCCGTTTACCACCGCCGTAAGCAAGTATGTAAGCATTTATCAAAACAGACTGTTCACATTATTTGATAAGAAAAAGGAGCAAACTGCAGACAGCAGAGGCATTCCTGATCAAAACTAAATAATATGTCAAATAAATATAGATATTATACCGGATCAGCTATACAACTTAACACATAGGAAATGGGAGAAAAAGAAACAGTCTAACGTGAATGCCCGCATGTATACATTTCTGTTTGGATGCGTCACATACATCCTTTGTTGTTACTCTACTGACCGATATCCCAATACCTATTTGCTTAAGCAATATATATATATTACTAAAAGAATATATATCTAATATAAAAATGTCCCTATAAATTAAATTATTAATTTATTTTGAAGAAAGTTGATATGTCAAATTAAAGAATGAGTAATTTGTAAAAATAAAAATAAAGGAGAACAATATTTTTATGGTTAAATGTGCCTTATTATCCAAAAATAAATTGTTAATGTAGAATTTTTTCTATCCAAGTACTGGTTAAATAAGTTACTTTTTTTTACTTTTCCCAAAAGTAACAATGAACAAATAGGGTTTTTGCAATAAACTCCACAACTTGTAAGGACTCTGCCTTAGAGCAGAACTAGTCTAACTGCTAAATAAAGGGAATCCCAAAGACATCCTTATATCTTTTTTCATATACATACCGACAAATTTGGCAAATTAAAAATACCAAAATTCGTTGACTATTTTTTAAGAAAATTAATGTGGTTTTTATAGTTTTGAATTTACTGGATAAAAAAATTACTTTTCTGAAAAACACATTTTTTCAATTAGGTGAGTTCTAAGGCGACGTTTTAAATTAAAAATTGTAAAATTTTTACCCAGAAAGACATGTTATGTGCCTTTTCTGCTCTATATTTTTAAACAGGTGTGCATTTTTTATATTAAACGGTATCCGGACTAACAGTTTTGAATATCAAATATGCTTGCTTCCGAGTCACGCGCCGATTTTAGCTCGGATTTTGGTGGTGAATTTAAAATATAATTTTTACATTGTGCCTTAACTTTATATTGTTAATAAGTCACGCACGAATCGGAAGTTGTACAAGTAATGTGCTAAAAAATTTAATTGACACTTTCATAATTAAAAAAATGTCTAAGATGCCACGCAGTATTATTCCTCCTTTTAAAGTAATCCTGTTAGTTACTTTCGCAGCAAACTGCAAAGATATTTGTAAATCTAAATTTATTGTTGTGCTTTAATAATAAAATTTAATTTCATTCAGTACATTAGTAAAAGTTTCTACATCTTACAATATTTAAATAGATAGATATAGCCAAAACTTTTCCCCAGCGAGATGCACAAATAAATATCAAAATTGCTAGGTATTAGACATATGTAGGTGCAATAGAATTTGTTAAAAAAATAATGTAAAGAATTAACGTCTATTATCCGTTTAAAAAAGTATATAAACCTTGCCAAATTGTTAATTCCTCTTATTTTAACAACAAAAAAATTTTACATAACATTTATTTTGACGTTAACTAGTAATAGTAATTTATGAATAATAATGAACTTTTTTGACGAATGGGAAGTTTGATAGCACGAGCCATCGGGCAAGTGCGGCAATCCCATGATTAAAAATGCGTGCATGTGTTACATACTATATTTTTTCTACAACCGTATAAAAATTTCCCAAAATACCATTTCATACATGTTTTATTTATCTAAACTTATTAATTTTAATTTTTGTAGCTCAGCCATTATATTGAAACAAAAATCATAGCCTTCTTATTTTTTAAGAGACAATTATCCTCTTCATAACAATGCATTTATTATTTAATTTAGGAAATTGTATGTACTTTCTTTTTGTAGAAATAATACTAAAACAGTTTAAATTCCTTTGAATTTCTTAGTCATCCAAATTCATTATTACTATTATTTTCAGTTATTTCTATTAAATTTATTTGCAAACTGTCAAATTTCAAAACTAGTTACACATGAACTAAAAGAAATAATGACGAAATTAAAGGTAACTTGACCGTTTGGTTCCGTTAATGTCGCGTTTACTGTTACATCGCATAAATTGATATTTAGGTTTATTGTAGTAGGCATTAAAACAAAACACTAATTCAAAGTGTGAAAAAAAGCTTCGAAGTGTTAAAAAAATGACTTTTTTTACCATTTTACGTAGTGTACTAAAATGGAGTACTTTAGCTTCATGCTATTAATTAAAAAACAACATTTTTTTAACGGTCGTGAAATAAAAATATTTTAAATGTGTTTATGTTTGGTTAAGTTAGATAAGAAGAAGGGTAATATTTCTACCATACCGAGTACCCACGAGATTACTAGCAAGCCTGTTCTTTTCTTGAGAAATGTTACACAATTTTGAAATTTTGGTCAGATGTATGGTTGATGGGATGCATATTATTTCTGATGTTTTAGATTTTATGTGGTACATCCGGTTTAATCGGAAGTGCTCTAAACTTTGCTAGTTTAAAGGAAACACCCTATATATATTTAAAAAAAATAATTTTACAGGTATTTCCAAAAATATTTCTTTTTACGATCTAAGAAAGTAAATTGACCTTAGATGAGATAATTACTGAAAACTATTGTTTGTTTATATTTTTGATTTCCAACCGACTTTACACATTATTGCATTTTTTCCATCACGTATAGTGCGGTCCTTCCCGGTAAATCCGAAAAGTTTTATGGTTTTATTGCATCCCAAGTCTAAGTCCCTTTCTTAGATCGTAAAAAGAACTAAGTATACCAAATACCAGAGTTAAGTCGAATACTGAAAATCGGTATTCGAATACGAATACGAATACCGGAAAAGAAAAGTATTCGAATACCGAATATTTTAAGACTTCAAAAAAAAGTATTCGAATACTGAATACCCGAATCGGTATTCGAATCCTGGAAAAAAAATTCGAATACCAGAAAAAAAAACACGATAATTTAAAAATTTAATGACCAAAAAAAGGTCCTCATCTCTTTTTTCATTGGTGCTTTCAATAAACATCTAATTCTTCTAGAATTCTACACCTTCTACACATTTTAAAGAGCAAACAAAAAACGTCCTCACCTCATTTTTCCGTATTCTTGTTTCCGTTGTTACTCCAATATGATATTTTTGGTATTCAAATACTGCTTCCATATTTCGGTATTCAAATACTCGGAACGCCGATATTTAAATACTCAAAAAATTATTCATCGAATACTACTTAAGTATTTGAATACAGAATCCCGAATACTCACCAAAAAGTATTCTGCCGAATACCAAATACCAAACACACAAAATGTATTAATACTATTCAGAATACTGAGTATTCGAACACGACCCAACTCTGCCACATACTATACCTATCTTAATTAGTTTTTGAGAAAATGTCGTGCTAACCGCCATTTTTATTGATTTTTTTAACAATTGATAATAGAAAAGGGCTAATGCAATTTTTTACACATATTTGAATGAACCTTATATCCTATTACCGAAAAAACACAATTTCCAGTTTTACTGTACTACAGAGATTGACTTTCGGCAGTAAAGGACTTTAATAATTCAAACGGAAACCATCTTAAGCCGTAATTTGAACTTTACATTTATTTCCCAATCTTTTGGTTAATTACGTCCTACTTTTTAAACCTTATAGTTTTTAAGTCATTAATAGTGAAACGTTAAAAAACATATTTTCTTCGCTATTTTTAAGGAAGCCTTTAACTATTAAAATCTTAAAAACTATTAGTTTAAAAGACAGGATAGAATAAACAAAAAATAAAAGAAATTAGTTTATAGTTTAAATTTAAGGCTTAAGATGTTTTTTTTTTTTAATTTGAATTTCTTTGCTGCCGAAAGTCTTCTGTGGCACTTCCGCTAAAACAGGAAATGGTATTTTTACGATGATAGGATATAAGGGTCATTAAATACGGCGTGTAAAAAATTGCATTGGCTCTTTTCTACCATTATTTGTTTTTTAAAAATCGATAAAAATAGTGGAAAACATGACATTTTCGAATGCCTTTTTCTCAAAAATAAATTAAGATAGGTTTAACATGTGTTACATATATTTTCTTTGAAGTGCCAGTAGTATTGTTCGCGCAGTAAACAAATCGAGGGTGGACGAACATGCGCACTTAAAAGCCACAACACCGGCACTCCGTGCCCTCCGTCCGCGGTGTGACCATGGGTCATTAGCTACCGTACTCCAAACGGGAAGCAGCGAACGGGAAAGCCAGACGGGGTCGACAAATTCTTTCCGATAATGCGAATAGTCTGTGTGTCGCCTGCGCGTCACACCTCGGCGATGAGTGGTATCCAAGCGCACAAACACATTTTTTTTGTTTCGCGCAGATAATAAAATGGCAATCCATCGAGATCAGTGGATGTGCCACATAATTTCTGAAACATAAGAAATATGCTCGGAAATATGCATCCATTCCAACTATACATCGGACCAAAATTTTAAAATCGTTTAATACTTCTCAAGAAAATGACATGCTTCCTAGTAATCTCGTGGGCACCCGGTATAATTGAGTTTATTGTATACATTCATTACCTTACTAAAAGTAACACAGAAATTCCGAAATTATTTATACAATTTATGTACCTACCTATAAGTTGTAACGTAATTTGATGCTTTAACCTGTAACTGTTTAGTGTCTACTAGGCGATGCCCGGGTACCATATTAGTATGATTATCTCAGTGCTTCATTAAGTTCAGTACATGAAAATACTTGTATTGCAGTTTACCGATTTGCAACACAATTTATTCCACAATTCGATTTTCTTATGGTTTAATATTTACAGTTTACTTAAAATAACAAAATAAAAACATAAAGTTAGTCAAATTTACTCTTTGGTTTACATAAAATTTATAGACGTTCATCCAAACAGAATCGTCAACAGGTAATGCGTGAAAAGAAGACGGTCTAACGCGAATGCCAAAATGTAAACTTTTTTATAGAATCTTGCTTGCTTTGTTGTTGCTTTACTGGCCGATATACCTTTGAATTTGGCTGATACAGTATTAAGTTCTTTAAAATAAGTATTTATTTATTTTTCATTGAAGAATTAGCCCTTAAGGTTTGTTTAAAGAGTTTCTGGTCACCCTGTATATGTCTAGTCTGTTATGTAAAATTATGCCGCTGGCAATTTTAACATTCATACTTTAAATAAATACCAAACATTAATTTACATAAAATGGAATTCTTTTATTTATAAAAAAGTGTTTTAAAAGACCAAAGAAAAGAAAATTATCGTTATTATATCAATAAATAAAAAACAATGATACACATTTGCTAAACAGCAAAAAACGATGACGGTTTCAAACGTGTTGCTTGCATACTTTCTTCCTAGAAAGAACATGTGTTTTATACGATTAAAATTCCGTGACTGTATTTTATAAAAATGATAATATCTTCAGACTCCGTGGCCGCCGATGCATCACCACGCGTACTACGAGAGATGCTTGACTTCGACGATAGTACCTTTCCGGTCATGGGGTTCAATTAGTAGGTAACCGTACGTTCCTCCTAAAGAACCCGACCTAATTCCGCGTGACCACGATTTATCTAATTATACGGTATAATACTGTAACCTGTAACTGTTTACTAAACAACCACAAGTGTGACCATATGGGTGTTTATGATGGTTTAATTTAATATTTTTTGATAATAAAACATAATAAGTTATTCTATACCACTAAAAGGAATTAAATAGTGTTTCTGAGTTAAAATTTTGGCAATATCTAGTAATTTTTAAAGTTTTTAATTAAAAAACATCCTATGCTTAATTAAATTCAGTATTTAAAAATTTCTTGTTTTTTTTTTTTTACTTTGCATATCACTTTTTGTCAGCCCGATGCTATTAAATGAGTTTGTGTGTAAAACACTATAGGAGGTATTTTTTTTTGATGCGATGACGCACCATTAATTTTAAAGTGGAACGTGGAATTCTGTTCTCGGTAAAATAAAATCTTTACCCATAGTAAAGTGAACTATTAGGAACCAAACATTATCGTGACTTGTGTATTGTTTTTTTTTTGTAAAGAAGAATAAATTAAGCGAATAATTTTTACAAAGCTGTGTAGAACCAAAGAATATGATAGCTACCGCGCGTGGTGATAAATCGTTCGTAATTCTGCCATTTTAACTGGACTTCTATTGCGGTAGCTATGTTTTTTGGTGAAACTAAGCTAAATTATTACTAAAACAAAAACTTACTAATATTTATTATTTGTTTTCATGATTCGGGATATTTTATTTAATTTAAAATAATTATTCCACTAAATAAAAATATTTTACTTACTTTTTTTTAATATTTGTCATTGGGTTTCATTCGTTTTATTGTCACAAGTTATAAGGGAAGAATCATCCTGTATATGAGTTTCCCTTTATACACGTTGTGATACTTCAAAATTTTATGGGTAATTTTCGTTAATGCATTGAAAAGTAGACGGTCTAAAGCAACGAAATAAAGCGATACGATGGGTCTGCTATCGAAAAGATGGTAATATGCGTGCGTTCTTTGTCTAATGTTTTCTTTTCAGTGTTCAATACACTAAAAGTAAGTTGAGTGCAATAAGCTGGCACAATGTGTATAACCTATACTTATAGTGTTTTGGGCTTTTATAACCCAGCACTATTCGTAAACTTCTGTTTCCATTTATTTTATTTTCAAAACTCTTCACATTAAATGTCAAACGTTTTCAGAATCTCCCAAAGCTTAGTAGACAGTTCCTGTAAGGCAGGCGAAACCGGTCTGGGGAGAGAGTCGTGGTGGATAGCATAGAAAAGCAGGACGTTTTCTTTTAACGGTCTTTAAAGGAGTAAAATATTTTGTATTATATATATATATATATATATATATATATATATATATATATATATATATATATATATATATATATATATATATATATATATATATATATATATATGTATATATACAGATAAAAATTTTAAGATGGCTGCTGAGCTTCATCTTTAAAGCTTCTGTAAGTATTTTAAAAATCTAGAATCTAAAGCCAGTACCTTCATCCACTAAAAAAGGGCAACATTTTAAAAATTTCTTTAATACCTGATTTGAATAACCATATTTCCGAAACTTATAAAGTTACCTAAATGTATGATCTTTTTAAGGGTAATATAAAATACAGGGTGCTTTAATTTAAAAAATAATTACTTCTTGTCCTTTCTTCCGGTACAACCATGAATAGATCTTAAGAAAATACCACATTAAGTACTTCAAACTTTTTAGTTTTGGAATAATATCCAAATTGAGTATTCAGGCAATTCTTAAGATACAGCCATTAGCTAGTAGGTAAAGATATTAATTTTATATTCTAGGGGTGCAAAGTACCTGACAGAAGCTTTAAAATGATGTGCCACTAGGCCCCCTTTTCCACTTAACCTTTTTTTCCAAGATAGCGTCCAGGAGCCATCTTAAAATTTTTATCTGTCAATTTCACTTTAAAATATAATAATTATGCATTATATTCATATCCCAGAGTTTTTTGTTATTTATCTGGTCAAAAATGTGGGGTGGGGGATTCTAAAGAAATGAATTGTATAATATAATATCAGTAATTAATTAATCCGACTGTAGTACTACAAATGGTATTAACTCTTTTGAAGCCGTATTTCTAATTTAAAATTTGAACAAAATATATCTAAAAAAATATATTTAACATGTTTATTTTTTCAGACGGATATTTAGTTAATACCTCAGTTAAAAGTTGTATACCTAATTATTGTATTTAAGAAACAGACCCTAACTCAAATATGAATTTGGTAAAATAATTTTAGCACTAGTAAATTTCAAAGAATTTTAAAAATAGACCTTTAATAATTATTTCTACATTGAGAACTAAAATAATATGACCTATTTAGCTCATTCCGCATGCCAAAATAGATTTGCTAAAATATGTCTTTTTATGTTGTTCTAAATATATGTTTCTAATTTATGTAAGCTCATAAAATATAATAAAAAGAATCGTATACCTGAAACTGTTTCTTTATTTTGTGCAAAAAGTAAGTTTTATTTTTTTAGTTTTTACTGTAATTTGTGTTAATCAGGGGTTATTAGCCGAACTGAATTTTAGTTATAGTTTACCGAAACTCAAATACTAGTAATTTAGGTCCTTTATTACCGGGTACTTTTTTAAAATTGACCCCAAAACTTTAGATTTTACTATTAAAATTATTTAGTAGATAATATAATTAATCATAAGTTATGGTTTTGGTATACAAATGGCTAAGAAGATGATTTTTCTAAAATTAAACAAGGTCAAATATCGGCTAGTATGGGTTCCAAATACTGCGACGTCCGAAAATAGGTATAAATGATTGCAAGACTACAATTTTATTTTACAGCATTTGTTTTATGTGTAAAAACACATAACAAACTATAAATAATAGTTTTAATTGAGCTATTTATAGATGATACTAAAGTAACCATAAAGCAAACATCCTTTTTTGTAGTACTAAACTAGAAAAGCAATATGCAATATAGGCTTAATTTTAACTATCTTAACATAAATAGCAATTTTTTTTCCTTCCTACATCTGAGCAATCTTCGTGACACCAACATTAACACTGCCTAAAACAAATCTATTTGAAGACCGCAGCGACATCTTTATAAAAAAGTTGGAGCGAGAACCGATATTTATGGGAAACCTAATCTTGAATCACTAGCGTGGGAAAAAATATTTTTAGGAAGGGTAATGAATATTTATATGTACAGGCTATTTACAAAAACAAGGATATTAATATTTTTGTTTTTGTTTTTTTTCAAATGATTTTAATTTTTGTCTTATAGCATATTGTAGATACTATTTTAGTGACTTTTAAATAAATTGTTAAGCATTCCTATGGGGGTAATTACCCCTTTACGCTCCCTTACCGACGCCAGTGATTTGAATATTAAAACAATGGCAGTAATTTTTAAATGCTTATATGATCGCCATAAACCCAATAGAACTCTGAACTCGAAGTGCCTAAAAATTAACTAAAACTTACCTACCTACCTTTAACTTAAAGCACAGCTTTATGACAAAATCTTAAAAACTTGGCCGTATAGTTTAATACCTAGTGGATGTGGTTCTCTAGAATTTACTTTACTAAGTCCTGAAAGTTTTACCGGTTTTACTTGACATAAGCATCGATATATTGCGACTACTCTGAAATAGATAGCAGCAGAAATTAACCAATGAGACACTGCGCGAAATTAGGAACCGAGTTCAGAACCTATGCGAAAGGCGACTTTCCTCTACAAGCAAGTAGCTGCTTAGAAAATTAGGTTGTTCACTTTCACACTGCTCTATATTAAAAAGCAAAGTTTGTTTGTTTCTCTTAACCAAACCCATTACTTTTTTTGTGTATCTGAGACTTTAGTTTTCTTTTAAATAATTTTATCTTTATATTATATTGAAAAATAAACATGTTATTATTTCCAAATAATTTCCAGGGTAAAACATCAACAAAATAAATTATTTTACTCTTAAAATTGAAATATGCTTTATACCCATTTGCTTTATTAAATAAATAATATATGTAAATGGTTATTCTCCATTGCAGTCAATAAATCACAAAAGTTTAATTGAGATTATTTAAAGTAAAACATAATTATTTTTTTCATGGACTTCTATCTACCCAATAACAAAAATAAATGAGTTTGCAATATCTCAGAAACAGCTTAAAATAAATAAAAAGTGTTATACATTTTCAAAAGATATATTTTTTTAAATTTAAAAAATACTCTATATCCCATTTAACATAGAAAAAAAAGACAAAAAGTTCTTACCTTTAAATAAAAATTAAAGGCATATTTGTAACCTGCATAAAAAGTTGCTGTAAAATGTTTTCAACAAATTAAAATTATTTATAAATTAACAAGATATGAATGATAACGCAAGAAATAAAGAAACAGACCGTAGCCAGTAAACAACGTAACTATACCAAATTTTAGCAGAAAAATGCATGCGTTATGGGACGTACCCTTTACTACTTTTTAGAAAAATCCGATTTCTTTTTAACGAGATTAAATACAGCATTTTAAAAAAAGTCCCCAAAGTTCTGTCTAAATCTGTTTGACCAAAATTGGCAAACCTAGAGCAAACACGTCTACCTATTATGCCTTTAAAAGTTAAAAAGATAGGTGTAACAAATAAAAAGATATTATTAGTGGAAAAGTGGTCAAGTTTAATTTAGCCTACACTGTATAGGTAACTATTACTTACAACCAATATTTTTGTGAAATTTTTAAAGTACCAAAAATACATAATCAACAAAATATTCGCCGAATAACAATAACACGCAATGTGTTTGGGAATTTGTTTTTTAAATTTAATTTTGAATGAAAATTGTTAAATTCATTCTATGGAATTTTGGATTCACTGCCCAATTTAACCTGTTTATAGTTTTTTTTTTTTAATGTTGCAACGCCACTGAGAGCTATCTTTCCTGCCGAAGAACCCGACCTAATTCCTTGTGACCACGATTTATCTAATTATACGGTACAAGGTGCTTGTGGGTAATTTGATGCTAAGCTCGAGAAGTAACTGTTTAAGGAACACATCTATAAAACAAGTACTGGTGTCTGAAACGATGTAGACGCCGTTAAGCCCCATATGGACGGTTTGCACCTTATATCAAACGGAAGAGATTACTTATGTTATTTTAATGCTTGTTTACACATTAGGTGTAATGTAATAAAAAGGCACATCTTGTTATCATTATTAAATATCTTTCTGGATTCTTGTATACAGCATAGTCTTTAAAGCAAATTATTACGAGTTATTTCTAAATATCTAATGATGTGATTGCTGATCTTACAATGTGGGTCCTACATCTTGTTTCCTGTATGGCAGGGAAGGCTAACCGGTCGATCGCGACGTAGGCCGTGCCTACCGGGTGGCACCAGGACGCAACGCTGCAGGGGCGAAAAAATGTGAAAATGAAAGGCGGAAAGTTGGAGAAAGGGCAGAAAGAGCGTGCAGTACTTACGAATGATTGTGGATTTGAAAAAGGAGTTGGGGAAGTTTTTTGTTTTTCAATAGTATTATAGGTAAAAGAAAGAAGACAATGGGAGTTAAAACACTGTTAAAAAAGTAAAAAATCAGGGAATTTTCGCCGAAATATGAAATTGGTAGATCGCACTGGGTGTCGTCACTAAAAAGTCGATCTTGGACCTAAACAAGTTGACCACCCCTGCTGTATGGTCTCCGTTCTATTTAAGACTGACTTACGAGCAAAAATAATTTATTTGGGTTATTACATATTTTATTTTTAATTAGGTATATTACGTAATTTATTCAATCCTATAGTATTTAAATTTGTATTAAGTTTTTACGGAGGTTTATACTAAGACACGGTATATCACTTAAACCACCCTTACACGATTAATATTGGATACTGTATAAGTAGTATTTATATTTAAAAAAAAAATGTAATGTAGTAAATATAATGCGTTAATCAATTAGTGAAGTATAGTTAAGAAACAATAGGTCCTAGGGAAAAAGGTAACTAGGGCTCTAACCAAACTATTTAAAATAGTTTTTTCGTACTCGTCGTGTTTCGAAATTGACGTAATCCAGATTGGTCGTCGTTATCAAGATTCGTCGCAAGACAGTCGACTTCATAATAAAATTAAAAATACAATAAAAATTTTAACTTATTTTATTGGACAAATCAAAACTTTTTATACAAATTAAAGAATATGTCTACCTTTTACTGTTTAAAAATACAGTACTATGACAGACACACAGAACAAGATATAGAATCTAGTTTACTTATATTCTCAATTTGGGAGTTATTTCTACTAGTTTAATTTATAGTATGTCAGCCAGACTTCGAGGGGCCGCCGGAGTTTGTGGCCCCGGTCACTGCCCTGTCTTGCCCTACGGAAGCTACGCCACTGTCATTAATATTGCTTTAATAATATTGACCGTGTACGGAATGTTTTCGTCTGTAAACTTTTGGACTAGCCTAGGAAAAAGGACATAAATTAAATAGTTTTTCCACGACCGCTAAATTTTTTTCGTGAACATGAAGTCCATTTTACTGCACTACATAAAGTGGTAAAAAGTCATTTTCTTTAAGTTTGACAATTTTTTACACTTTAAATTAGTGTTTTGTTGTAAGGAGGATCATTGTCACTTAATTTTGAGAATTATCCTTCATGATTTTTTGTTGCAATATAATATCCGTGCAGCAAAAATGAAAATTATTTAATAAGAATAAATAATAAATAGAACGTGTATAAAATTTTAATTCGAAAAATTTGTATTCGGTCGTAGAAAAAAATATCGTATGCAACACATACTTAAAGTATCTTTTTTACTCACCTGAGGGTCCTTGCACTTGATAGATAAATTAATTTTTAAAATGTAGTTTGAAAATTTAAAGAACGTCATTGTCCTATAGGTATAACAGTATTCTGAAGTACGGCAAAAATGTAATCTGGTAATGTTGTTAGTGAATGATAATATTTTAGCTAGATAGAAGAATCTCTCTAAATTTAATTGTTAACTTGTTGCACACATTTGAAATGTAATATATTTTTTGAGCTACTCTGTAGTTAAGTTTTAAATACAAATTCTTATTCTTTAACATCTAGTCCCTAAGAGAGCTGGTTTACGTGGTAAAAGTTGATTTGAACAGCCAATGTTGAGATATCTATATTTTAAAAAATACATTGTGGGCCAAATTAAACTTGCACACTTTTTAACTAATAAGCCCTTTTTATCTGTTGCGCCTATCTTTTTATTTTTAAAGGACTAATAGGTAAATATGTTTTATCTAGGTTTGACAATTTTGGTCTAATGAATTAAGACAGGACTGGACTAACGGAAATTTTGTCAAAATACTGTATTTAACCTCGTTGCAAAAAATTCTGATTTAGTTACAATTAAGCAAATACGTTTTTCTTGTATACAAACTATGGAAAACTGGCAATTGCCTTTCAGCAACGCCATAAACAAAGCAGCTACTATGGAAAATTATTCAGTAAAAAGCGAATCGGTCAACAATTTAAGGATTTAGGAATTATAACTATTTTTAATAAATAATGCTACCTATAAAGCATGTATTTTCCTCGATTTAAAAACGCATTTTTTTTAGTTTCCTTTGAAAATTAAAAATTTAAGGTTACCATAGTTACTAAGTTGGATGCTGACCAAACTTTACAGTAAATTAATTAAAAATAAACGTATAAGCCTAATTGTAGATGAAAATAGAATTTTTTGCAACGAAGTTTATTGCATTATTTTTCTAAAAAGTCCCGTATGTCCAGTCCTGTTTAAATTTAATTGACCAAAATTGGCAAACCTAGAGAAACATATTCACCCCTTAAAAATAAAAAATAATGGGCGCAACAGATAAAAAGGTATTATTAGTTAAAAGAAGTGTGCAAGTTTCATTTGGTCCACACTGTATATTATCTATACATCCATGATAGTTATCGTCCTTGGCCGAAATGTAATGGAAAAGATGGTAGTGGGTATGAGGACGGCAAAATAAGGGTGCTTACCTATTTAATTTTATTGTAATAATTATACACTTTTAGTACTTGTAATACATTTTATTGAATGTGATATTTTATTGTATTGACGTTTTTAATGCAATTTTAAATTTCTTAACTTCATAACATCTTAATTAGTGACGTAACTTTTATTTATAAAAAGTTTAAGTGTTGGAAACACATTTAAAAATATCTTATTTTTGTACCTGCAATGTTTTGTATTGTCCAATTATTCCATACTATTATAAAAATAAAACATCTTTCAGCTTGAAAAAGGTCCAAAATCAGGACCGAAACGTCGCAGAACAAATAAAGCGTCTTTTATTTTGCCGTCCTCATACCCACTACCATCTTTTCCATTATATTATCTATATGGCTAGGTTTAAACTATACAGAGTGTTTAGAAATAATGATCTTGAGTGTAAATCTCTGGGACAATTTAAGAAGTCTTTTTTATCACAACAGGGCAGTTATTAACGATTATTAAAAAAATAAAATACATACTTATGAACTTCTCGTAATTTAATAAAGTTAAATGGCTATTATTTATTTTTTCCGTGACAGAAAAAAATTTAAAATTGTATCTCTGTTAACAGGTACTAAAATGTGACTTTTCATAAAATTACTTTTTTCCCGTGGGACATTACATGATTAAATATTTTTGACTTTATTATTATGTTTTTTTCAAATATAAGTTGTCGGTTTTTACCACCACAAAAAATGGGGAATTATACACGGGAAAAATTTTAGATTCTAGCTCTCGGTTTATTGTTTCCTCAGCTTCGCGTCGGGAAACAACACTACCTCTAGATAATATCTAAAGTTTTTTTCCTTTGTATAATAAATAACTATTTTATATTTTTATTAAATAAAACAATTAAAATTTTAAATATTTAGAACTATATGCACCATTGTAAAAGTTATTTACCACTATTTAAATTGAAAATCATGGCTGAAATAAAACAATAACTGGTTTTATGCGTATCATTAAAAAACAAATAAATGCAAATTTTTATAAACAGAGTGGTTAAAAATATCAGGGTTTTGTGAGAGTTTATAATTTTTTACTTTTAAAATAGTTGGTTTATTTGGCACATTTATGATAATATAAACATTTGTTGATAAATAGGCAGTAGCTTAGCTAGGCGTAGGCGGTCACATACGACAAGCGCAGTCTTAAGTCGTAAAGCAAGATGTAATGCGTACCGTCAATTGCTTGGCTTGAACCGAATTAGGCCCTTTTAGACCCGCATGCATAGGGTTGCCATACATTCTAAATACAATGTGAGGAGACCTTGATTTCTGGTAAGTTAGCGGGGAGAAGTTTTCGCCGGTTTTTTCCATATCGTATATCGGTACTTTTTGCTATGAACGGGAAATAGGACCTAATAACTCTGACAGTCCCGATATATCGGGACGGATGGCAACCCTGCGCATGCAAATCAAACCGTTTTGCTTGCGCAAACTTAATTCGTAATGCAACGAAGTGTGTGAGGTATCAAGTTGTACGTTTTGTCGATTGCGTACCGTCAATTGCTTGGCTTGAACCGAATCAACCGCCGGTTCATTTTTTCGCTGTTTGTTTACAACTTGCATCAAAACGTACAACTTAAGACTGCAATACGGTGGATTTGCATGCGTGTCTGAGGAGGCCTAATTTAAGTTCAAGCCAAGCAATTGACGGTACGCGATCGACAAAACGTATAACTTGATACCTCAAACACTCCGTCTTGCATTACGACTTAAGACTGCGCAAGCAAAACGATGGATTTGCATGCGTGTCTGAGAGGGCCTCTAAGGTATAAGGTATGAAATGTGAGACACGGACATAAATGAATGGGGCAGGGTGAAACCTTTTTTTGCTTTCAACTGTAATCATCTGCCGGTACATGTTTACCTACGCCGATATTTTAAGTGAATTTAATGACATTGAAAAAAGTGTGTATTTAAAGGTGAGGACCTGTTTTCCTTTTGGTCCTCAACTTTTTTCCCTACGCCACTCAATATGGGCTTCTCGTTATAAATTTTTATAGCTGATAGCTAAAGCTAATGGTAAATCAGCTTTAAAAACACCTTGTAAATAATACAAAATTTATTATACTTTTTTGATGGAAATAATTTGTCACTGTTTCAACATATTTAATATATTATCTCGAGTTTATTATTTACAAATAAACTAATAAATAAACTGCAGACAAAATGCATTAACGAATTTTAAGTTTGCGGCCAATTACGACATAACATGCTTAAATTATTTATGGAAATAAGCAGTAATTTAATTTACTTGTCAGTAATCAGCCAGTCAATTAGCCAGGGAAAAAATATATTTTTAAACACAAATTTTGGATACAAATAAAACTGTGGCTACCTTCTTTTATTAGTTCAGTGATTATGATCAAATATAAATAACGATGACTGGTAAAAAGAGTTTGTCGATAATTAAATAAATAAGAAAAAACAACTTCACAGTTCAACATACTTCATACTAACCTAATTAAAGTTTTATGTTATTAAATCTACACGATGTTTATTAAATTATCGTCATGCCTTACATACTCACGTAAAGACGTAAGCAATATTTCTTAAGTTACAGCACCTGCTGAAAATGTAAATGTTTTAGGTACTACACTTACTCTTTGTAATTACATCTAAATAATATAATTTAAAACAACTAGGTATTTGCCTATTTGCACGTTTGATATTAAAAGCAGATGCCGACTAAATAAAATGCCTTTATTTAAATAATATGCTAATTTTATTGAGTAAACCATAATTTACAGGTTGTTATGTACGATTCTAAATTGGATATAAATTATGTTGATTAGATTTGTCACTCGTACAAAGATGTTTTACACTTTTGACAATAATGGTTTTAATAAAAGCTGTGAGTTTATAAGGTTTATTTTATTTTATAAATATATAAGATATATTAGTGCCTGAAAATCCCTATTTAACGCGGTATGAAAATAGTATAAAAGATAAAAAAAGTAAGTTTAATACAGGCTGTTCGTAACCTGTGGTGCTAAACTGCTGTGGTAGAATCCATACATTAAAAAAATACTCATATAAATATGAGTTCGCAACTTCTTTATTATTAAAGGTACGTATCCACCAAAAGCAATAACACAGGCACACAAAAAAGTATTTTGAACTGGAACCGGGACATAATGTTTCTTGTGTCCTTTGATGCGCTGAATCCGAATCTAAAGCCCGTTTTGGTCCAGCACGTCCCAGTTTTTCGTAAATTGCAAATATAACCTCAAAATTTTGTCATGTGGAAACCATTGTGTTCGGATGGCTGGGGGTTTACATCAAATGCTTACCCAAGTCTCAACAAACCATTTTTATCACTTTAACCCAAAAAACATAACTTTAAAAGGGCATAGCAATTGAAAGAACTGGTTGTTTAGTATTTGAAGGGCTTATTACATCATGTTGGTGCATGCACTTAAAGTTTTCTTGCAGGAATGAATAAGACACAACAATCAAGTCTTTTTCCTCTCGAAATCCAATATCATATGCTAGAAAAGCAAACATAACCTTAAACTTAAATGCTAGAGGGAGGAACATATCCAGTTGGCGACTGCTCTCTGGCACTTCATTTTTTTTAGTCGAATTTGCCTTTTGAAGTACGTGCAGTGTTCATGCTTTCCTTAACCAAACATTTTTAGTACTACAAGCCACAAAAACAAAACCTTAAAAGGGCCCAGTAATTGAAAGGACGGATTGTTTGGTATAGGCTGTAGTTATTTAAATAACGTCCGTGGTGGCACTACCGCGTTGTCTAAAAGGTGCTGTGAAATGCAAAAACTGCATGTTTCAGTGCTTGGATAACGTTGACGGAACACAACAACAATGGGTTAAATATCCAGTAGCCCGGCACTCACGGTACACTGGTATTTAGGCATAAGCCTTCGTGAGATGTCATAAAAGATAATAAAAAAATGTCTTTGTATCATGTTAAGTTTAAGAAAAAAAAGATAATATTCCCCTAATTGCATATTTCTAGACCATAAAAATATACACATAGAAGGATTTTTTTCATTTAATATTTTGTTAGTCAAAGCGATATCACATTGGCCCCTTTTTAGTTGGTAAGATGCCTCTCTCAGAACCTTCCTAGTTGAAAGCAGTTAGACAGTTATTTAACAAAATAAAAATTAAAAACTTTATCAAAAACCGAGTAAGTATACCTATAAAAAAAAGTTTTTGTATCCCTTTAGCAGCAATATTTAATTTAACCAGTGGTGAATAATTCCTACTTTATTGTTAGCTAGTTCTGACTTAATTTTTAAATTTTAAATGATTTGTTTAAAAAAACACTTCGGTTAAAAAAATGGTGTAGAGGACCTATTTTTATTATTATTAATGTATTACAAAAGGTGTCCACAAATTTTCAACCTTGAAAATTATTTAGGTTTTTGTTTTTTTTTATTCATTTCAAAACATTTAAATAAACAATTTTTAAGTAAATTTTCATCTCGTTTAAATTAATTAACTTTAAAAACATCTCCATAGAACTTTAGTGGTAGTAGGAAATATTTATTTAAGTTATTTAATTTTACGCTCTATTTTATGTGTTCTGGAGGTACAAAAAATTATTATGTTTGGTGTAAATAAGATGCAGATTTTTAATTTTTTAGCCTTAATCTGTCAATTCCGGTTTAACCGAAAGTGCTATTAACTTTGCTATTTTAAACAGAACACGCTGTATTTTTTTTAATAATGGACATTCTGAGTAAATACATGCCTTATCCCAACTATCTTAATTATTTTTTCAGAAAAGGTTATTTCTTAAAAAACAAAGGATGGTAGAAAAAGGGTAATGCGTTTTTTATATACTGCATTCCAGTTAGAACAAACCACCCTTAATAATTCCGTTATTTGTACACTTATAAAAAAATCTTAAAACATGTCAATTTTTATTTTTAGGGGGACATATTTTTGTGTCAGAATTTACTTATTCAGGGTTATCCCCTCCCTCAGCAACACAAACGTCAAAAAGTTTGAATTGAAAAGGGGGTCAAGTGGTACATCATTTAAAAGCTCCTGTCGAGTACTTTATAACCCTAGAATATAAAGTCAATATCTCATCACCTACTACAAAATGACGAAACTTTAAATATTACCCAAATACCTATTGGGATGGCTAGTTCCAAATTTAATAAAGTTAAATGTTCCTAATGTGGTTTTTTCTTAAAGCTCTTTTAAAAATCTTTTTAATGGTAATACTAGATAAAAATTGTATATTTTTTTAATGAAGCACCCTGTATATGGCGGCTCGTTTTAATTGGAATGCACTGTACCATCATTTTATTAAAACAAAAATTACTTAGTAGTAAAGAACTTCAATACCTAATACAAATGGAAACAACAACCTTAATACTTAAATTTAAAGTTAGCACCTATTTCTGAATCTTTTTGTTAATTATATCATTTTATATTTAAGACATTATTATTTTTTAGCTTTTTACCATTATTATCTTAAATACTATTAGGTTTAGATATAAAATATAATTTCCAAAAAGACTGAGAAATAGGTGTTAAATGGTAATTTAAATGTAAGGCTCAAAGAAGTGGTTTCCGTATGAATTATTATTAAAGGTTTTTACTGCCGAAAGTCAATTTCTGTGGTACCGGAAATAGTTATTTATTAGATAAGTGAGTTATATTACATATAAGTCACGCAAGAAAAGTTTAACTCTCGAGCCCGAAGGGCGAGAGAGGTAATTTTCTTAAGTGACTTATATGTAATAACTCACGTGTCTAATACAAAATTTTATCCAACACTTTCGTATAAATCGTTTTTAATATCGAAAATAATTTGAAAACGTCATCCATTATTTGTTACTTGTCATTGTCAACACCAGCAACAAAATTTTGTATTGTCTATAATTCACTAGTGAGCAAAGGGTACTTTAGCTCACTAGTGACTTATAGTACACTTTATATCCTCAAAATCAATCTGATCAATTATGTAGATATTATATGTAAGTGTTGGATAATAGTATTTTTACTAATAGGATAAAAGGTTTATTAAATAAACTTTAAAAATAAGCATCATTTGTTTATTGACAAATCGAGAAAGAGGCAGTTAATATGACATTTTTAAACGTCATTTTATCGAAAACTAATTTAAATAGGTATAGCATGTAGCACACGTATTTGGTCAGAATTGCCTGTAGATGCCATTTTAAGAAAAATATACAGGATGTTTCATTTAAAATGGCAAGGTTAAGAGCACTTCCGGTTAAAGGTACGCGCACATAGTTCGGCATCGGACGAACGGTACGGATCGGAAAAAATAGTTTTAGTGAAATTAAACGAAGCAGTGCACCTATGTGCGGGCGGTTGGCACCGGATTTAAAAAATCCCGCGAGAATATAGCAACTTTACTTAAAATCCGGCCATTATCGTTTTATATGTGCGATATAACACAAAAATTTTAGTCGCTTCCTACCGGAGGGTTTTAACCAAGTGCGTAGGTGTGTGTTTAATTTCACTAAAACTATTTTTTCAGATCCCTACCGTCCCCCGATGCCGACGTATGTGCGCGTACTTTAAATCTTAACAGCCACATTAAAGGTGATATATCCGAAATCCCCATCCTATCCAACTATACATAACACCAGAAATTGGAAAATTGTATACCACTTCCCAAGAAAATAACAAACTCGCTAATAATATCGTGGGCACTCGGTGTATTCAACTAAAATCAATCTTACAGGGTCAATGTCATTGTGCCAATATCGACATTAATCAGTATATTAAATTTATAAGAATTTTATAGAAACAATCTAATATTATACAGGTACAGGTACGGAAAGAAATCTACCACAATTTTCTGAGGCTAAAATAAGACGATTTAAGCCAGCTTGGTCTAAAAGTGAATGGTTTCGGATTCTGTGGTTTCGGAGATACATATTTTACAAATAAAAGGTATATCTGTTAAAAGTTTATTAAAGAAGCTGGTATTAAGATATCCAGATTTAAAAAAAAGCACTTTCTGTATGCTTATATAGGTATAAACTATACACGCTGTTACAGAATTAGATGCTAATCTTTTAAGTTAAGTTAAAAAAATAGGCTTTTCTACCATTTTGTATCTCAAAAGTTAGGCCATCTAGGACATATGCTTAGGACATAGTTTTCTTCTTAAAATCACTCTGTACGGCTTACGTGGCCATGCAGAAAGTAATTTTTTTCCAAAATTCAGATACCTCAAAAACGGTTTCTAAATCAACCTTTACCAAGTATAAATTTTTTGTAAAATATGTTGGAAAATAATAATTCTTATCTAAAATTTATACACAGAGTGGCTCACAAAAGTAATTTCGTTTTAAATTTAGACAATATACCGCATGTGGCGT
The DNA here is from genome assembly GCA_014170235.1 of Listronotus bonariensis. Taxonomy (NCBI): domain Eukaryota; kingdom Metazoa; phylum Arthropoda; class Insecta; order Coleoptera; family Curculionidae; genus Listronotus; species Listronotus bonariensis. Next base: position 194,541 of record JACEGR010000990.1, read on the forward strand.
CCTCTAGACTTCACCATAAAATGGACAGCAGATTCTTATTTTTACCTCCCCAAACCCTCTCTTGTCAAATATTGTGACAGTACACACACAACCAACACAATTATTTATAGAAAACTAAAACCGCAATACATCCCTTTATTTCTAACACTGGCGACGCCAGCTTTTTGGTTTAGGGGTGGCCAAGGGGGAGCCGAACATTTTTAGGGGAGGGGATTTTTTTAAAGATATGAAATTTTTAAAAACCACAAAAGAAGAGGTCCTCACCGATAAAACATAAAGAAATTCCTTAGTTTACCCTAAGAAGCAAAAAAACAGGTCCTCATTTTTACAATTAAATATATTTGACTTTAATGTTGTTTCGTGTCCCACCACTTGTAACTTCTACTACCCCTTTTTTCCTTTCTATGTTCCAACTTCCAGGGGAAGCCCATCAATTTTCAGGCCCGGGCCACCCCTGCTATCGCCACTGATCTCTAAAATCATCCACTTTTGGACTAAGGTAAGTTGGATTAGATCGTCATATTTTAGCCTCAGGAATTTGTAGTAGCTTTTTTGCACCTTTTTGAGACATTCTGTATTCGGTAAATAATATTGCTTCAATAAACTTAATCGTTTAAAGGGGGCTATTGGGTCTAAAAAATAAAATTAAAATCTTTTGTTTTACTTCCGAGCCTTACACAATGCACACTAATTTATATTAAAATTCAGCATATTTATGATGGTATTATGTTTTTCGTTGTAACATCCTAAGAACGCCAACCTAAAACTTAAAGGTATTAGCATTAATAATCGTTTTGCAAGAACAGAAATGTCTCTTTTATTTATTAATATTCTTGTGGGTGTATTTAATTATTTTATGCAAGTATTTAAAAATTAATTGGGTGTTAATTCGCAAAAGCAAAAATGGTTTTAAGTTAAATATGTACAATAAAACGGTAATTGAAAGCTGCCGACCATTAACAAGTTATATTAACGCAATAGATAAAGATAATATAATTAGTTAGCCACACTGCAATTATTTGTAATAATATTGTAATTTACGTATCATTATGAATACTTATTATACCAGGAACTGGTTTTAGCTTTGGACTATTAGAATTAGCTATTTTCTTGTATATTCAATTAAAACCATATACCTACATAGGTACCGGCACATACATCTGTAGTACCGGGTTTCAAGATACCTATAGATAAATTTACTTACACCCCCTTAACCTATTTATTTTTTACGGTACAAAAGAAACAAAAATATTAGTTAATTTTTTAATTCTGTAGTTTTGGATTCAGTATCGGATATTTATTTTCTCTTCAGATATACAGGGTACGACCAAAAGTATGATTTTTTTTGAATAGAAATTTAAATACCTTTAATAAAGAAAATACCACTGTTATGTCGCAGGTAAATAGTTATTTTAGGCAAATGTCTTCTGACTAGGCAAATGCCTTCTGCCTGGGGGCAAATGTATTTTCATTTTCAAATGGTATTTGCCTATTCAAAAAACATTTTATTCTATTTGGCTAAGCAATTTTTATGCAAATGGAAATATAAATATTTGCATAACCAGACGTCATGCAAAACTGTCACATTGGGAAGGGTCATGGTTAGTTCTGGTTAGTTACATTTAATTTTTTTTATTTCTTAATAAAGGTAATATTTTTTTTAATAAAGCAAATCATAAAAAAAATGTTTAACTAACCAAAACTAATCATAACCGCCCCAATGTGACAGTTTTCATGACCGTCTATACCGCTTCGAACCAATCAAATTACACGTGTTTTTGCTTTTTACAGTAGTTAGCAAAACACACTGTAGCTTTATATAGCTGCTCTTAAGAATTTCTATTCTTCCGGTTAATAATTTCTCTTCTCACGGTTGCCAACAGAAAAACTGGTGGTGCCGCACGTATGCATCCCTATACGGTCCAACTGTACAGGCCCCAAACTTCCTATTTTGTTCGTTCTTTTATCCCTAAAGTTTCTAGAATGTCGATCCTGCTGCACGCAAAAGTTTTCCTACCATCCCAAATCTTCTAGTATTTAAGTGCCGTATCAACCAACTTCCTCTTATCTCGCCTAAGAACCCCACGGTACGTTAGTATATTAAATATTTTAATATTAAAAGAAAAGTAATGATGACGGTACTATTCTAGATATTAAAGCGTTCTAATAAATTTAAAAAGTAATTAAGCTACTTGTTAAAGACATATAATCATCTCGGACCTAAAGTTGTGTTATCTATGAATTCATCAAATAGAAAGACAAGTTGTAATTCCAGAAGCAGATCGTTTCATCCGAAGTTATTTATTGCCAAGCAGCAGGGGATATTATTTATTATAATTTGAACTAATAGACGTTTCAGTCTGAAGAAAATGGAAATAAAATATATTTACAATTGAATAAACGATGGGATTTTGTTTATGATGTACCGCTGTATTATTTATGTATGTAATATAGAATCAAAATGCTGCAGGGAATAATTTTTTAAACATTTATTCTATAATCTTGATGTTTATGTCAATTTAAAAATCATATTTAATGATTATTAAAATATATAATTTAGAAGTAGATATTTTTTAGATAAAAGTAATAAGCTTGGAACAGACAGTTTTGTGGTTCTACAGGGTGGCGCCTTTGTCCTTGCAGGGAATAGCTAAAACTAAAAGAAATAGAACAAATCTTACTGCACAATCTTAATTTTAATTTTGAAACCAATTCAATGGTTAAAGTAAATTATGGCTAACTCGATTCAATGGATTAAGTAAAGCGTAAAGGGATGCGACTGATTTTTTTATGTAAAATAAAACGTTTCATCTAAAATATCTCAGAAACGGTTACTCGTAGCGATATTTATCAGGTATACCTTTTTTGTGCAAAAAATATGGGAGAATAAAAGTTGGCTCACCCTATATTTAACAGCAGAAATATAAGTAACTTTCGATTCTCTACTTTAAAAACCCCGTTTACTGAATTTGATTAAAAAAAATAATATTAAATGAAATAATTAAAAATAACCAAAATTAAATAAAAACTTTGACACCTTGTAGCTCAAAAACGATTAACTTTTCACTTGAGCAAATTCCATTAGATCGATGTATTTTGACCCAAGGAGTCTATGGTAGCATTTTGTACAGACTTTTTGGAGGCACCCTGTATTTACATTCCAAAAAGTTCTAATAACGACAAACATTTTTATGTAGATGTATTAGCTTTACGTGGCATGCATAATGAGGTGTTTGTTGGAAGACGACAAAGTAGGCTCTGCTTCTGGCAGGGTGGCATCTCCTTTACACAACGTAAACATTGCTGTTAAGAGTGTGGATCATTAAAGATTTACTAAGTTAACACGATTGGTTTCTCGATTGGTTTATTGCGCATTTGTATAAAACGTATGTTGAAATGCTCTAAAACCGGTTTAAAAGTAGAAATTTGCCAAAGTCGGTCTATATAGGGTCGCGACATTCAGTCATATTGCTTTGACGTGTTATGACGTCACATCTCCCATTTTCGGCCATGTTGTTCAGTGCCGGAGATATACAGTTTATTGTATTAGTAGAAAAACTGTTTACACAACAGTTTTTTGATTATTATTAAGTTGTAAATTCATTTACTTTAAATAAAAAACATTTGGAATTAAATCTTTCAACAAATATCACTTTCAAAACAATGCAAAATGAAATGCGCAAATTCTAGACGCCACTGGATTGATCGTCAGTTTTGATTTTACCCAGTCTTGGCAACTTTTCTCCGTAGAGTGCCCTTCCTTGCGTCCCCGACCTCGAACCGCCTAAAAGTTGAGGATGTGTTGCAACCTATTCCCAGTATAAATATAAACTAACCTTGGTAATTTGCATTGTATTTACAAAGTTTACACGAGCGTTTAATGCGCATTAGCCAAATGCGTATTTGAATAAAAATCATGTGTAAACGTTCTTAAAACGCTTTAGGCTGTGTTTATGTCGGAGCTGTTTTGAGCGAGGTTAGCAGCGCTGCTCGACCGACCGAAGCATCCTTATGTTACTGTACCA
>JACEGR010000991.1:0-198479 GCA_014170235.1 Listronotus bonariensis
TTGCTGGCACTTTATATTTGTTGTTGTTTTGATAGAAATTCCTTCATTTACTTCTTGGCATGTAGTAAGCCAACTGTCAGTTCTATATTGGAAGATCATTTGCTGAATATTTTTGCTAAACTGATTGATTTTGGTTTTAATGTATGGCTCTCGATTCAACTAATACTCTTTAAGCATCCTTCGCTTTTCTTTATCATTTTTACTATATACGATGGTAGCAGATATGTGTAATATTTGTGTGTAATTGTTGGTGTGTATAGTAAAATGGCCTTCATTAATTTTCTGTTGAATTTTTGTATCTTGTCAACACTAATTGCAAGATTGGTTTCTGTTATATATTTCAATATTTCATCGTTTACCCTGTGTATATGGCTATTTTACGCTCTTGGTACAAAAATAACTAATAATAAACTTACTCCCTGCAATTAGGGCCGTAACATCTCTAATTGAAATTTGGAACCACTTTTTAGATATGGAAGGGCATATTCCTTGTCGAATTCCAATTTATTTTGCAACAAATTTGACCTCCTGATCTTTGTTGTCCGATACACCGTTTTCGCATTTAAAAAGAACCGTTTTTAATGCATGTTTGGTATAGCGAAATTATTTTAAACTAGTAGGCTAGTGACCCTGTTTTTAGTTTTTTACGCGATAACGGTGTATCGAAAGAAAAAAGTCAAGAGATCAAACTGGCAGCAAAATAAATGAGGATTCAAAAAAATTATTTTTATTTTTGGAAAAGCAAAAGCAATGGCGTACCATATTTCTTTTTTTCTTGAAAATATGTTGTATTATGCTCATACGGACGTCACCAATTATATTATTTAAAACAATTTTACATTACAAAAATCCTGTTGGTGCTTAGTAGGTGTGTGCTAAAGTATATGAAAATATCTCAAAGAGTTTCAAAGTTATAATAAGAATACAATTTTTTCTTAAAAGTTTAACACCCTGTAGCTCAAAAGTTAAGAGGTTTAGGACAAATGTTAATATAAACTTTTCTTTCTTAAATGGGCTAAGAAATCATATCCTGCATTTTTACTCATAAATTAAATTACACCCTGTATTTTTTTCTGTCCCACTAAAAAAGTTATTAAGGGTAATTTTTTTATAATTTTTTTTTGAAAAGGTTTTTAAAACCTAAAATTTCATGCCAAATAAATCAGAGCTAAAAGTCAGTGTTTTCCAAACTTTTAAAGGTAAAAAAAACAGGTTAAAATTTAAAAATTTGTTGTTTAGAAATTAATAGCCTTTAGTAAAAATCACTTTTTTCTTTCCATTAGAAGAAAACTAAGAAACTTTATTTATTATTATTACATACCTTACTTAAAAGCTTAAAAATGTAGCAAGGTAGGTATCTTTTCGAATGGTAATTATAAAACAAAAGAAAGTGTAATTAAAATACCTTGATTAAAATTCAGGAATGGAGTCCTATTATTACAACTGTATGTATCAAGAACACCCTGTGTTATAAACCAATCTGACAGTAAGCTAATGAAATAACCGCGAAATTATTCCTGCAAGAATCATTCATCAAGCTGCCACTCCTGAATAGCGAACCCACGGGTAATTCACCTACTTATTATATTTCCATTTTTTATTTCATCCATTTAGGGGCACTTGTCAATCATATTATTATAGGAAACCTTTTTCATATTTAATTTTAATGCACTTTTTGATTACATAATTACTTACTGGTATAATTGATTTACTTTAGAAGGTCACTGAATACAATAGTTCATAAATTATTCTACTTAATATCATTAATCGCTGCATTGATAAAAAAACTAATATTGTTTGCATATTAATTTGTCGCAGTTGTTAACCAATAAATTTTTTAATAAATATGGTTGTACCACTTAATTATTTAGCAATGGCTAATGATACCTCTTATTTTTAACTGACTTCAAAAATATGCTGTATACTACAGCGTAAGTTCGCACCATATGGAAACCATTTTCTTATATTAATTTTAGGAATAAGAGTTATTGTTTATGAAAAGTTCTGCATGGTCCACAAACCTAAAGTATAATTATCAGATATTACTTTTTTGCAGTTGTATACCAGGTATATCAAATAAATATAAATTTTGCTTAAAAGGAAAGTACCTCTATTTATCATAATTATAAAAAAATTAATCAAGAAAAGATTTTGGGATTAAAATTACATTCAAATATGCAAACTGGTTAATTAAAAAAAAAAAAACATTTTTTAAAATTATTTATGCGTTACCGGTAAAAACTTACATATTTTACATTAATGCATACTGTAATATGTAAAGAAACCTTAAGAACTATCAAAATAGCAAAAATTCACAGAAACGTTCATTATTGTCCAAAAAAGTTTTTTTTAAAGAACAAACTTGTATATTTGAATGTTATTTTTAATTGTAAACATCCTCGTTTTATAAAAATATTCGATATTATGAAAAATAGAGGTACTTTCCTGTTGTGCAAAATTCATATTCATTAATATACCTCGTATATCACTGTAAAAAAATAATATCTAATGTAAAAATATTTAACTAACCAAAACTAACCATGACCGTCCCAATATCTTGTCCAAAATTTTTAGGTCATTTTCCCAGGCAGTAAGTATTTGCCACATGACATGTGGCAAATGCTTGTGGTGTGACATTATTCGAAAGAGCGCCTTTTCGAGGTGGTCCTATTGGAACTAAGTTAATATTTGACCAGATAACCGGAACTAACCAGGACTAACCAGAACTAATCAAATTAAACTTTTGCTTTTTATTAAGTAGTCTCCAAAATAGACTGTACGTCTAATTTGTTAACAAAATATTACAGTCATTTGCCTAACAAGCACCACGGCAAATGCCTTTACAAATGGCTTTTAAATAAAAAAATTTTAGGTCATTTTCCCAGGCAGAAAGTATTTGCCACATGACATGTGGCAAATGCTTGTGGTGTGACATTATTCGAAAGAAAGCCTTTTCGAGGTGGTCCTATTGAAACTAAGTTAATATTTGACCAGATAACCAGAACTAACCAGAACTAATCAAATTAAACTTTGGCTGTTTATTAAGTAGTCTCCAAAATAGACTGTACGTCTAATTTGTTAACAAAATATTACAGTCATTTGCCTAGCAAGCACCACGGCAAATGCCTTTACAAATGGCTTTTAAATAAAAAAATTTGTAGGTCATTTTCCCAGGCAGAAAGTATTTGCCACATGACATGTGGCAAATGCTTGTGGTGTGACATTATTCGAAAGAGTGCCTTTTCGAGGTGGTCCTATTGGGACTAAGTTAATATTTGATGGTGGAATGCTGAAAAAATTGAGATAATATATCAAATTGTAAAATATTATTATTATATATTACCTTTTATATAAAAAACTAAACAATTAAAATTTAAATTATAAACTAACTACTTAAAAAATAAAAAACTTACTGAAATGTAGAGTAATAAAAGTTTTGAAATTAGGCCAGTTGATAAGATCATATGTAGGTATGTACCTTATTAATAATAACCAAATAAATAAAAGCTATATATATTTTGTTAACAGATGTTATTAACCAACCTAATTTTAACTTTTTTGGGCTAGTTCATATCACTTTACTTAGAAATAAAAAGAAGTTGTAAATTTTTGGGTTTAAAACACAGTTAATAATATACCGTTTTTTTAATAATTATTATAATATTCAAGATTTACACAAAAATAAAATAAATTAGTTATTAAATATACATTTCATTTTAATTGGTTACAACGAGTTGCTATGGGGTAAAAACTCAATTTTAAAAAATTCCGAATTATTATGATTGATAGTGTAAAGAAACATATTATTGACACAACACGTGAAATAACAGTTTAAATAATATAATTATGGATTTGTAGTGATAAAAATATACAAGTAGAAAATATTTCTTTTATCCTTATCCGTAATGTAATTTTATGTAAAAATATAAAATTAATATATTAACCCCATTGTATTGCTTTTAAAATACTTTTTTTTCCAAAATATCTAATGAGCCATGACATTTTCATAAAAAATCCTTTTCTTTTAAAAAGTACAATTTAAAGACTTATGTCATAACATAAGTAGCCACACAACCACTTAAAGCTAATTAAGGAATAAAATATTATCCTAGTTTATTTTTTAAAAAGTTGATTTTACCTTATTACTATTTGAAAATAAAAATAAAGAGCAAAAACCAAATAAAAAGGTCTTTACATAACTAACCATCAAAAGAATTCTGATACATCAGACTTATTACCTTGGTTTTCTTCCGATAAAACCAAAATTAGTTACATATACCGTGCATGTAACAACCAAAAAAAAAGAAGTAGCATTACCTATCCACCGACTTAGGCATTTCTGGGATAGGGGGATAATAACCCTGTTTTTACCTCCTTATCTACGTCAGTGCTTCCGCCCTCTCAAGGAAAAAGTATTAAAAGCGAATCTTTTTGTATTTTTCCTTAAATTTAATGAAAAATTATCGTAAACCAAATAATTTTTTTGCAAAAATATGTATATGTCTATTTCTAATTACAAGAGGCATCTAAAAGTCTTATTCATATTAGACGTACAGTGTAATTTTATGAAGAAAACAAAATAATTTTGCAAAATTTTTGATTTGTCGATAAAATGTAATAAATTACGGAACAAATATAATTAAAGAATTTGCTTTTAAAACTTAGTTTTCATTGGGGGTGTGAGGGAAGGGAAATGTCAAAATAATAAAAGTAATCTTTTTTGTTTTTGCAAATTATAAATAAAAAAATTCTTTACCAAAGTATTCCTCTTTATACCAACAGCATCTACATAGCATATACTTACCTATTTTGTGTGGGTCTTGTGTCTTACATTTTAGATAAACAAAAACTGAGAATCCTCGGGGAGGCCTAAAAATGGATAGACATTTTTTACAATTTTTGAAGGTGTGATCGTCTTTTAGGAAGCGTGTCAACCAGCATCATCTCAAACGAAATAATTATAAAGGACAGGTATGTGTAAATACACCTTAAAAGCATAAAGGGCCTTTCTTCCGCCTGTCAATACATAACAATAACTAATAGATTAGGGATATTATCGACCCGACCCTTGTGATTCGGATTAAATTCAACCTGCTTTCGATACACCTGATTTTTATTGAATTTGCGGTTTGGTGTCAGGTTGAAGAATAAGGGAAAAGGGCAATAACCTGCACTTTATTGATATTTCATAGAAAAATACTCTTTTTAAAAAATAGGACGGTATGCGAATTAATAGCGGCATTGCGACAATCAGAGGTTTTTTACCGAATAAAAACTATTTTTTTTAAATATGTTATATGCAAACAAATCACTGAGAGCACCTAAAGTCAGTTCTTCACTCTTTTAAAATTTGCACTGTTCTTTTAACTTGTATATGGGTAATATTTTTGTCGGCTGAAGAAGTGGTTCCCTTTTAGACGGCTTCTAAGACGTACTAGAGCTGCGAAGTACAATTGACCCTCAGTATTTATTCAAATTTAATTACGAATTTTAATTAAATTCAAAAATATTTTTAAAGTTACTTGACAGATATGCACAGAAGGAAGCTTTAAGGTAGTACTACCGTTGTAAGAATTAATATTTAGAAATGTATGAAACTGAGCAAACTGGTACTTTAAAATAAGAATATCAACCAGTTAAATTTTCAAAGGTCTACAGAGAAATAAAAAAATATATTATCATTTAATAATTACTTTTGACATTGATCTTTATGGAAAATTGCAGATTTAATTATATTTAACAAAAACTGCCGTTTAGATTTAATAGTATCGACGAAAAAAAGGTTCTAAACATTTTGACTAATTAAAATTCGACATTAAGAGGTTGTGATAAGAATAATTTAAGATATGCTTTATATTGGTTAGGCGTATTCATTTATTGGATGGTCTTTTTGTTTGGTAGACGCCTGGAAAGAATGGGACTGCTTCGGTCCTGGTCTCGGGGTATACGAGCTGACCCTGTTCAGCCCTATTGACCTCATGACACATATTTGTCAAACTATTTCCAGTTTGCGATATCAAAAAGCATAAAATTATAATCATTTCTAATTTAAATATTAGTTAATTTTTATTTTTATTTTTTATCTTTATTTCTAACTTGACAACGGTGGCAGACTTGCCCCCGAAACGTCGTTTTTAATTAGAATTTTTTGGGGTGTTTTTTATTTATTTTGTTTCAGGCGAACGGCCAGTTCATAGGGGTCAATAGGGCTGAACAGGGTTATCTCGTATACCCCGGGACCAGGATCGAAGCGGTCCCATTCTTTCCAAGCGTGTACCCAACAAAAAGACCATCCAATATAAGAATAATTAATAAATAATTTTAAAAAATATGGTATGTGACTGACATAGCATATTTATTGAATGTGGTATTTGGGGAAATTAGAGTTTAAGTAGTCTTTGGATTAATTCAGTTTTTAGTATAAAACATAAAATATAATAAGCTTTAGTCGTATATTTAATAAATAAACTCTGCTTTTGTACTCTGTAGTGCTACCCTAAGAAAAGGCAACCAAAAATTATTGCAATTAGCTAAAATATAATTAATTTAAAAAATAGTTACTGTTACTGTTTCTGTTACTGTACACAAAGGGTTTTCTTTACTTTACCTTTTAAATACCTTTAAACATATACATGGTATTTTCTAACTGTCAATACATATAAATAACTTCTAGATTAGGGATAGTAACGACCCGAACCTTGTGGGTCAGATTAAATTCAATTATCTTTCGATACACCTTTTAATTATTATTAAATTTGTGGTTTGGTGTCAGGTTTAAAAATAAGGGAAAAAGGGCGGTAACCTACCTAACAACTTTAAATATAAATGTGTAGTATCTGGGCCACACACAAAAAAATTAATTTTAAAAATTTGTGAAAAGAGCTTAATTTTTTTGGATTACTTTCTTCCCCAGGATAAATTTAAGTTTTAAAAGCAAATCCTCTGTTTTTATTTCTTTCGTAAGTTTATTTAAATTTTGTTAACACATCTCAATTTTTGCTTAAATATCTACTTTTTTTAATAATAAGATGCAGCTAAAAATTTTGCAAAAAAATTGTGAAGTAAAAATATTTCAACTGGCTATAGTTTTTTATATATGGATATTTTTTTAAATTTTTTGCAAATACCGAATTTATAAATGTATTTTTCTACAGTGTTTCTTCTAAGGTCACCAGCATCTGGAATAAATTTGGTGTGGGTCCCATATTCCAGTTATATATATATATATATATATATAAATATTATCTACGCCAGTGATCTATAGGCGCATGTTGGGAAAAACAAATAAAATTAAAATAGAGTTCTTGTAGCACATAAATTTAAAGCTCTTGAGGAGTACTTCATGGCCCTAGACATTTTTTTCTACTTGAATATGGCGGTACTTTAATAATTACCCGCCTACCTGATTTGGATGACTATATTTTTAAAACGACTAAAGTTGGATATAATAAATTTGGTATTTTCTCATGGGACATTTAGACAAAGATTTTTTTTTAATTTTGCTTCACCTTCCCTTTCTCTACCCCTTGAAAATCTAAGGTGGAAAGCGAATCCTCTATCTGTATTATTTCCTTTTACTTAATCAAATTTTATTTTAAAATCACAGATTCTGCAAAAATATCTGCCTTTCTTTGATAATTAAAGGCAAAAATATACAAATAAAGTTTTTGCATTTATAACCAAGTTTTTTATGGTAAAGGTAAATCAGATTTTTTTTGCGAATTTCAAAATATAACTTTTTTAGTGTTTACGCCAATAGCTTCCGGTAGGTATATATTTAATATGATTTCCAAAGTCTTAATTTTCAAAGGGTTATGACTTTTTTTTTTCAATTGGCTACAGATTTTTGAAAAATATAGATAAATTAGCTAAATTTTGATATTTAATAATAAAGTTTAATCAAGTTTATAAAAAGAATACAAAGATAGAATATGCTTTTAAAACGTAGATTTTTTTGGTAAACAATAAAATCCACTTTTTTTTAGCAAATTCCAAAATTGAAATTATCTTTATTAAGGTATTCCTCTTTACGCCAATAGCAATTTTATATTTGTGGGTCTTATGTCTAAATTTTAGATTTAAAAAAAAATAATTTACCATAACGAGACCACCTTGCAAAATGAGAACAACTAGAATTAATTACTTTTTAAATAACTCGTTTAACATAATATTTAAAGACAATATCTGTGTTAAAAAATAACTTTGTCAGATAAAAGAGATTCATCACATAATCCAGTAGTAAACAATAACCACCTTGAACTACCCTTAACAATTACTCGCAAAAAATGAGACCAAAAAGCTAGCCCATGAAGCAGCTGGCTATACCAATTTATTTTTCTGTTACAACAATAGAACAAAAAAAACGATGCAAAAAGTACGCGAATAGAAAACCCTTAATATCAAGAACAAAGGTCCCATCAGTGAGACGTCATGGGTTGCGATATGCAGATTCCTGAGTAATTGATATAGGTATGTCGGGTATGCAAATCAGTTCTTTTTTTAGATCTCGTTTCCAGGCAGGACTAATTATTATGTTGCCAAAGGGGTAGTAAGGAAACCGTTGATGCCGCGTGAGAATCCATCTTAGAAGAATAGAGATTTATAAAGGGTTTGTAATAGAAATTAAAATTTGCATAAGGAAATCAACAGGATGTACTTGGGTGCAGGTACATTTGCGGAATTGTTTCTGTAACGATATTCACAAGGCAAAAGAAAAAAACCTGTTTCTAGTCGTTACCCTAAATGTAATAGTAAAGCCCAATAATTTTTTAAAAGAAAACTGTAGGTATTTTTAAATTACCTACCACTATTATTTAATTATACGTACGATACGATACGAATACAGCGTGTTAAACACCTTATTTTTTTAAATAAGTTTTTTTAGATTATAATGCTAGTTAATTAGTTATTTGTTATTATTAGTACATTGTCTAAATGTGGTAGACAATGCATTATTATTATTAAAAGAGTTTCGGACTTCAGTTGTATTTATTTCGTTTATTCACACAATGTTTTGGATAGTACTATATCTGTCCGTTACCAAATGTAAACTAACTTAATTTTTAAAGCTACTGAGTTTAAATACCGTGGGAAAGACCATCCACCCGTAATGGAGTTAGGTGCTGTCCGCAACCAACTCCAACACATTCAGTTTACACTTAAAAACAGATAGAGGTAGGACTGTCCGAAACGTTGTGTGAATAGGTGATATAAAGATTAAAGACTATTGAAGTCCGAAACTTTTTCTTTAATAATATTGTTACGCTATTGTTAGTACAAAAATATTTAACTATTTTTTTAAATATACATTTTAACCCATGTTTTTCATAGGGGCAAAGAATATGCAATTTTGTTTTCTAGATAATTAAGCAAGATACAAAAACCTTGGGAGACAAAAATGCTAGGTATATATTTATTAGCTTGATCCTAAGAAAATTGCAACAAAATTCAGTAGCCTTTATTCTTTAGGCAAAAATATTTGTTCAGGGCCGCCTGCCATGCTACAATTAATTTAAAGTTGGTGCTATATTAACTATTTAATCACAAAAAAATTGCCAAATTACAGCAAAATAGGTTAAATGATGTTTTTAAGATATTCGCCAAAGGTCATTTTTTAAAAATAGGTTTAAACCCTGTATCTTGTAAAGAAAAAATTTGCGGACACATGTTTATTTACATTTTTTATCTTTAAATTACTTAAAATTGTTTGGTTAATTTAATGCATATTAGGGTTAAACGAAAAACTTCTGGATATACAAAAACTCGTGCTTAAATCTGAACGCCTTAACTTTTTATCTTCAGGCTCCTCATTAGCTTTAAAATTTGCTAAATATCTTAATTATATTGATCTTTTCCGAGCGAATTAAAAAATCTAAGATCACATATTTTACATAATGCTTGAAGCCTAGTACGTTTATTGTAATGTTTTTTTAACCATTTAAGAGTCCACGATTAAATATAGCGCGCTAAAAATAATACCCTTCAGCAACGTTTATGGTGGTACTGGCAATCACTTGCGTTGTAAGAGGATATTGAAATAGTGTATAAAAACAAAAATCATCATTCACAATAGATAAATAAAGATCAGGGTAGCTAGGGGGTATTAACGCGAGGCTTGCAAGACTGTATCAGCTTAGATGCAGATACTAGAAGTATCCTTTGGTGGTCGAAAACATTACGCCATTAATTGCGATATAGGTATACAAAAAGCATTGTGGAAAAACATATAAGTGTTTAAAGTTTAATGAAAAGAAAATAAAGTTATCTAGTTGTTATATATTATGATCATATTTTGGGGTCTTTGGGTTTCTTGCTGAAATGAAAGATTATTAAAATGCCATTTAAAAAAAATATCTTTAAGGAAATTTAAGTTCCTCTTACAATAAACATATATTTTTATATATTTTTACCGTTTTCACCCGAATCCGCAGCAGCTCCATCTGATCCGATCCCATTGCTATCAAATGGGATAGGTTAAAGGTTTCTTTCAGAACAAAAAGGAAATAGTTTAATATGGTTGGTGTTTTTGGCAAATAAAGTTCACCTGGAATAGTAATATGTTTTTTCACAATGCGTTTTTTCATACCTTCATCGCAACTAATGCTGCCATTATTTTCAACTATCAAAGAATACTTCTAGTATATGCATTTAGCTGGTACTGTCGTAAAACCTTGCGCTGAGACACTAGCTTTCCTGATCTGCATTTTATTTATTCTGCACAATGAATTGTTTTTAAATACTATTTTAATATCTCCAACATCTTACAATTATTACATTTTTCAGAAACATTTCTATTTACTAGGTGTTCAAATTTATATGGCACTTAAAATTATATATTTTTTTATTTTCTAAATAAAAATTTTAATAGGGAAGTATAGCACTTCCTCTTCCCTATGTTACCTGCGTTTTTTATCAGTGTTCAGAATTAATACCTTTTATTTTTACCTACATACATCAGCATCCGGTTTACGTGAGAATACATCAAGAACTTAATAATATAGTGGCCCTTTTTAATTCTCAGAGCGTATGCAAATGAACCCTTTAGAAGAACAAAACGGTTGACGGGTACATAAAAAAGCGACAAAAACACGGTGGGCCAGAGGGGCACACTAGTATTAGGTCCGGCACACATTATAGAGAACCGAATACATTAGTTTACTTTTCGCGGCGTTAAAGGTGTGATAACAAGTTAAAATTTTTGACATTAATAAAACGCAACATTTTAAAAACTTTACTTCATTTTTCAAATCAATAGTAGTCTAGTTGAGATAATCACAATGTTAAAGTATATTATTTAATTTGCAAATAAAGTGAAAAAATTAAAATAACAGAAATTGTTTATTTTTTTTTAAACAAAAAGAAAAATAATGCAAGTAATAATTTGTAAAATCAAAAATATGTGTTTTATTGTTTTGTATGTGGCGTGTTGGTGGTGGTGGTAATTGTGTTATAAATCCATGTGTGTGTGGGAAGTGGTTTTTGCTGTTTACAAAGAACCTTCAGAAAAAAGTATACTTTTAGGTACGCCTGTTTAGTAATTAGTTGTAAACCGCGTGAGCTCAGTGAGGCGACCGCCTCAGGCGGCATGTTTAAAAGGGCGGCAAAATGATCGTAGAGGGGCGGCAAAATGACCCGGCAAATTGGTTTTTAAAATTGAAAAGTAGTGAAATTTAAAATTGGGGACCTTTTTTTATATTTAAAAATTAGTTCTGGTTAGTTCTAGTTAGTATATTTCTTTGTAGAGGCGACAAAAGGCAAAATTCTAGCCGCTTCAGGCGGCACTTTTCCTCGGGCCGGCTCTGCAATGAGCGATCGTCCATTGACAAAATATACGTACGTACACACCTATCGACATAGTAGGGACAATTTACTTTTTAACACAATGTGATAGAGTTAACCATTCTTTTATTTTCTTTTATTTTTAATATTTCATAAAAAAGTTATTTTTATAAAATTTTGCTTCATCTAGAAATTGGGATGGCTTAAAATTACGAAAATATTACTCTACAAAATAAAAAGAAATAAAAAAATACATTTCTAAAACGATAATACGATATACAAACTATAACCTACTATTTAATAATAAATACAAATTTAATAATTAATAACCTATTACAATTATTGGTGAAGATCAATTATTTAGAATATTTTGCTCGAATGTCAAGTGCATAACTTTATGGCAGATTTATAATATGACAGTACTGCAGAGTACCATGACTTTTTGGCAATAAATTAGGATGGCTTTAAAACAATTTTTTTGCAAATAATAATACAAATATAATATATTATTATAAGACGTACAATATTTAAATAATTTCCTAATATAATAAAATATTATAATAATCATTTTAAAATCATTTTAGGTTTTCCACAAACATGTTTTACTTAGCTCATTTAACAGATTAAATATTTTAATCTATTTTTACAATTTTATAATATTGCCCTATTTTTCTTTCGTTACAATATTGTATGTTTACGCCAAAAATTAAATTAAAAGTACCAAAACACCAAAAAAATCTAAACAAGTAAATAGATATCTAAAAATTGACCTTTTGGTGGCAAGTCTGCCACCGTTGTCAAAAATAAATTGAATAAAATTAATATAAATAAAAATTAACTATTATTAAGGTTTTAAATTTTGAAATTTTTATCTTTTTTTTTTATTTAGCCAAATTTAAATTTGTGCTTGACAGGTCTACGGCTTACTAAAATTTCCTATTTGGGTCGGGTAAATTACCCCTTAGGGGCCAGAAAACCGTGTTTCAGACGTAGCAATCACATCAGTGATATTTTTGTGTACATTTAAATTTTGGACCTTACACTATACTCGAAAAGTTTATGGCCTGTTAAAATTCTCAATTTGATACCTGGAAAATGACCCCCAGAAGCCGAAAATAAGTTTTTTAGACTAAGCAATTACAAAAGTGGGATTTTATTGATATTTCTAAGTTTTAAAACTCATTCTGTGCTCGAAAAGTATTTTGCCATCTGAAATTCCCAGTTTGGGACCGGGAAAATGGCCCTTGGGGGCCGGAAAATTGTTAAAATTCTCAGTGTGATACCGGGAAAATGACCCCCTAGAAGCCGGAAATAAGTTTTTTAGACCAAGCAATTACAAAAGTGGTATTTAAATGATGGTTCTAAGTTTTAAAAGTCATTCTGTGCTCGAAAAGTATTTTGCCATCTGAAATTCGGGAAAATGACCGTTGGGGGCTGGAAAAATGTGATTTAGACGTAACAATCACAACAATGACATTTTCATGTACTTTCAAATAATTACATAAAACTGAGAATGTCACGATTAGGATGCAATACCGCGATTTTCCGGCTTCCAACAGGTAATTTTCCCACAACTCCCCAATTTCAACATAAAAACAAGAATGGAAAACAATTAGGTTTTGTTTTACGTTGTAGGACATGGATAGTTATTTAACCCTTATAAACAGCAGATCTACGTAAACTTAACTCCATAAACAACATTACAAAGCATAAAGCTGGATTTATAGATTGACGTTTCAATTTCCGTTTCCTTTTTAACGTTTTTATATTTACTTATAAGATAAAATAACAACTTTCTATTTGTCAATTTATATTTTCTGTTAACCCTTTCCATATACCACATCAGAAATCGAAACGTCGCACGGCGATCGGTAACGGAAAAGTCAATCTATAAATTTAGCTTTAAAGTTTCGATAACAAATAAATTACTATTTTTAGGAGATTATACTAAATACCCTTAGTAACTTTATCGACAAATTTTAATGGGTGATTTTACAATAAAAAATAAGAAGAAAACTTCATGTACATATATCCTAAACGTCTTAGTTTTTAAACTACGGGGTGTTAAATTTTTTAAAGAATTATTTCGTTTTTTTATTAGAGCTTTTATACCACATTAAGACATTTTTAAGAAATTTGGAAGATGTCTCCTATGCATCAGACATTTTTTAACATAAAAGAAAAAAACTAGTTTCGCCTATAAGGGTTTTAGGGTAAATATTTTTAAAGAAAAAAATGGTACGCCCCTGAATTTTTCTAAAAATATATTTTTTGAATCTTTGGTTACTTTAGAACAAATTTGATCTCCTGACTTTTTATTTTTAATTGATGGACGGTTTTTGCATAAAAAAATAAAAACCATTCTTTGGCATGGTCATTTCGTATTGCTAATATCAAATACTACAGTAAAAAATAACCTTCGTTATTAATTATTTTTTTAGATAGAAATTTGACCATGCCAAGAAATGGTTTACTTATTTATTTTTTTTTATCTTTGGACAAACCACGAAGGCTAAAAGCCTAAATACTAACGTATCGTGGGTGTCTTAAGCAAGGTAAGAGGGAGTTTGTTGACACGGAACTTAAATACTTAAAGATTTGGGGGAAGGAAATACCTCCGCAGGCAGCAGGTTCCACATTCTAGAAACTCTAGGGATAAAAGAACGAACAACAGGCCTGTCCAGTCGGACCGTATAGGGATGCATACCCGCGGAACCACGAGTTTTTCTGTTAGGAACCGTGAGTGAAGGAACTATATTGGACAATTCTTCAGAGCAAAAGCCATGGAAGTACCTATAAAAAGCGATAAATCCCCCACATTCCGACGATGGGCAAGAGAGGGAAGTCTTTCTGTATGTGAAGGATCATTAATGAGACGAATAGCTCTTCTTTGAATAGAATCAAGAATGCTTAGGGTTGTTTGTGGGGGACGCCATGCCCCAGATATAAAAACAATATTCCAAGGAAGGTCGGATTTGGGACACATATAAAGTGTATAAATTAGAAGGGGAAAAATACTTTTTGGCTCGAAAGAGAAATCCAAGCTTTCTTGACGCTGCCGTGGCTATAGATACAATGTGTTTATGACAGTTAAGGTTACTTTCAAATGTGACGCCCACAAGATTCGCAAAAACCGTATATAAAACAAAAAAAAATTCAAGAAATTAAATTTATTTTAAACTAAACGGGGATTCAAAAAAAGGTTTTTATTTTAAAAAGTGCAGTGGCCTACCATTTTTTTCATAAAAATATTTACCTTAAACCCCTTATGGGCGACACTGGTAAAAATTATTTTTTTCTTTTATGTCAAAAATGTCTTCTGATGCATAGGAGATCTCTTCAAATTTTTTTAAAAATATCCTAATCAGTATAAAAGTTATAATAAAAAAACAATAATTTTTTAAAATTTTTAACATTTCGTAGTTTAAATAAAGTTTTTTTTATTATTTTTTATTGTAGAATCCCAAACACAATTTCTATGTTCGTTTCCGTATTTACAAACACACAAACAAACAATCAAAGTTACAAACTTTTCTTCTTTTTATATAAGTATAGATAATTAAATATAAAAATTAGTAATATTAATTAAATCCTAATTTAAATTTAGATATTAGCTAGAAAAATGAGTAACCAAAACTAACTACTTTGTTACTTTCTGGTAAAAAAATAGGTTACTGAATAAAATAAATTATTATTAATAAAAATATATTCAATTTTGGTATAAATAACTACTAAATGCTTGATATACATTTGTCTTAACATTTTTACACCCAAAAAGAAAAAAAAATGAATCACACTCTCTATTTAACAAAAAAAATAAAAATATATAAGCCAGAGACTCAATTTAAATAAATAATATCGTTATGGGTTTTCTGACGCTGACGGAAAAGCTTTTACCTTCGCTTTTATTCAAATTTTCTTTCCCGTTCCATATAAAGTTTTATCCCCAATCCAATAAAACATCGAAAATTCCTATCTTCGCTCCCTAGCATCTCGTATCTTAAAGAAATTTTGTATTTACCACACGAAAAAGCCATCTAATAATAATATTAAACTCCCTCAAGCAGTAACTAACGAAGGCATACATAGAAGACCAACCTTTGTATACATGGTGATATGGTTGTAATGTTGTTTTCTCTTGATAATGACTTTAGTAACACTTTTATTTGTTAACATTAAATAAAAATTGAAAAAAATCACATTAAAGATGTGTAAAAATGTACTACTTTATCAGCCGTTAGTACAATTCTAACATCTAGAAGGCGATGATATGAACTATGAGCTAAATGACAACGACATTGACATGACAAATTAAAATTTATTGACATTACATTTAACTTGATTGTTCAAAACATCCAGCGTAGATAGCATATATTTACTAGAGTCGGCTTTGAATAAAAAATAAGTCTAGTAACCTTTGTCTTTTGCGATCCTGACTGGGTTTTCTTATGGGACCACCACGAAAGTGTACTTTTGCACTTTTGAATTAAAAAATAATTTTGAAAATCGGTCCACAATTGACGGATTAATCGGTGTACATAAAAAAACATGTTCCTTTTTTTGAGTCAGTTAAAAATAAAGAATTTTTGGTTGAACTAATACAATAGGTACATATAATTTGCTTTTATTATTTTTGTTAGCTCTGCGTTGAAAAAATGTAAAGATAAGGCAAATTGACATTTAAATATTCCATGTAAAAGCTTTTAATATTTATCCATTTTTTCGAATAAATTTATTCAGACCACTCTGTATACCCTCTTGAACTTTTCCTGCGATTTTGCATATAGAAAGCTCACAAGCAGCAATCGTTAAAAAGGGGCCTTGAGCATCAGCGAGCAGGAGGGCTTTTCGTTTTTCCCGTTTTTCATTCTGCACATGAGATTTGCAGAACTGATAAATCGTTATGTAAGCAGGGATCTTTAATCTTTTGAAGAAGGAATAGGAAGGGAAGTATTTTTCTAATTTTATTAAATTATATTTTAACTTTTTTCCTTTTCGGTTAAAGCGTCTTTAGGAAAATTCCTAAAATTTTCTTTTTATTATGCACTTTTCTTTTAGTGCTTGTTTAGTGTTTTAGACATACTAAAAGCTAATAATTTAAGAGTAATAAGATTAATTAAATAAATTACTGGACACAGTTTTAATTAATGTTAGTAAAGGTTGGCAAATCCGTTTTCAATAATGTTTACCGATTATTGTAGCTAAGTATACACAGGGTGTTAAACTTATGAAAATGGTTTTAACCTTACATTTATACCATCAAAAGACTTGTTTATAACAAACTTTACAAAATTTAAGTCAATGGCGACTTGTGCGGCACCTGGATGAATATTAATAACAAATACAAAATTAAAAACGTTTAATTTAGACTAACAGTTTTTACTAGAAAAGGTTTAGTTTTTTTTTACTTATTTTAAGACTCTGTTGAATTCTAATTTATTACAAATAACAAAATTATTTTTAAATAACTAAAACTAGAATAATATTCTAAAACGCTCTATCCTCCAGCTTGGTTGGTCTGAGTTGGGTCGTCATATTCTAGCCGCAGGAATTAGTGGTAGCATTTTTTGTATCTTTTGGAGAAACCCTGTAGAATGAAAGAATTCGTCCGTTTTTCTTAAAAAGACCTCTTGATCATGGTCATGAACTGAGACCACGACTTTCAGTGTTTTCCATATTTGTATTTACCAAGTAGAATGTAATTTAGTGCTCAAATAAATATTATATAAAAACAAAGGAAAATGTAATTCAATGTTTCCTAAATAATTTTAATAAAAAATAAGCTCAAAAATGCTTAAAAGTTTCGAAAATGGTAATTAAATGTGTTTGTTACACTTATATAATTATTTCTTATACGTATAGTGCATTAATTTAAAATATTTTGTCTTTAGTGGGATTTTGCCAAATAAAATTAGAAATGAAATAGAGGCGTTTTAACTTGATTTAATGGTTATTAATTTTAAAAACATATATAGTCTGTGAAGTGTCAGTAATATAGAGAACAAAAGTTTCTATTAATAACGGCGTTATTTGCTCAAATCTATTGTTTATATTAAGGTAAACCTACTTAGTTTTTGGATAAGTGAACGTTTTCAATAAAGAAAACCTTATGTTCTTAAGACCCTACCAATGGGCGGAGATGCACGATAGGTTGGATAAGGCCACTTACCTAGGGCAAACAAGGCTGCTTACCAATTAGGATATATTTAACTATAAAATAAAACATGTTTAAATAAATTAAATCCTATAACTTATTATTATATTTTTTATTACATGTCCTAGACATTTAGATTCTTCTAAGTAAAAAAAATTGAGCATAAGCCTAAAAGATAACACCCAACATTAAAAAAATATTTTTATCATATTTTTTTATAAAAATAGAGATAATTTATATTGGTGTCACGGACGTACCTATAGCTTTTTTATGGAAAGGGTTTTAACGCGAAGAAATTTACAATTAAAAATTGTTTTAAAAGCAAAAAAAAATCAAAAAAAAATTTATACACATCTTCGAATCCAAAAATTTTTTTATACTAAAACATGTTCCTTCTTTTTCTTTTCTAATGCAAGGGGGAGAAGGGGACACATAACGATATGTACTAAAAAACAACTAAATAAAGTTTTTCTAACACAAATATACCTTCTCACTTATGCTAAGGGGAGGGTTTAAACTTAAATATCTACACAGCTAAATGGTAAATGTATGGTCGAGTACCACCTTGGCCAGATGTATTTTCTCTGGGTGATCTTACCCGGTAACTCATTTATTTTTCTAAAATTGCAATTTCAGTTAAAAACCTTACAAAACTTAATATTTTAATATGCATAATAAAATTGATTTAATCACCTACATTTTGATAAATCAATCTGCATTCAAATCGTTTTTTATTGACTAAATAATTCAGAGAGGTTTCGCGGAGCACAAATTAGCTACGAAAGCATTTTAGCTTTATTGTTTGTATTGAGTAATGGATATCGGACCGATAAGAGGTTCCGTTTAAAAATTATAACGGTGAACGGCGTTACCCGCTGGGCGGGGCTTTCAGGACCTCCCTTAAATGTGGAGACAACACAAAAGTCCATAATTTAGCTTTTTTAGCCTTAAATTTATAACTACGCATCATCTGCTTTTAAGACCTAACGACTTTTTAATTAAAGTCACCCACAAAACAGCCACCTAAATTACCTGCCATCAGACGGTTCGAAAAAAACTTGTTTGGTAAATTCACATTTTATTAGATTCGAAGCCTCGGTATCGGGCCATTCATTTCCATAAAACACGAATCAGTTCCCGGGGTGATGCCTTGCGATTATAATATTTGCCTAAAATAATTATAATTCGAGGAGTTTGGAAGTTTTAAAGTCGGCAAAGTGGAGTTTAAGTAGTGTGGGACGTGTTTGCGAAAATTCTGGAACGAAAGGTGAATAAAATTATGGAATTAAGCAGTAAGAACTTTAAAGCTCAGTTGGAAATTTCAGCGAATTTGCGATATTGTTAAGTTTTTATTTATTAAACAGTACATTGCTGTAGTTGTTACATACTAATGAAAATATTAGTATGTATTGTTAAATGTTAGTAGCTTGTAAAATTAAATAATTTATTTAAAAAAACCTATTGCTTGTTTTTGACATGCCTAATAATCTACTAAACTTAGGTTTTTATTTTTTAATTTAAATTAATTACTTTTATATTACTTCAAAGAAATTACGAAGTAGGATATTTAAATTTTAAGTTTGTTTGTAAGATTTTCTAATAAAACCGTTGATCTGATTTTCCATCTGACAATACACAGAATGATTCTAATGTTTGCCAACCAGGGTTTAAAAGCGGAATTAAAGCTAGTTCATACAGACGCGAAAAGCGAATTGCGAAACGCGAATTTAATTCTCATTGGTCAATTTCACATAAAATTAAAGGCGGGTTATTCAAAATAAAGATAGTTTAAAGATGTTGAGAATTCGCAAAATATCTAGTGGGCGGGAAACTTAAGATCATTTTAATTTCTGGCGAATATTTGCGTGCACATGCGTAGAAACAAGAGGTTAAATTTTCGTATGTCATTTCAAAAACAATTTTGTTATTGTTATTTTTATGTCATTCTATTAGCTGTTTGGAACGTTATTTTTGTGTTCATTTTCTTAGGTATTTTGTGTTTTCTTTATTTGAATTTATATTAACTTTTGTATCCCTTTTCATTTATAACAAATTTGCAGCGTTTCTACATCTTAGTTGCCAAATAAATTTGCTATATTCTTTATTCATCACATAAGATAAATGTTATATTATTAAAAGGAAAAACAAAGAAAATCTCAAAAGAACTCTAAGCGTAGCTTCACCACTGAAATAAAAACAATATAGAAATTTGTAGGTTATGTTGTTGCCAAAATTAATTTAATACTAGTTATAGGTCATATTTTGTAAAAACAAAAACATTTTTTATCATAATATTGTATTTCAAATTGTGTTTAATACGTTTTTGATATTATTTTTTGGCTTCGTCAATGAGAATTTTTATTCTTTCCAGAATATAGCTTTATTTGATTGATTTGATAGAATTTCGTCGAATATCGCAGTTGTATGAACATGAAAAAAAACACGAATTTTTTGGCCAAATATTCGCTTTCACAATTCGCTTTTCGCGTCTGTATGAACTAGCTTTTAATGTTTTTAACAAAAGGTGATGACATACTTTACAAAATCGTTATTTATTTGCGGTTAAATAGTCCGGATTAATCAGTACTGGTTTTAATTTAAATGTGTCAAATAAATGATTTTAGTTATTTGTAAAATAAAAATCCTTGGTTAGAAGTAATAAAACACGTAAAATTAAAAGAAAATTCTGTCAAATGTAAGAAAATAACATAGGGTATTTAAATTATTTGATTATTTGTTTTATTTTTTACAAAAATACTTGTATTATAAGATTTGTTAAACAAATTGAATAATTGTATACAGACAATATACAGCGGAATCTCTTTAACTCGAAACTCACGGGACCGCCAATTTACTTCAAGTTAAAGAATTTAGAAGGAAGATGATACAAAATTCCTCAAAAATCTTTTATTGCATCAAAAATAGTATAATAATGAAGAAAACATATTTTTAAATTTAATAAACCATAAAAGTATATAGTCAACTTAATATTATAATAGACAATTATAATTTTAGCTAAAAATAATATTTTTTTAACAATCTGCAATCAAGTTCTGTCAATTGTCTTTTAACAATCCAATTCGTGAAATTTCTTTACCTGAACAAGTGAACTGAAAATATAATTTGTCGTATTTTCATTCATATTTAAACCTAACTAAATGTATTTTTTTAGTCCCACATTCTACTTCATTAAAAATTTAAAAATTTCAATCTTCTTTTCAATTGTCAAACAAGTTTTCGTCGTGGCGACATTTTACGAACCGTGCACGCACTGTTGACTGTGCTGAAGAGCAAAGGTATGATTCTGAGTGCGCGGTAGACTGCTAACCGCCAACGCAAACGCCAGAACGTTATACGTAACGAGTAGCGTTGCTGGTATGTGGATGGCTCTGGCGCTTGCATCGGCGGTTTGCAGTCTCCCATGGTGCTCGCAGAAATTATAAAACCTTCACCGGTAAAATCTCGGCTGGCTTATCGGGGATTTCAAATAACACACAAAACAAAAAGCTTGCGTTGTGGCGACCATCCGAGCTATAAATTATTCGTTTCACTTCAATCTGGACTTGAAATTTCGACCTATGGAAACTTATTTATTACTCATGCGAATTATCTTCTTCGAGTTGTCGAGATTATCGAGTAATAGAGATTAAAATACACGGCAATTGTAGCAAATAAGCAGGATTCAGCAATAAACTTCGACTAAGAGAAAATTTCGAGTCAAGTTATAGAGGTTTCCCTGTATTCAAAACCTGGATTTAGAAAAAGATAAACTTTAAGTTCATAAATTAAATAAAACAATACAACCAGGACAAAACCTTCAGTTAAAAATAAAATATAAGTCAAATATGAGGGTGATTTTAATTTTCTTTCTATAACCTTTTTAAAGATCCTACTACATAACATATAAAACCGATTAAAAAATACGTTTGTAATCAAATTTTGTATTACGATCTTTCCTTAAGCTTCTTGGGTGTGTAAATTGATTCTAAGGCAGTGGTATGGAACAAAGGTTTTTTGCCATTACATTAATTACTACTAAAACTACCAAAAGTTTTTTATTGGTTGCTTAAAGGGTCCCCGAGCGAATTCCTTTAGCTATACCTAGTAAATTTTACAATTATTATTTGACACTAATAAGTATTTGCTACTTCTAAATTTCTACGCCAAATTAATTATTTTCCTAAACTTTTTGTGTGGCATAAATATTACCATAATTAAATATAGTATTAAAAGAAAATAAAAAACATTTTTATATTTTTGGAAATAGCGTGTTGGTTAGACCCTCCTCCTTCAAAAAAAAAAAAAATAAATAAATAAATAAAAGTTTAATAGCGAATCTTTTATTTGTATTTTTTTGAAAAACTATATTAAATTTTATCAAAAATCTCAAATTTCACAAAAATGAAACTCACGAAAAAAAAATAAAGGATTTCTTCTAAGGCTACTACTACGACACCAAGCATCAGTGGCCAGCGGAAGCGAAGCGTGTGAAAGCGCTGCCTTTGATCTTTATGGTACCATAAGAGAATTTGTATTTTTAAAATAAGCGTCTGCAATACGCGTGAGCAAAAAGCTCTGCCGATGCCGTTCTATGTATTATGTCGCAGGCAAATGGTTATTTTCAGCAAGTGGCTTCTGTCTGGACAGATGCCTTCTGCTTGGGCAAATGACTTTATTAAAATATATTTAAATTTAAAAGCCATTTGCCTAGGTAACTGGTAATTGCCGTGGTCCTTGTTGGGCAAATGATTGTGATATATTTAATAGGTAACATATTACACATTTTACAATATCTATTAACATAACAGGGGTATGTTTTGCATACTACAGTAAAAAGCAAAAGCACGTGTAATTTGATTGGTTCGAAGCGCTATAGACGGTCATGCAAAACTGCCAAAACAGATTTTACCAACCAAAACCAACCATGACCGCCTAGTGGTTAGTTTTGGTTGGTAAAATCTGTATTTAATGTTTTTTTAAATAAGAAATGAACTAACTAACTAACCTTTACTAACCAGAACTAACCATTATCCCCCATGTGACAGTCTTGCATGATCGTCTGGTTCAAATTGTATTCTTTGTATTCTAAATACAAAATACCGAAAAAACTAGGGCTACCTGGTTATACAAAAAATATACATATAAATGATATTATGTATTTAATTATATGTCAAAATTAATAACTGTGCTATATATTACAAAATTTTAAAATCTTGAAAAGTACCTATCATATTTAATATTTTTTTTGTTTATTATTTTAAGTATACTTATTATCATTTCTTTTCCCCATACTTACCAAATTTTAACTTTAATATGTATCAAAAACCCCGAAACATCTACTTTACTCCCCAAAGAACACTCTACTTAAAATTCTCGTTACTTATTATAAATTTAATTATTCAAGAGGTAATTCTAGGGTTTGTCGCCGCAAAATTCTACCCTTTCAGGTCGTAATATACTTGAAATAAGCACATGCCTCGGCGAAGTAGCTACATACTTATAAATATGTAATGTCGGCTTTGTTGTAGTTTTGAGGTTTTGGTGAGTTTTATAATTATGGTTTTTGACTATAAAGAGGTCTTGCGGATTTTAGTGTACCTGACGTCGCGTCGTTGCAAATTTGCGTGTTTTATTAAGAAATTCGTTATTTTATAATAAGTACCAAAAAATATTAGATTGTTATAGAAGAAGTTTTAAAAGTATTAGTATTTTATATTTTAATCTATTTAAAAACACTTTTTAATTAGACAAAATTAAAATTGTTGCCTTTCATTTTTAAACACCTATGCTCAACTGGTCCAATTTTGGCACATTAAATTCATTGTTTCTCATCGTAAATTATTTACAATAATTTGCGATAGTTAAAGCAACTTAGCAACTCTTTAAGTCATTTGTACAATAAAGTACTACAGTGTGTTCGCCGAAAAAAGTTATTCTTTATAAAAAGTTCTACATGGTCCAAAACCTAAGATGCAATCATCAGATATTAATATTTTGTTAGTGGTAACGGGGTATTTCAAAACATATGGATTTTGTTCAACAGAAAAGTACCGTTATGTTTGAACAGTATAAAAAATTATTATAAAGAAATAATGCTTAGAATTAGATATAGTTGCAATACTCGTTGCGTTATTTACAAGAAAAACTTTTTATTATTATTTTTTTATGTAATAACGATGAAAATTTAAATTTGTATATTATTAAATAGTTATTTTAAAATGTAACATCTAAACAAAGCTTAAGAACTGTCAAAACAACAAAAAGTAACAGAAACACTTGTTATTGCATATTATATTTTTTTTTTGTAAATGAACGAGTTTGCATACTTGAAAGTTTTTTTAACATTTTTTTTATATAATAAATAATTTTCAATATTGTCAAAAATAACGGTTAAATATATTATTTTTTTCAGACATGGAAACCTTAAAAACTTACCTTTATCATGAAATATGACAATACCAGATTTGGTTTGATAATTATATTCTTTCTTTGAAAATATTAAATAATGTGCTTTTTTATTTTTATGTCCTATTTTAATAACATTTACACTTATTTGAAATTCGAAAAAAAATTAATAAAAGTCGTAAAATTTATTTTATCTTACACCAACTGGCCTGGCTGAATTTATTTATTTATAATTTTGTTAATATTTTGAACTAAGATATTTAGAATTTTGTTGTTTTAATGGATTATTTGTTGTCATTTTTTTTCAATTTTATGAGTAAAGAAAATTCCCAACTACAGCATATTATACAGAGTGATTCTTAACCTATACGCATAAACTTATTGCTTAGGACAAATCATCACTAATATAATTAAGAAAAAACTAATAAAATATTTTTAGTTAGGGAGATAGCTAGTAGTTAAAATTAAATAGAAAAGGTAAACTTTAAGGACACAAAAGAAATATTAATACAAAGTAATGGCGTAAAGACATTTTCGTTTTAAAATTAATTTATACAATAGGTTATTGTTCTGTATAAAAAAAAAAGAAAAAATGGGTCCCTAAAATAATGTTTAATATATTTGTTGGTATTTTAGTATTAGTTATGATTTTATTTTTACGTGACTAGAATTGTAATAATGGCTTAACTATATATAGTAATTACACCAAACTAATTTAAAAATCAAAAATAGGTTATTTCCTATTTATTTTACTAGTCAACCTTAAAGTTTACCTTCTTTTATTTAACTATAGAAAATCGGCAATTTTTATTTGAAATAATTAATTGTCTCTTTTTCCAAGTTTATATGAATAGGTTAAGAATTACCCTGCATACAAATTATTGATTTTAAATAGTTTTGCCATGAATATTAAGGAATAGGTGTATTTTTATATGTTGCAAATTTAATGCAGTAAATTACATAAAAATCAGCTGTACGCTAACATTTTTTTGTGGTGGAACATATTTTGAGTATTTGGATACCACGTTTTGGTACCCAACCCAACTTTGTTACAAAGTATAGATTTTTGTGTAAAAAGTATAGGAAAGCTTACTGGTTTACTTAGAGTATACATAGAAAAGCACATAGATAGCACGAAAAAGTTGAAACTTTATAGAGAAATTTAAATAGCGTAGCTGGTCGCCCAGGCGCGCAACTAGGGGGCTAGAGCGATTGGCTCCCCCAAAATCATAAAACATTTAAAATGTATTAGTGTTTTTCGGCAAATTTTGTCTATTAACTTGAACTTAAGCCTCCTCAAAACCCAGTGGCTAGTTGAGCCACTGTGGCCGCCTCTAGTTTACACATAAAAATTAATATTTTATCTAAATAACTCATGTGTACTGAGTTTTATTATTATATTTAAAAATTGCCGAAAGAAAAAAATATATTTTATCACTTTGACATAATGTATCTTTCTTTATATTTACTTTTGGATATAGGTATATTTGGTTAAATCTTAATACTTTGACATAGAGAATATGTGTTATTTCTGTGTACCAATAATTAGCGGACACCCTGTAGTTTTAGTATTGTCATAAGGAATTAAAAAAATCGTACTTTACAGAGGGAGTCAAAAAATTATTATTAGTATTATTGTTTTCCTAATTATTCACAACCCTGGCCATAATTTCTTTAGACAACCCTAAGGCTATACCTTTGTTAAAATACTATATTTAATATAGAACAGTTGATGAGTGAAAGTAACTTTCTATTAATCTTAGAATATTAGGTTTATTAAAAATTTATTCTTTTAATGAATAAGATTGTTCCTCATAGATGGGTTTTTGAAACAAACAATATCATTTTTAATATGGGGTCAATGTCAAGTTTTTTTCCTAATTTATAAAAAAAGCTAATGTTTATTGAACCTTCAAATGTATCATTAAATGCTTAAAATACAGCTATATTTATAAACGTATTTAAAAAAAAAACAGAAATAGCCATATAGGTTTTATAAAGTTTTTTTTCATATCCTGACCATATTAAAAACTTGACATTGGCTGTTTCTGAAAAAAAACTTTAATTTCGTCAATTATAAATTTTTTTATATTTACTATATTTTTTAATACACCTTGTGTGTATATCAAACAATTAATTGAATAATCAAAACTGTATGTATTTTTCTATAATAACCTGTACTCTCGACCATTTCCAATATCTCAATCGTTTTGTGCACAACAACCCAACGCATTCGTCCGCCATTCGCGCTATGCACCCCTACCTCCAGCAGCGTGCGACGCACCCCTCGCCGTTACCATGGAAACGACGCGACATGGGGTGCAAGTGCCCCCGCACGCACTCACGTATGACCCCGTGTGGCAGGGGTGGATTTTTAAATGGGACAGCTGAACGTTTTTATTGTATTCTGCGTGTAGATATTGATATTGCAAAAATGCAATGGCGGAGGTTAGGGATAATTGAATTTATTATTTCACTGGGCTAGCTATACAGGGTGTCCAAAATTTGTGGAAAATGTATTGGGATATTAACAACTATAAGAGATAGAAAGATGGTTAAATGGAAAACATTGTAGACCATTTATCCACAAAATTAATGCCGTTTAAAGACGGCTGTATCTGGTTTGGTCTTTGAGATAATTTAAAACATTTTAAAAGTTATCCGAATGATGTTGATACAGAGTCTTCAAAAACATAAAAATAAAAATAATACAGCACTTTCTTTAAAATGCATATTTTTGTTTTTTTGTATATCTCAAAAACCAAACAAGATACAGCCGTCATCAAAACGGCTTTAAATTTGTAAGTGATTTGAATGGCCTACAATTTTCTTTATATAATCATCTTTCTATCTCTTATCATTTTTAAGATTGCAATACATTGCCTACCAATTTGGGACATACTACTGTATACAATGTGTCCAACGGATGGACTTTACTATACATTACTGTATAATTTTTTATTTTTGTAATTTAAGAGCAATGTTGTATTCATACTAAACATTGGCTTTATTCATAACTATAATTAATTATAAAGATTTAGTAAATTTATATTAAAATACAATCTTTATTCACAAAAATGCAACAACCTTTTTCTGGGCTATTTTAAAAGCATATTTGATTATAACATTTTAGAAATTCAATGAAAGAATTTAGACTGACTTTTGAACAACATCATAAAGCCTTCTGTAATACTTTTAAATAAAATAAATAAATGAATACATTTGTTTAAGTAAATCGTTCTGCAAATTAAATGGCCTATATAAATACTTACCTTTATCATTTCAGTTAACTTTTTAAAACGACAAGAAATAATTCGTCGCCCTAGGGTAAAACTAGCACACATCTTTGTTTTTTTAATAACCAGTGAAAAGACTTTTAAAAACAGGTCAACGAATTTTTGTATTTTAAATTTGCCTGTTTTATCGGTATACAGGGTGTTACAGCTTGTTATAAAAAAAATTAATGCAGATTTTACTACTAAAAATCTAAACAAAGTTCATTTAAACATAACTCCCACAAACTCCCAGTTCTTAAGATACAGGATGTTAAACTTGTAAATAAAATGTGTTTTTTTACATATATCTAAAATATCCTTTAACCAGTTTTGTTTTAGTTTGGCAACGGTATTTATGGCATTAAGGAGGTAATTTATTACTAACTTAATTACATTAAATAAGGTCCAGTGGCATCTCGAACGTCAACTAAAGAAATATTTATAACTAAAAACCGTACGCCACTGTCTGTGTTAATAGGTGTAAAATGTTTGGGCTATCTTTAGAATAAACAAATAAAAATTCCGCTTTTTGTTCCCTGATTTACACCGACTTAATTGGATATTTTCAAACCATAAAAAAGGCATTGCGTTGTTTTCTTTTTTTTTAAATGGGTCTTATAATTTTTTATTAGAAATTGTGAACCAGTCACAATAAACGGTTATTTAAATATGGTTTATATCCAGCCTAAGAATTTTGACTAAAATAATTTATTTTTTGATCTTTTTTTTAATTCCTTCTAAAGAGTGAAAATAGCCAGGCGACGAAATTACAGCAAGGCAATAAAGTAAATAGTATGAAAAGTGGACACTTATCTGCTATTTTGACATGTTTCCTACGGGTGTTTTGTTTGGGAACTTCTTGTTTGGGCACGTAATAAAATTTATCTCTTTTGACCCTTTTCATTGTGATTTGATCATCTGGACACAAAATGCATGATTATTTCTTCTTGTTTGGTACCTTAAAGGTCAAAGCACACTAGGCGCTCAGGCCTCAGTACGCTTACGGTCCGATCAAATATTTTACATGCTATTTAAATGTTATTTAAGGTTATTGATTTTAAAAACATGTAAAATATTTGACCGAACCGTGAGTGTACCGGACCTCGAGCGCCTAGTGTGCTTTGACCTTTAAGGTGTGCATATAATTAATTTATTATATACAGACATATTTATTCAAAGTTTACATGAGTGCTGTAATGCGCATTAGATAAATAAGAATTTAAATAAAACTTCAGATCTTCTTTCCTTCGTATCACACTGTTGTAATAAGTCTCTTGAGTTTCTAGATGAGTCCCAGATCGTTGCTCTTGATATATCCAAAGCTTTTGACCAGGTCTGGCATGCCGCACTTCATAATAAACTTCCCTCCTATGGTCTTTCAAC
Organism: Listronotus bonariensis; assembly: GCA_014170235.1. Lineage (NCBI taxonomy): Eukaryota > Metazoa > Arthropoda > Insecta > Coleoptera > Curculionidae > Listronotus > Listronotus bonariensis. Next base: position 28,996 of record JACEGR010000991.1, read on the forward strand.
TAAACTCTGTACTTGGCTCTTTAGTTATCTATCTGATCGACGTATATCAGTTATTGTGGACGGCCATTCTTCAAGCTTTCACCAAGTAAATACTGGAGTCCCTCAGGGCTCAGTTTTGGCACCAACATTGTTTCTTCTTCACATCAACGACCTTCTCTCGTCCACAACTAATTCCATTCATAGTTTCGCCGACGATAGTACCCTTCACTCCAGTTTTCAGGTTCCTAAACCCATCACTAAACCTGACTTGAAAAACAAACGCAGAGCGATGCCGGTATCTCTTTCGCAAGATCTTAATTTAATATTGGATTGGGGCGCCAAAAATCTCGTCCATTTTAATGCATTTAAAACACAATCATGTTCCTTGTCGCGAAAAGAGTCATCAAATACTCATCCTCTACTTATGAGCGGCCAAGTTTTACAGAGCAAAGACACCTTCAATCTTGTTGGCGTTACATTTGAAAGTAACCTTAACTGGCATAAACACATTGTATCTATAGCCACGGCAGATTCAAAAAAGCTTGGATTTCTCTTTCGAGCCAAAAAGTATTTTTCCGCTTCTAATTTATACACTTTATATGTGTCCCAAATCCGACCTCCCTTGGAATATTGTTCTCATATCTGGGGCACGGCGTCCCCCACAACCATAAACATTCTTGATTCTATTCAAAGAAGAGCTATTCGTCTCATTAATGATCCTTCACTTACAGAAAGGCTTTCCTCATCTTCGAGTATTTAAGTCCCGTGTCAACAAACTCCCTCTTACCTCGCTTAAGACACCCACGGTACGTTAGTATTTGGGCTTTTAGCCTTCGTGGTTTGTCCAAAGATAAAAAAAAATAAAAAAACTCATGTGTAAAGACTCTTAAATCAGTATTAGTACTATTGCATTATAATAGTTCTGTTTTTTTGCAAAATAGGTATTACCAAAGATATAGAGACTGTTTACTTTTATTCGTAACTTAAATTAAATATTTTAAAAGTATTATAAAATTTCTAAAGCAAACACTAATTAGTATATAATCTTCTAAAATCTTTCCCATACCACCGCTCCAAATTTATCTTAATACCTACCAATAATACATTAATTCCGGTTCATCTTTTTCTTGGCTGATGATTGTAGAAGGGGAAAGATCCCGACATTCCCTCAGGACGTCGTCTGGGGATTAGCGACTAATTACATCAAAACATTAACAGCTAATCGGGTTAGATTAAAGAGAAACTTGCATCATTAAAGCTGGCTTTGCTTTTTATGCAATTTTCTCCCTCTTTTAAGATAAAAGCGACAAAATTGCTGTCGCTTTGGTTAAATCGTTCCAACCGGTGGTTAAAATGACATGTTTAATTAACTTTGTGATATTAAGTTTGAATTTGTCAACGTTAAAGGGTTTGGACCTTAATATAACTGAAATTGCGATATAATTGTTTAATGAAACAATCTAAACAGTTAGATAACGGATATGTAAAATTTATGCTGGGGTATAATTGTCAAATTTGTTGATCTGCTATGTATAAGGAATGTACCAATAAATATTTAAAAAGTAACACATCCTTTGTATTAAGGGGTTAGATTCAGTTAGAAGACCGAAAAAGTTCATTTTTAAGATTAAAAAAAACCCTTTTAATTTATTACTTTAAAATTTTCTACAATATATTCTGTATACTTTACCCAATATTTTGACATATTTAATTTGTAAGAAAAACTATTTTGAAAGCCTCTGTACCCAATGACCGGGTGCTCCTCTAAAAAAGACGTTTTTAGGTGATCTCTATTTCTTTGGCCTGGATTATCTAAAATAAAAAAATCTTTCCTAGTTTTAGAAAAATAGTATCTTAAAATAAATTTCCACTATTGGTTTATTTTGTTAAAGTAGTGTTCACATATTTCTCACAAGTAACAAACCAAATTTACTTTAAATTTTAATAACTAAATTAGTACAAACATAAATTAGTTATTGAAAGCATAAACAGGGTTATTTCTTCTAGTGTTCGCTATACTTTTTAAGGTTAACGAATAGGCGCCACCCTGTACATTGTGTATATAAAATTGTTGATTTACTTTAAATCAATATATAGAGTGTGCCTACTTAAGTTGGCATCATATGGACGATAAAATTTATACATTAGTTGCAGGGGTCACCAACTACTTTCATTTGGGGTATCTTTGTTAAAATAACAGGCCAGTCGCGGTCCTGAAAGTAAAAGACCTTATGCCAAAAACGGTCAGCGATGGCGCGTACTCTCCCTCCACTCCTTGCACTGCTCGCCTTCACTCTCCTCGTACCGCGATGACTGACGCTCTTCGTAGGCTAGTCAACTATAGCAAAGACAGGAAAATGAAATTGCATATATTACATACAAGGTGTAATTTGATTTGTAGCAAAAATACAGAGGATGATTCCTAAGCTCATTTTTGAAAGAAAAGTTCATATGAACATATTATGTCCTAAACATTTTAACTTTTAAGCTATAGAGTGTTAAAGTTTTAAGAAAAATATCGTTTTATTAACATAACTTTAAAACTCTTTAGAATGTTTTTGTAAAATTTATCTACTAAGCACCAATAGGCTTCTTTTGATGCTGATTTTTTTAATATTATTTCTACCAGTGGCATCTGTACGGGATATACACATGAAATTTTTCAAAAAATATGGTACGCCATTGCTTAACCAAAAAACAGAGAGAATATTTTTAAATTTTTTATTAATTTTACAACAAATTTGACTTTTTAAACTTTCTTTGTCGGATGCACCGTTTTTGCGTAAAAAAATAAAACCGTTTTGATGCGTTTTTGAAATAGCGAAATTATTCTAAACTAGTAGGCTGGTACATCTATTTTTGGTTTTTTATGCAAAACAGTCCATCGGACGAAAAAGCCAAAGAGTCAAATTTGTTGCAAAATAAATTAGGATTTAAAAAACTAATTTATAGAAAAGCAATGGCGTACCATAATTTATTTTTTGAAAATTTGCAGTATTTATCCCATACAGAAGCCACTGGTGAAAATAAGTTAAAATCTTCCATGTCAAGAAGATTTTATTGGTGCATAGTAGGTACTATGCTACTAGCAAAATTTCAGGAAAATATCTCCACCCGTTTCAAAGTTATTATAAAAAACGATTTTTTTTCTTAAAACTTTAACACCCTGTAGCTTTAAAGCTAGGAGGTTTAGGACTTATGTTCATAAACTTTTTCCCATAAATAAGCATTACCCCGTATAAACTAGCCAGAACTAACCAATTTTACTTTGGCTCCGAGCCCTCCGCAAGCACCAAACGTAAAGTTTTCTAACCTCAAAATCACATGGCAATTTTTGTGTGTTTTCTTTTTGGAAGTAAGTCCTGTACGGTCATGTAATTTTTTAAATCCTGCACGTTCTGATTCCATTTATGAATGAACCAAAATAAAAATTGACACAATTCTTGGGTGGATTTTTTCAGTGTGTATTAGTCTTACTAAACTTTAATTAAGGAATTAAAAAAACAAGATTTAATCAACCAAAAATAACCATTACCCACCACCTATACTCTGTTTTTGGTTACTTGTTACTTGATAATTCTCGAATTTTTTCTATCACAGACAGAGTATAGATTAAGGGTCGTGGTTAGTTCGTTCTGGTTAGTTAATTCTTTTTTTTAATTCCTTAATTAAACCAGACTAATACACGCTCTATATATCCACCTAAGAATTGTGTCAATTCTTTCTTTCGTTTATGCATAGGTAGAACCAGACCGTGCAGGTGTATTGAAATCTTAACACCTTTTAAAACGTTTTAAAAACAATTACATAAACATTTCAATATTCCTAAAATAATTATACATACAATTATTATTTAAACAATCGAATAAATTACAAACATCGAAAAATTAACTTATTAAACTAAAATTTAAATAATTTAGAAAAGAACTAGATATTTGACGCAAGGCGCATGCGGGACAAAGTAAAATTGGTGTTGCTAGCTGCAAGTGACATTTTATAATTAAAATTGTTTAAAATTTTACATATAAGCAATATGCAAAATTATATTTAAAATTTCTTTGTTGTAATTTGTGTTCTTACCAAAAATACAGGTACCTTACTCTCAGACTATTACAGACATATAAATATAATAAAATATAAGTCCTTAGCATTATTAAAATGGATTTTCCCAGACGAAATTTTCTTTAAATATAACATCGCAAATTCGTAAACCCGTAATAACAGCCTTTCAGCTTCGATCATTCACGTTAAAGCATTGACGTTTTAGCTTTTCTTTTTCCTACAACGCGACATGAAATTCGCATTTAGATTTCGATATAGAAAATAGGGCCGTGTACCTGCACAGTGACAAATTTTATAAATTCCAAAGAATTTTTTAAAATACACTAATTTTGGTTTTTTAACATGATACATTTTAAAATTTTCATATGTACATAAGTCCCAACCGTTGGAACTACAGGGTGTTAAAATTTAAAATAATTGTTTTTTTTTATAATAACTTTAATATCATTTTAAATATTATTGATACATTTAGAAAACGTTTTCTAAGCATGTACGGTTTTCGCGAAGGTAAAAACATGGGCACTTATATTTAGCATTAGGCCTCAGCCACGATAATAAGCGTAAGCGCTCTGTGGATAATATTTGTTCGTTTCGAGCGGCAGGGCTTTTTCGATCAGGAATATTGCAACCGGCTGATTAAAAAAATAATAAGTCAATCATCTGACACCAGTTAGATAGCATTGAAAATGCCAAGTGCGATCTTGGCGAAACGTCTGCAAAATTCCGCAAGGAATACAAATGACCAACGGAAATACTCCCAGAATGACACCTATACACATTCATCTATCCGTGAAACTCTACAAACTAATATATATATCTTTTTTTTGTAGATTTCTTGGGGTGTGTAGTCCTAATTATATAAAATAATTTTAAAATATTTATTTGCAGTGTTTTGACCATTTTATTTTGATAAAGGCTTGGGATGCCAGCCGAAACGTCAATAGAAATTGCATTGATGCAAAAATGTTATATATAGTTTTATTAAAAGGACTACATAGGCCAAGAAAAAATATTATCTAAATGAATATATATATATATATATATATATATATATATATATATATATATATATATATAATTAGTTCGTATACCTTTTAATACAATAGTAAGATAAGCCGTCCTTTTTCATTTTTATTAATTTTACACGAGTGCTTTTAAGGTATATTTTTGCGCGATTTTTTTTTTTACTAAAATAAGATAAGTTAATTATCTCACTTCTATAACTTTAAAGCTATCAAAATTTAATTTGTGCCAATTTTTTATATTATTAAGCAACTTTTTTAAGCAATACTTATCGGCTCCTGTTAATGTTTCCACTTGAGATACGCCACTTCAGTGATATTGCCGACGAAATGCCCAATAGTTGTATTTTTCAGTGTCGAATTCAAATAAATAACTTTTTAGGCTATACCTAAATCCATAACAGAGTGTGCAAACTTAGGAAAGAATGCATTAAAATCGGTGTATAGGTTCTTTGTTTATGTTTAATAAAATCTAATATAAAAATCTAATATTGGAGGTTGAATATGTTTAAACTAGGCCCCTTATTCATTCTTTAAAAAATATATATTACAAGAAAAATTGGTCAATACATTATGGTTTTAATTTTTATTTTATATAATAAAATATTACAATCGTAAATCCGATAAAAAACCAAATAAAAGAAATTAATTTCCTTCCAAATTTCCCAATTTGGTGGTTCGGAACCTACGTACAAATGTAGGTCCCGTCTGGCTGACAACACCCATATTTGACGATGTTACAAATTTAGAATGTAAAATTAAAAAAGAAATTAAAGCTTTTTAGCCAACCTAATGGTATGTATTCACCTAAGCAACAATAAGGAACTTTCTGTTTCTAAATGTTGCTTTGTGTTCCAAAATTTGAATCGAATGTCAACAGGCTTTAATATTTTGTCTCCACTAAAGTCAACTAGAAATCAGGAACAGTTTTAGTTTGATTTATCGTTGTTTACGTTTCACATTGTCGTAAAAGTACGCAAACTTAATGAAATAAATGTCTCCACCGCAGAAACAACTAAATTTGTTTCCAACTTCTTTCGACTTTTCCTTTATTTAATCGACTTTTAAAGGAAACACGAAACACACAAAAACACTTTTAGTTTTTTGCTACAACAATGACCAACTTATTGGAACATTATGGAACTTTTTGGAAACATGCAACATAAACAAAAAAGTTCTTAAACAAAAAAAGTTCGTCATTGTTGCTTAGGTGGAATACGTACCCTAATATTTTTACATTATCACTGTTTAACCATTTTATTTGGTGTTAAAACATTGAAGACATATAATACATCAGAAAATAAATTACACCTGTTGGTTGCTGGATTCGGCCCTGTTTACAAGAAAACAAATAAAAAAGGAATCTTTCATTACGAATATATTTTATTTTCGTATAAAATTGGATAAAATTGACTATTCATGCAAAACGTCGAAAAAGCATGTTAAGAAGCTATTCTTGTGTGAATCAAAATACTAAGATAAAAATCAGTATACTTTTCAGTATAGTTGCAATAAACTTAAAGATTGGCAGGAATTTGATTTTTTATATTTTTTTAATTTTACAATTACATACATACAGGGTAACCACCGTAAATATGTCAGGTCTTATAGAAAATTTTAAAAAAATACGAAAACACGTAAACTATCTTTTTTGGGTGGACCCTTTATACACTAGTTTTTATCAAATTTTATTAAGCCTTTAGGAGTAGTGACAACAACCCCTAAATTCCTAAATGTGGAAGAGGACTTAAGAAACTCCATGTTTTAATATTATCTAATTGTCTTTTCAAAAATACCATACATTTAATCTTTTTTAGAGATTTTCAAAAATCAAAAAAAAATAATAGCAGTATAATTAAGTGACAATAAAAGTGGCAATAAAACATTATAACTATAAAAAATAATTTAGCTTATGGACTTTTAAATTTCCCATTATTTTAAAGACTATGATACACATTTTTCTGAAATGGTTCTTTGTGTGAGAAAAACTCCCAAATTTCATAATTTATAAATATTTGATTAAAGGGATTATTAAGATTTTTATAATTTGTTTTGTTATCTTCAACAATTTTTATTATAAATTTATGCTATATGGCTATCCACAAAATAACAAAATAATTAACACTAAACCTTTTTAATCAAGCTATTATTTCATAATTAATACAGGGCATTTTACTAAAGGTGGACATGTGCCCTGTCTAAGAAAGTAGTGATCGATATAAAGAAAAAAGTATTATCTGAAATCGCTGGAAATTATTTTTAACTTCCTAACTATACAGCTAGGGGTGTAATACCGATAGTATATTTTATATTATACTGCAATATCCTAAATAACTTTTTTTTCTGATTTGTCTAAAAATACTAAATAAAAAGTCTATGGTATTATTAAAAGGAAATTATTGGCCTTCAAAAGAAGGTATAACTTAATCCCTATTTTTAAATTAAGAATGAAGGGGTTGCTGTTACCACCGGTAGGGTCTTAAATATAATTTGATCAAAAACAAGCATATATAAAGTCTGTCACTGAAGAAACATAATTTGAGTGCTTTTGGTGAGTTATTAAGGGTGATACCTTTTTAAATGGACACACTGTATAAAATAAACTATAAGTTGCTTAAGCGTTAAATTATTCAAATTTAATTAATCCGGAACAATTTATAACAAATTTAAACTTAAATACAAATCTCTAAAAAGCATAGTTTGGTTTTAAAGAATAGATTTTAGCTTTAAATCCTAATTCTAATTTTAAGTAGTCTTTTGTTTTCCTGTAATAAACCTTATTATATATACATTTATACACTTTGGAGTAGTTATTTAAAAATAAGGTTAACCGCGTTGTATAAAAGGTGCTGCAAAATGCCAGAAACTGCATGTTTCAGTACTTGGACAAGGTTGATGGAACAGGAAAAAAGATGGGTTAAACATCTAATAACTAGATTTACAGTAGCCTGGTACTTGGGCATAAGCGTTCGTGGGTTGTCACAAACTTAAAGTAAAACACTAACCAGAACTAACCAGTAAACATACTAACTGAAATTTGGTGTGTCACCAAATAAATAAAAAAATACATATTCAAGAATTAAGCGGTAATAAAACCATAAAATTACCTTAAAAAGCACTTAAAAATTGTAAATATCTGCTATACAGGGTATTTCAAAACAAATGCCAAATAAAAGGAAGTATGTTGTATAAACGGTGGATCAAAAGGCATATCGTATAATTATTTATAGTTTAAGACAAAAAATCTCCTATTATACAATTTAATTACAATATTCAAACAGTATCAAAAATTATCTAAATATTTTTTTGAACACTTAATGCCTTCCTTATAATCAATAACTTTTGAATATATGTATTATAATTAGTGGACAAACCGTATACTCCAAGAGACCGTGAGCGGTAGACGGTTCGTAATTTTATAAAAGCTGAAAGTTAGTTAGCGCAGGCTCCCAACATATTGGGTTAGGTGACAAGTGATATCGACACTGTTGCCGGATTTTGAAATTTTGTGCCACACGTATTTGTTTTTAAATTCTGTCTCTAATAGTTGTTGAGATATGATACACTACATTTTAGGCAAAGAGTAATTTAGGGCCTAAATATCTTTCAAACAGATAAAACTATGGTAACAAAATTTGTTTTTTTTTGTGTTTTTGGCATGCCTAATTGATCAGTAATATCAGAATTGTTGCCAAATTTTAATAAAATTGCGGTGTTGTCATATCTTGGTAACTGATAAAAAATAAATTTTAAAAATTTTAAATCTTATTAGTGTTGGCACGCCCCTTTTATTGCAATTAAAATATATTTGGCAATTCTTTAATATACCAAAATATTACATGTAAGGCAAAACTGGAAAATCTGGCAACAATGACAGTATCACTGTTTAATTTTACTTGCCCAGAAACTCTTAAATACCAAAGTTTGTAAACGTAGCTTAAGTGGTTTTAGAAATATTTGAGCCCATCTGACCCTTTTACCTAAAATGTGCTGTTGTCATATCTTAGCAGCTAGTAATAATAAAATAGTGAAAATTTGTGGACTCATTAAATTTAGCCTGTCCAATTTATTGCAATAAAAATAAATGGGACATTCCATTTACCTGAACGAAAGAGATACGTGTAACACAAAACAGGGGCAACGGCGCCGATATAAATATTAAATTTTCCATGGCAAATATTTTCCAGATACCAAATTCGGTAAACGTAGCTTTAGCGGTTTTAAAGATATTCAAGAGTTGCAGTACTTTTACTAAGCCAGTAGATAGAAGGTACGGAAGGTTAATAAATTAAAACTTACCTTTTTTCATTTTGTAAAAACTAAATTTTATATTGTGTTACTTGAGAACCTATTAGAATAAATTTCCTTAGTCGCCAGACAGTCTTGATAGTTTTAAACCCCTTGTGTGGGCAGAGTGCCAGTTTCAAAGTCAAAAACAGATTAAACACAAAACTTATATTACATATCTCTTCTACACTACTTAAATTTTAATTAAAGAATGCATAGGTTTTAATAAGACTAAACTAACGTTCGATCTTCACTCTATCAGTTCTAAAAGGATATTATTATTTCTTTAAGGTATTCATAAATAAAAACTAAATGTGTCATCGTCTTTCTATTTATCGGTCGGGCTGTGTTTTGATTACTCAACATTATGATAAGCTGTTCTCCGTTGCGGCTATATTTGGTTTTAAGAGACATGGGCCGCACGGCCATCCTGTTGCCCTTGCGTCCTCGAAAGGGGTACTCTTCTGAAAAATAGAAAAATATTAGTCTTACCTAGAATGACAGTTGGCTTTTCCGAAGACGGCGATCAATTCTGCCTAAGAAGGCGATCAGTTTTTGCCTAAGACGGCGATCAATTTTGCCTAAGACGGCGAACAATTTTGCCTAAGACGGCGATCAATTTTGCCTAAGACGGCGATCAATTTTGCCTAAGACGGCGATCAATTTTGCCTAAGACGGCGATCAATTTTGCCTAAGACGGCGATCAATTTTGCCTAAGACGGCGATCAATTTTGCCTAAGACGGCGAACAATTTTGCCTAAGACGGCGATCAATTTTGCCTAAGACGGCGATCAATTTTGCCTAAGACGGCGATCAATTTTGCCTAAGAAGGCGAACAATTTTGCCTAGGACGGCGATCAATTTGAGAATAATATTTACCTTAACTTTTTGAATTGTGAACGCTTTGATGTTATCTATGCTGAAGATGCCTTCATATGGTTTCTTCGATCTTTGTGTGTGTATGTCCTCTTTGACACGATATCGGTCGTTTGGCAGTACCTCAATGATTCGAAACGGTCCTCTGAATTTTGGAAGTAGCTTTTTACTTTCGTTATTCGCTGGAAAACTTGTAACTTTTGTGAGAACTAAGTCCCCAACAGAGAAGTATTTAGGCGGAGATCGCTTCTTGTTGAAAGTGAGGTTTTGTTTTATTCGATTTTCTTCGAGATTTTTGGCAGTTTTTCGTCGAATCTTGGTGACATCCAATGATTCCTCATCCGACAAGTTATGTAAATCTGAGTCCATTTTGAGTTCGAAGCCGAGCATCACTTCTGCGGGCGTATATTGAGTAATGCGGTGTTTTGTGCTGTTTATACCTTGTTGAACTTGGGTGATTTTCAGGTCCCAATGATTTTTGCTGACGTCTGCTCCTGATGTAGCAAGCGCGTCTAAGATGACTTTATTGACTCTTTCAACTTGTCCGTTTCCTCTAGGTGTACCCACAGCTGTCGTGAAATGTCTAATGCCTTTATTTACCAAGTACTGTTTAAAGTCGTTAGATGTGAATGCTGACCCAGCATCGGTTATTATGCGCTTTGGGTTGCCCAAAATTGCGAAAAGACTTTGGAGTTCTGCTATGACCTGATTTGCGGAAGTATTTGGAACTGGCTTGATGTAGGTGAATTTGGAAAAACCATCAACAATAACCAAAAGGTATTTATTGCCATTTTCTGTTTCCACAAAAGGTCCTAAATGATCCATATGGAGTGTATGGTGCGGCCTAGCATACTTGGGTAGTGAATGTAAAAACCGGGTTGTTTACCACTTCGTTCCTTATGGTAAAGGCAGTGTAGACAGGAGTTAATGTATTTCTTTACAAATCTATTCATTTTCGGAAACCAGTATGAACGTTTAATCCTATCGATAGTTTTGTCAAACGAGAAATGACCCACGTCATCGTGGTTAGCTTTTACGATTTGCCACCTACAAAGCTTTGGTACTACCAATCTAAGACCATAAGGGGTTATTTTGAAAACTTTGTTTCCGCGAAGATCATAATTAGTAAAAATATCTTTGTTATTTTCGTCATTACCGCTCAATAAAATTTCTTTAATATCTTTTATGTTATCGTCTAGGCTTTGAGCTTCCCGTAAATAATCATTTTCTGTAATAACCAATACTTTATTGATATCAGTGCTGATTGATTCTTGAAAATTACGGCTCAATGCATCTACATGTTTCATTTGACAACCTGGTTTATGAGATATTTGAAATGAAAAATCTTGTAAGAAAAGAATCCACCGAGCAATGCGTGGAATAATTGATTGCTTATTCCACGCATTTTTGACTGCGTTGCAATCGGTAAAAATAGTAAATTCATTACCCATTAGATAGTATCGAAATTTTTCCAAAGTTTTGACAATTGCTAGTAATTCTAATTCGAAAGAATGATAATTTTTCTCGGGCTCGATCGTCTGCTTGCTGAAAAAAGCTACTGGGTGTTCACTATTATTTTCTTTTTGTGTTAAGATGCCAGCAAATCCATCTCTACTAGCATCAGTATATATCGCTATGGGTAGCTTTGGGTTAAAAATGGCAAGGGTAGGTTTGGAACATATTTGTTTTTTAGGAAATCAACTATTTTTGAATGTTCATGTGACCATTTCCATTTAGAATTATTTTTCTTCAATAATTTTGTCAAAGGGGCAGTTATGCGTGCAAAATCTTTAACAAATTTGCGAAAGTATCCTACAAGACCCAAGAATTGCCTTAGTTGATGCTGACTTTTAGGGTATGGGAAGTTAGAAACTGAATCTATCTTTGAATTTGATGGGGAAATTCTATTGAAAGATATTTCGTAACCCAAATAGTCAATTTTTTCTAACAAGAAAAAGGACTTTTTAATTTAATAGTTAAACCATATTTTTTATAATTTCTAGTACTTTCTCCAAAATTTCAATACCTTCAGAAATTGTTTTAGATGGAATTAAAAGATCATCCAAGTATGGAACCACATTATAACAACGAAGAGGAGAAAATATTTCGTTCATGAACTGTTGAAATATAGAGGGTGCGTTGCATAAACCAAAAGGAACTCTGACATATTCGTAATGACCTTCTGGCGTTGTAAAAGCAGTATAGGGAATTGACTTATCGTTCATCGGGATCTGGTGGTACCCTGAGGCTAGATCGAGATTTGTAAAAAATTTATAATCTGATAAATTATCTATTATTTCCTCAATAATGGGCATAGGGAATTTATTTTTAACCGTGATTTTATTTAATGACCTATAATCCACTACTAATCTCTTTTCACCGTCTTTTTTGTTTACCAGTAAAGCCGGACTAGAAAATGGCGATTTACTTTCCCTAATAACACCAGCATTGAGAAGTTCTTTGATAATTTGTCTAAATGTTGTTTTATCTTTTTCATTACAACGATAGGCTCTGTGAGTTACAGGTTTTTCTGTTGTTAGTTCGATAGAAAGAGATACTGAGTGTGCTTGACCCAATATATTTAATGATTCAAACATACAAATTTCATAAGACTGTAAAAGACCATAGAGCTTATTTAGATTATCTATTGAAATTTGAGGATTACAATTTATTTTTTTCAACCAATCGGGTATATTTTCTTTATTTTTAAAATGAAGAAAATTGTCTATTCTGTAATACACAATATTCGGATTTTCTGTAAAATTAGATCCTATTAAAATATCGAACTGGAAGTCTAAATTGTCAATTACGTAATATTTAATAATAAGATTTACCTCATCAATTTGTGTCGTTTCGCTAATATATTGCGTCACCTTGGTCCCAAATCCCAAAAATCCAGAAAGTGAAATTGGTTTTTCGAGGTCGTAGACCTTAAATTTAAGTAAATCTACTACTGATTTTTTTATAAGCGAACACTCACTACCGAAATCTATGAACCCTTCATAATCATGACCATTAATAATAATTTTTTTGTAAAATTTTGAATGAGAGTCTGCGACATTTTGAATAAGATTAATATTTTCGGATATTTTAAATTGTGATTTATGAGATTTTTCTTGGCTTGATTGAACTTGTTTTGATTTTGAATTGTTACGTTTTTTTAAACAATTGGCCTCTATATGACCTTGGATATGGCAAAAGTTACAAGATTGATGTTTATGACGACAAACAGAACGATCGTGCCCGGTTTTTCCACAAGCAATACAAGTCATTTTCACTTTGTCAGCAAAAATCTGTTTGCTTGTCGAGGGGGTGCTATTTTTAATTGAGAATTGAGAATTTGATTTAGATTTAAAACTGCTTTGAGCACTTTGGGTAGCATTCGACGACGATACATAGTATTTGTTTTTAAGGTAAGCCCCTAACGTATTGAGGTCCGACATATTTGATGCCTCAACTGCTGAGGTTATGTTATTGTCACCGATTGCACCGCAAATTAAAGAAATTTTATCAGAATCAGAAAAATTTGATTTTAGCTTATTGATTATTGATAAATGCTTGAAATAAAAGTCGTATAATGAGCAGCCCTCAGTAGGTCTGTTATTAACAATATCCATCAATAGTTTAAACGCATTTCGTTTGGATTGAAAAGTAGAAATTAAAATATTTTTCCAATTTGCCCAAGTATACTGAGACCACCCTAACTCGCTTTCAATGTAGCTGTCGTACCACATTTTTGCAGTGCCTTTTAATTTATTTAAAGCTTGAAATATTGTTACATTGTCGGGCCAGTGATAAGTATTGGCATTATATTGTACAATTTCAATCCAGTCATTGACATTTGTAGTTTTAGGATCGAATTCAGGTATGATAGTTGATATTCTTGAAATTAGACTTGATTCTACTGATGGCTGAGCAATATACTGAGGAGGAGGTGTATAACTTACAGTTTCTCGGCTTCTGTGTACTTTTTTATTTCTTTTATGCACTTTTTTTTATACTTCACTTCATTTGACGATATCGATGAACAACTGTCTGAAGAACTAGAGGGGGACGAAGATCTTTCTCTCCTAGATCGTTTTTTTCCCATTATGATAAGTTTTTTTTTTTATTTTACTATTTTCAAAGCACAAAACACCAACTCAACACTTTTTCAACCACTTCTGATGTGGGCAGAGTGCCAGTTTCAAAGTCAAAAACAGATTAAACACAAAACTTATATTACATATCTCTTCTACACTACTTAAATTTTAATTAAAGAATGCATAGGTTTTAATAAGACTAAGCTAACGTTCGATCTTCACTCTATCAGTTCTAAAAGGATATTATTATTTCTTTAAGGTATTCATAAATAAAAACTAAATGTGTCATCGTCTTTCTATTTATCGGTCGGGCTGTGTTTTGATTACTCAACATTATGATAAGCTGTTCTCCGTTGCGGCTATATTTGGTTTTAAGAGACATGGGCCGCACTTGGCAGACAAATATTTTGGGGTGGCCCAACTGTTTAACGAACTTCAACATTTTTGTTATTTAACAAGATATAACAAAAATTCTTATAAAATTTGTAGGGTTTCCAAATGTCCTAGAAATATTTCGATGTATACAGAGTGTCCCATTAAAAGTAATTGCTAGGAGTTGGTTTTTTTAAATTGTTTTTTGCAACGCTTGTGTATGCATCAAAATATTTTTAGGATTTGCCTGTTTAGAAAACTTACAAATCCTATACCTTGTTAAAACACAGAAATAATAAACTTCATCGGACCATGAGGCCACACAAAAATGTTTGTCTGTCAAGGGGTTGAAACTGTTAAACTGTCTGCCGACCTTCTAATAGGTACCCAAGTAACATATAGAGTATGTCCACGGATGGACTTAACTATACCTGTAATTTTTTATTAAATTTTCAAAATAAAAAAATATATAAAATATGTTTTTAAAAATGCTTTATAAAAAGCTTGCTTATCCTTACTTAAAAAATTAGGTGTTAGACTAAAATAAATGTTTTTTTCTTTAATTTAAATAAATACATAATTGATTTTACTATTTATATGCATATAATATCAAGTAAAGTTAAAGTGTAAGCAAGTAGTAACACAAAAAATAAAGATTTATTTAACAAAAAGTTTAAAGTCCTATTATTCTTACACGCTATTTGAATAAGTAGTTAAAAAATATTTATCGACGATTCTTTAAGTTCCAAAATAACTTTTTTAACGCTTTTATTCTAAACAATTTTTTTACCTAATTGATTTTTTTATATTTTTTTTTGTAACATTAACCTTAATTTACTTAGAAAACCATAACCAATAGCAAAAAATATATTGTACATTTTTGATTACATTTTTACGCTTTTTATTGGGGTAGTCCCAAAAATATATGTTTTTATTTTTCACAGTAATATTTTTGCGATTTTAAACCACCCTGCATTACGTACGGCAAATTTTATTATACGTTTTAGCAATTTAGACAAAGCAAAAATTTTTATGAGGAATAACTTTTTTCGAAATATTAAAAATATTTTTTGGGTATAGTTAAGTTCATCGTGAATACTGTATAAAATTTTTACACAGTTTACAGTTTTTACAAAATGACAAAAGTTATGTTTCAATTAATTAACTTTTAGTACCTGGTATCTTCCAAAGCCACTATGAGTCAAACTTCATAGTCTCTCATCATTTCTACCTAGGTTGGGAGCATATGTGCTTACCAACTCACAGGCTCTTACTTGACTTAATTTTTATTGTATTTTTTAATTTAACAAATAAAAATGCAACTTTCTTGTTATTCAATATTTTTACATAGCTTGCTTAATTTTCAAAGAAAACAATAGGGCATACTTTTGTTCTTTTAATTAAGACCCAGTTTTTACAATTGCCACCCAAGTTATGGTTAGGTTGAACTGAACTGGTACATGAACCTGTCCATTTAAAATATATATCTGACAAGAAAATGCCAAAAGTGACAGCAGTATATTTTAAATGGGCAGGTCATGTACCAGTTAAGTTCAACTGAACCATAACTTAAGTGGCAATTGTTAAACTGGGCATAAGTGTTATAATTTTTATAAGGAATTATGTAAACACAACAACAAATACCTAATTATTTAATGTTAATATGCATTATAGTCCAATGTATGCAGTGCATTTATATATTGCCTCCTCCTCTTTTCATTTTTTGAACGGATTAATTTAAAAAATAAAACTTAGCATATAAAATTGATTCATAAATACCACGTTTTAAAGTAAAATTAACAGAAGAAAATTTTGAAGATGGCGGCTGGGCGCCTTCTTGTAAAAAAATTAAATGGAATGAAGGGGTCTTGTGGCATATTATTTTAAAGCTCCTGACGAGTACTTTATAACCCTAGAATATAAAGTCATACTTTCACTTGCTACAAAATGGCGGTAATGTAAAAATTACCCATATACCTGATTTACATGACCATACTTCCGAAAGTAATAAAGTATAAATGTACCTAATGTAATATTTTCTTAATGCTCTTGTAAAGATCATTTTAATGGTAACATAATATACAGGGTACTAAAGTACAAAAAAATATATATACTTTTGTCCCACTCTTTATACCATCACCAGTATCACCAATAAAAGATTTTTAAAAGGGCTTAAAAAAATACCACAATCGGTCCATCTTATTTTTAACTATTTAATTTTGTTGCAAGATGGCGCCCAGCCGCCATCTTCAAAGTTTTAATCTGTAAATTTTACTATAAAATATAGTATTTTTGTCAATTTTACATTGCAAACTTCTGATTTTGTAAATTGATCTGTTTGAAAAGGAAAAAAAAGGGTGAGGACTTAATAGAAATGCCACTGTATGTCAGTATATGTATTATATTCTAACAAATTTTTACAAGGATAATTATTCTCAAAAATTAAAAGTTTTTTGAAAAGTTTAACACCCCATATAATCCTACATTTAGGTAATTAAATTGAAAAGTTATTTAAGTATTCTATTCGGTGGTAAATACGTATATTGTAAAAAAGATGGAATGGCAAAACTTCATTTACAAGAACTTTCTTATTAAGAAAGAACCGATAAAGCCCTATTAACATTACAGATGGTTAGGATCTTTTAAATTTGCTTATTTTCCTAACATGAAAGTACTATAAATTAGAATGCAAAATTGCAGAAAAATCTGCGTAGTACTTAGTATTCCACGTAAACTTGCATTAATTTTCCCACAAATAACAGGAGACAAGTTATTTTGATGGACGGCTATTAAATAATAAGGATTACATTTATGTAAAGCAAATTAAGCTTACTTTTATAATCATACGTATTATAAGTTGTTTATTATAAACCTAAAACAACTACTAGGTATGTTTAAGTAGACGGTACAGGAAATATCTGCCCAGATAATATTTTACAAAAGTACTACTAGATATAAATATAAAATTCATGTTAAGTTTGCTTCATTCGCAAAACCAACAAAATATTATTGTTGTTGATGCCTGTTTTATTTAGAGTAAGGCAAGGAAAGATAGCCAAAGTTTTTTTATGGCTAAAATTATATAAAAAATGAGAGCGATTAAAACTACTTCAACTAACCAGAACTAACCAGATATTGCAGGGACAATACACCTTCAATCTTGTGGGCGAAACATTTGAGAATAACCTTAACTGGCATAAGCACATTGTATCTATTTTTTCCGTTCTAATTTATACACTTTGTATGTGTTCCAAATCCGATCCCCGTTGGAATATTGTTACATGTTATACAACTCTTAGCATTCTTGATTCTAGCCAAAGAAGAGCTGTTCGCTTGATTAACCATCCTTCACTTACAGAAAGGCTTCCTTCTCTCGCCCATTGTCGGGCTGTGAGGATTTTCTTGTTATAGGTGCTTTTATGGCTTCTGCTCTGAAGAATTGTCTTGTATGATTCCCCTTTTCACGGTTGCCAGCTCAGAAACTGCTGCACGTATGCATCCCTATATGGTTTAACTGGACATGCCCTGGGTCAGAGTTGGGTCGTATTCGAATACTCAGTATTTTGAATAGTATTTAAATACATTTGTGTGTTTGGTATTCGGTATTCGGCAGAATACTATTTTGGTCAGTATTCGGTTTTTGTATTCGAATACTTTAGAAGTATCCGACGAATTTTTTTTTTGAGTATTCGAATACCGGCGTTCAGAGTATTCGAATAGAAAAAAGTGTAAGTAGTATCCGAATACTAAAATTGTCATGATTTAAATAACAAAAGGGAAGGAAAAGGAAGAAAAGGAATTGACGACCTTTTTTGTTTTTTTTTCTCTTTAATTTTGTCATAGGTTTTGTTTAGTAGTATTCAAATCTTCTCGGTTCCAGTATTCGAATACCGATTTACGGTATTAATGTATTCGAATACTTTTTTCTTCCAAGTATTCAAATATTCGGTATTCGAATACTTTCTTTTTTTTCGTATGTATTCAATGCCCAACTCTGCCCCGGGTTTGTGCAAAGAACGCCTTAAATATGTATAGAGTAAAATTCCTTAAATGTTAACTTTGTTTAAAAACATTTTTAACTACATTATTACATATACATACATTTTTAAAAGTTTTTATATACTGGGCAATTAAAACTAAATA
Organism: Listronotus bonariensis; assembly: GCA_014170235.1. NCBI lineage: Eukaryota > Metazoa > Arthropoda > Insecta > Coleoptera > Curculionidae > Listronotus > Listronotus bonariensis. Next base: position 47,819 of record JACEGR010000991.1, read on the forward strand.
GTTTTCTCGCCTTTCTAAATAAAACACCTGTCCTTTCAATATGTCCACTAAAAGCACCTGTTCAAAAAAACACCCCAGAATTAGGAACCACTATGTAAGAAATCCCTGGATTTTGATTAGATTATAATTTTTCTAAAGATTTCTTTAGAGATTAGGTTTGGTAGAAAGCCAAATTAAAGGCTTAAAATTTTTAGATTACACGTTTGTTAAAATTTTAGTGTTGATAATTCGTTAGACTGATAATTTAAAGATATAATATGAGAATTAATACAGGTGCATAAATTGTTCTGTTGTTATAATTTGATTAAGATTAAGTGGTTATTACTTTAATACGTAAATTACTTTTTTGTACTAAAGTAATCTCCACTAAAAAAATTAAAACATAAATATGAAAACAAAAAAATATATAATAAGAATTGTTAGTGTTTTGTATATAATTTAGTTCTTACTTATTACTGGGTGTGTCGGTTTAAATTATACATTATTTTATTATAAATCGGTAGAACAAATATCAACATGTTTATTAACATGATTCATAAAAAATTATTAAAATCTATGAATTAAATGTTGTAACGCATTTATTTTAAATTTATATATTTTGTTCTGGACTGAATCCAAAATATTTTTAAGAGTTTTTATAAAAAAAAACACACGCTTGAACAAAAGATTTAAGTTTTTACATTTTTAAATTTCTTTAAAAATAAAACAATAGTTTTTAACGTTAAAATACATAAAAAGAAAATTAATCAAATTAAATAATAATGATATAAATTTTAAGTAAAATAAAACTTTTTAACAATAACTTTAAACTTTGAGCTACACATAACTACTATTAAACGTTTTTTTTTATTTTAAATATTTACACAGCTAAATGACAAATATCATTGGGTACTGCAAAAAAGAAGATAACTACATTTTAGCACTATTGAGGTAAGTGCGTTTTTGACTTCTAATTTACATAAAAATGTACTGTAAAAATCAACTTAGTGTTAATGTTACTACTTACACAAGTGTAAATAATATTACCACTTGGCTTGTTTTCCTAGTACATTTTCGGGTTAATTACAGCGTTAAATTCTCGTGGTGTCCCAGGGTGATAATCCCTCCGGAGCAAGAAAAAAGAACGGGTATAATAACCTTTCCCTCCCAGGAAAATATTTCTAAGTTCAACACTGGTTAATTAGAGGCCTGAAAACGTACCTAAATATGGTCAAAATGCACACTTATCTTGTTTTTGTAGTAACCCGACGATATATGGTTTGGTGCTACCTTGGCCAGAGCAATTTTCTCTGGGCGGTCTTACCTGTACCGCAATTTTTTAAATTGCAATTTTCTTTAAAAACCTTATAAAACAAAATATTTTAAATATAATATTATAAACTACAATCAATTAGTTACATTTTGATGTAATAATGATGAAAATTAATGGTTATGTATTATAGTAAAGTTTCAATTTAAAAAAAAAACATACACATAACCTACAAATGTTTTTGGCGACCAAATGATTAAAAGCGGTTTTGCGGAGCGCAAATCAGTTAAGTTAGCATCTTAGCTTTAAGGTCCGGCCTCACATAACCGCATCAAGCCCTTGGCCGTGGGTTTCACTTGGTGAAATTAATTTTACAAATTTTAATACTTATTAAATCACTTTTTTTTGTATTGTTTGTTTACAACAACTAACCTTTAACTACAATTCTTTCAATTTTTATACGTAATGAAGCTGAAATTAATGGTGACGCCCGTAAATTCAATGCTTGCTTCGGGGAACATCGGCGCTATCCGATCCACGTATGATTTCATTTGCTGGTCATATTTTAGACCGTACAAGACGCGGTCGTGCTACGGTGCGAGTCTTGTGGGACATCTGTGTGGTTATGTGTGGCCAGTTTTTAACCTATACTACACTTAAATTTGGGGTAAAAGGGAACAGAGATACTTAGGAAAATCTGTTTTATTTAAACAGAGAGATATACATACATAAAACAATATTTTTGAGGGCATGAAAGATGCTTTTAAATTTTTAAAAAATAATTTGCCTCACTTTCCTCTATCACCGTAAAATCGGGCTCGGTGCGGTTATATGTGGCCCGAATTATATCATTACAATAATATATGTTATTATATTATTTATAATATTAAAATACTAATATATTATATAATTATATTTTTAATATATACCGGTTAGCTAAATAACATAACACATCGGCAATGTAAGGAAAGACAGGGTCTAACTAAATACCACCATGTAAACATAGGTGACTAATACTGCTTGTTTGTTTATTACATTACTCGCCGATGAACCAAAACTGCTTGCTCATATAGGATATTATATATTATAAATTGAATTTATATTATAATAATATATAATTATAACGGTGAACAACGTTACCCGCTGGGCGGGGCTTCCCCGACCTTTCCTACTCTCATTCCCTTTAAAAAGATATTTTAAAAATGCTTTTAGGCGTTGTTCTTTAAAGTCGTTTTTCATAAAATTTTAACTTGTTTTTGTTCCTTTAGTTTTCTTCGCAGTGAGTTAAGCATGTGTTATACAGCTACGTTACGAGACTTTAACGAGATATTTTTCATATCACTTTATGAAAAAAATATGTACCTACACTAAACAACAATAGTACAAAAGCTACGGCGTCATCAGTTCTGTCTCACTTTTAATTATTTCCCTTTTTGTTGCTCACACACTATTGAAACGACGCGTTAAGACAGCAGTAGTTGATTGTTGTCCTTATCTTTATGACGCTTGTGGCTTTTATACTATTGATTAGATCTTTTATAAATCTATGTCTGGATTTGCTTTGTTTCTCAGATACGGAGCGTTAAAATTACTATTAATAAATTGTCAGTATTATTTAAGACTTAATAACCTAATTAGTATTATACAGGTTGTTTCCTAATTACGGTAAGAAAATTTAATGGCAAATCATATGAAAAAAGTTTATCTAGGCCTAGGTCCGAAAATGCTTTGTTTCTAAGATACAGAGTGTTAAACTTAAAAAAATGGCTGTGGTATTTCTGGAAATATGAAGTTAATTAGCTAAACTAATTTTAATTAGTGAGACCAGTGGCGGCGTGGGACGTATCTTAGCTTATATTATTGACAAAAAATGTACGCTACTGACTTTTTGCAACTTTGACATTTTATCCGGATGAAACACCTGAAAATACAACTTTTGGTTTTCTTATAATTTTACGTAATTTGCTTAGTTTTCCTGGAAAAAAATTCGCCAAACTGCATAATCCTGAACCATACAAGAAACATTAAGGCATTTTTTTAAAATTAACTGTTATAACTTCTTATTAGCAATTATGTAACAACAAAAAGAACTACTTATTTAAATAACGTTAATATCTAGTCTAACAAACTTTACTAGAAAAGTGTTTTAAAAATGTTTAAGCTTTTTATAAAGTTTAATACCCTGTCCTTAAATTTTCTTACCGCAATTAGAAAACACCATGTACAACAAAGTCGGTCAATATAGGGTCGCGACATTCGGCCATATTGCTTTGACGTGTTATGACGTCACATCTCCCATTTTTCGGCCATGTTGTTCAGTGTCTGGAGATATACAGTTTATTTGTATTAGTAGAACAACCGTTTACATAACAGTTTTTAATTATTATTAAGTTGTAAATTCTTTTACTTCAAATAAAAAACATTTGGAATTACATTTTTCAAGAAATATCACTTCCAAAACAATGCAAAATGAAATGCGCAAATTCTAGACGCTACTGGATTGATCATCAACTTTGATTTTACCCAGTCTTGCCAACTTTTCTCCGTGGAGTGTCCTTACTTGCGTCCCCGACCTCGAATCGCCTAAAAGTTGAGGATGTGTCGCAATATAAATATAAACTAACCTTGATGTATAAGATCAAATTTATTGGGTACAGTGGCGTCTTAGTGAGCAAAACAACAAACAGTATTTAGATGAAAAAGTACACCATTGATTTTTTGTATTATAGTGTTTTTTTAATTAACTAACTAAAAATACATTTTTAAAGTCTCTTACATCTTACATCGTATCCAGCTTAGTTTTCCCAAAAAAATTAAAACCACTCTTACTTATTTCAAAAATTATCCAAAGATTGCATAAAATAAAACCAAAACTAAAATAAAAACAATTTTGACCTTGCAGTAAACAAGGAAAATAATTACCATGATATATAAAGACACAACGCATTTACTTTAAAAGTCAAAATTGTATTTTTTAAATGTTTATTTATGTTGTTAATGATAGCCGTTAGAATGACCTTTAGAGTGGCTTTATTTTTTCCCCAAAAAAGTAGCGAAATGCAAAGAAAATACCAGAAATTTGCAAAATTGTAACGTTTCTTTTTATCTTTAAACAATCCATGTGTTTTTAACAAAAGATTTAGATTATAATTTTAAAACTTACCTTCTTATTTAATATAAACTCTGCAAAAATAGTCCTATAAAAATATTTCGATTAACATCCGATAAAAAGTCGTAGCAAAAAAAAGTTAAAAGTTAAAAATCAAACTGCAATAATGATACGAATTTACTTCGATTTTATTTAAAGAATGAAAAATAATTGTGTCCAATTTAAAGATAAAATTTATATCGTTAGGCGAAGTCACTGAGTAAAAGAAAATATCAAATGATCAATTATGGGAATAATTTTTTTTGATACAAATTTAACATCTACAAATAAATTTAAATAATTGTAATATTAAATGAAGCGAATAATTTTAATAAGCAATGTTAGTTAGGCTTCGCGTAATCTTAAGTAGAAATGTACTAACAAATTTGTCAATTAAATGCAGTATTATAAAGGTAATTTTTTCGAAATTTAAAATAAAATATTGCTGTTTTTCTAAAATAAATACTCTAACCGATGTTTTAACATATTCTTACAAATAGCACGCAATTATTTGGTAACCAAAAAAACTGCCTAATATGTGTACCAGGTTCCCAAGAGATTATTTTCCGACTGCTATTTTTATCTCTTTATCGATACTAATGAAACCTAATGGGGCTAATACAATATTAATAAGTAAGTTTAATGCCTATATGATAAGTATAATAAGTATTCACGACTTCCCGTTTCACTGGAAATAATTGGACATTTTTATTTCTAGATGGTGCACTTTGTATATTTCTTGTTATTTTGATGTTTTAGTCCATTTTACTACAAAATACAATGTTTTTAACACAAGCTATATTCAAATTTTATTTTTAAATCAAATTTAAATCTTTCATCTAGAGTGCCATGATCATTCTAGAATCACTTCTTATATTTTACCTAATTCTAGAAAAATAGGAAATCGATTTTACCGTCTTAAACTTTATAAATAAAGCTGCCTAAACTTCATTTATTAGTTTTTAGTTTTTTTGCCTTAGCTCAGAATCTTCAAAAGGAGCATATTACTTTAAATATATCATTTTTAAATGCAGTTTTAAAGCGAACCAACGATGAGACACTACGACACTTTATTTTTAATTAAAAATATTTATTATGTTGGTAAATGATCTTTTTGATACCGAATAAAACTATTAATTTCGTCGGGTGTCGGTCCAACAGCTTTCGGCTTATCTGCGACCGATAATAAAATCGGCGCATTAGCGACCGAATTTTTAAACACCCATTTTTCTACATGGTGGGTCTAGAATACATTGAATTTTAGGACGCACTGTTGCCAAAATGTAGGTGGACTATTAGAGATATTTCTTAGAATCAGAAAAGGGTACTAAGGGTAGGTACTAAATTAAACCTAAGACTAATACACACTTACTTACGAATGGTTAGTTCTGGTAAGCAACATCCTTTTTAATAATTCCTTTATTAAACCCAAGACGAATACACACATACCTATATTGCAATACGTATATTCTTGTATTTTATATTTACGTAAATTTGTAGGCCTCTATATGCAATAAATAAATGATATTATAAATGTATCTACAGTTTCTTACTTTTGAAAGATATTTCACAAAAAGAAAACAACTGGATGGAAAGAGTTTATGAACAACTTGGCAACAATGTCTATGCCTCATTGGGTTCACTTTTATTTAAATTCATAGGTCGCTTATAGGCTTATAGGTCGGTTTTATTGCTTTTTAATGATCGGTCGCAGATAAACCGGTCGCAAATTAGCCTATTTCATTTTGTGCCTTGAAAAGTTACCACAATAAAAGAAAGGTTTGTCTTTATGTCTTTACTACGATTTAAAAATAAAAAGTAATTTGATATAGCAACAAAAAATGATCTTAATACTTAAATTAGCTTTAAATAAAAATAAAGTTCTATATTGTTCTACATCGTTGGATTCATTTAAAAATACTGCATTTAAAAATAATATGAAAGTGTTATGGTCCATTAGTGATTGAACTCTATAGGTTAAACTGCCAGGCAACCATCTGGAAAACCTTGAATACTGTTCAGAACCCGAAATTCACACAATCATATCAACGTTTTCCCTTAAAAAGAAAACATATCCTGACATAATATGGTCCTATTTTAAATTTTGGGCTGGGGCAAAAAAACACACAGAAAAATAAATTTTAAGTCTTTTATTAAAAGGTTTTACAAACAAAATATGGATTTCGTATTTTTCTGAAAGTAAGTAGAGTATACAGAGTGATTTTGGAATAATCAAGGCACTTCAGAGAAAATTTAAAATTTAATGTATAAAGAAAATTTGACCAAAAATTGTTTATTAAATATTATATTCCGAAGTAAAATGGACTGTAGTATCAAATAAACAAATACAAATACAGGATGCTTTATTTAAAAATCCCAATTTCCAATTGTTTTCGGTAAAAGCGTTATCATATACGCAAAAAATCTGAGCTATTTATATGAAAAAAGTTGGTGGATATGGGTCCTCAAATTTTTCGTTCTCAAGATACAGGATGTTAAACTTTTCAAGAAACCTAAATAATTTTAAAACACCTTTTTTTTAAGTAAAATTATTAGCTACTTAAAAATATGAGGACACAAAAAATTTGTATTTTTCGGTGTTTCATCCGTAAAAAATATAAAAGTTACAAAAAAGTCAGTGGCGTACATTCTTTGAGTAATAATTTTAGCTAAGATGCGTTCCACGCCACCACTGGTCTCACAAGTTAAAATTAGTTCAAGGTTAGCAGGCAGCCAAATTTTATAAAAATTGGTTAAGGACATATTTAAGATATTATTAAGAACATTTTCGTCCGATTTACGTCAAAGTTTAACACCCTGTATCTTACTGCAAAGTTTCCGCTAGCTATGTTTATATGAACTTTTCCATAAAATTGAGTCAGGAATATGCCTTTAGATATTCGTACCGCAATGAGGAATCATCCTGTATATGTAAATTTATTTATTACTTTAAATATGTTAAAATCTAATATTCAAAAATCAGTGCTTTGTATTACAGTATAACATGGCGTATGCATGCTATTAAATGTTAAACCTCAATGTTCTCAATGTATAAACTCCGTGTTCAGTGGCATTTTATTAACCTTACGAGATTTGTATGTCGAGTATGTCCCAGTGTGCTTTTGTGTAATGCATAGGGTTGCCCATACTGAAACAATCATTATTTTCAGAAGATAAAACATTTTATGCAAAGGTAATTTACATGATTTAAGTTACCCAAAAACCCATTTTAAAAATAAAGTTACTTAATTTTAAGGTTCCAACAAAATTTTGATTTAAATCTATGTATTTTCAATTAAATCAGTTTCATGACAGTTGCCTCATTGTTCTAAAATTCCTTTTAGAAAATGCTGATTGTGTTAATAATGACCCCGCCCCATTTAATCTGCTTTATTTTCATGTTTACCGAGGTACTCTTGGGTATCATTTTCCATTTTATAGCAAATTATTCAGTACAATTTTTATCTTTACTGTTCCAATTTTAAAATACAAAATGTTATTTTTATGAATCTTTTTACCGATCATCTGTAAAAGCTCCAATATTTCCAAATCGTTTGCTTCTATTCTTTAAATTCATTAATAATGCTAAAAAATCTAAACGGCTTTTTTTGCAATTTTTATTAGGTTTAATTTAGAAAAGCTGTTGTATTGTGCTTTCCAATTAAAACAAGCCGTGTTTTGTACACTTAATCAGTAAAAATACTGAATAACGTAAAGTTTTGTTTTTAAGGAAATACATTTTTGTGTCAAAAATTGAGTTTTTAGGGTTATATCTTTTCCCCAGGGATATCCATAGCCAGTAATTTACCCCTATACCTTTAAATATTTATAAGTATTAACTTAAAACTTTAGGAAGTACCTATTATACATAAATGTGCTAAATGCTTGATTAAAATAGGGCACTTTGTATATTTTTACAATTATTTGAATATAAAATGTTATTTCGAGTACGATAACACAGGTCTTGCTACTTGTTGAAATTTAATCTATATACAGGCTGCCTACGGATGAGCGGACAAGCGGACAAACGGGCCAAAAATGATGACTTTTCAAAAAAAAGTAAATTTTTATAGAAAAAAAATATTTTAAAGAAACAGGATTTACGAAAAGAAAATGTTGATTTTGTATACTGGCTTTGCAAAAACTTAAAAAGCATGATTTTTCCTTAAGAGTAAACTACCTTTATTTTTATTTTAAGCAAAATGTCATTTAGAAAATTTATTTAGATTAGCATTTTCAATAACTTTATTAATTGTACAGGGGTATCACAGAGCCGCATTTACATATTTGCCGCCCGTAGGCTATTTTATTTTCGCCGCCCCTGTCTTTATCTTTTTTCCATGAAAAATAATTTTTGAAGAGCAACAGAAAAAAAATCCGCTATAGGCTTCAGCCTACTCTGCCTTTAGGTAAATACGCCACTGGGGTATCAAAAAGTTTTGTCAAACTGATTTTTAACTTATCAAAAACAAAATATTTTAAATTTTTGTAATAAAATGGCCTAAAAAACTCTCATACTTTGCTTTTAAATACCTGCTTTCTCAAAATTCAATTTTTCATCCGTAAACGAATATGATCAAGGCGTTTTTGCCAAATTATGGAGTTAAAAAAGGTATTATTGTGGTATCGATTACAAACATTATTCTTAATAAATATTCTTTATGACATTTTGCCTAAAAATAAAAATAAAGGTAGTTTACTCTTGGAGAAAAATCATATTTTTTTAAGTTTTTACGAAACCTGTGTACAAAATCAACATTTTCTCTTCGTAAATTCTAATTTTTTTACAAGCAATAATTTTTATGAAGAATGAGTTTTTTTCAAAAAAGAAAATTTTTAGTCCATTTTTCCTCCTTTTAATCCCATCCGTAGACAGTATGTATATTTTTAATTTTTAATCAAGTAGTCACGGAAAAATAGATACACACTTTATCTTTTATTCTGTGAGTCCTTAGTACAGAATATTTTGTCTTTTCATATTATAACTAAAACCAAAGACAAAAATATTAATAGGTTAACACGCAAAGCAGTGCCTCGATAAACTAAAGGAATTGGCAGAACGCAATAACACGAGGTTGATCCACCGCGTGCCGGAGCATTGCGGAACCCGAAGCAACGAAAACGCAGATAAACTGGCAAGGAGGGGGTCAGCTGCGACATACGTTGGGCCAAAACCAGTCCTTGGAGTGCCAAACAGTACCTTCCGAAGTGCGGTACAAAACTGGGTAAGGGACCAGCAAAGACCGCACTGGGACAGACTTCCTCAACATATGCATGGGAAAATAACACCAGAAGGCCATGCGCTAAAAAAGCTAAAGAACTGCTTAAAATAGGTAGGAATTAGCTAAGAACAATCACAAGTTTCCTTACTGGACATGCTCCAGTGAAAGAACATCTGCACAAAATGGGGCTGCACAACGGATATCTGACTTGCTGATTATGTGGAGCAGATACCAAAACAGTAACCAATACTGTCAGAGTGTGAGGTATTGGATTACAAAAGACAGTCTTCGGGGATTTACGAGAATGCTACTGGGAAACATACGGTACGCACCCACCAGATCAATACCGCCTTTTTCAAGGCACTAGTGTACTTGTTAAGAAGAAATAGCTTTAATTTTCAGGGCAAAAATTATAAAAACTGTGTAATGTAATTTATAAAACGGCGTATGTAGAAAATGTCTACTGTTCTATAAAATGGTAATTAAATCCTAATAATTTATGCACACTTAATTGATATTATTAAATGTACTCGGAGCATGGTCGTGATTTATTTCTTGAGATAAGACTGTAAAAACATTCGTGTGCTGTCAATTCCAAGCCATTAGGTGCGTTTTTTTATTAAGAAACACATAATAATAAGATAATTATATTGTAATAGGTAAGATAATAATATTTAGATTTATATGAGAAGTAAAATACAGCCAGAATAAAAAAAATGTATAGGTTATATATAGGAATATGTCCGACTTAACATAAGATGAAGTCCATCCAAACTTATGCTTGTTTTTTTAAGAAATTATATCTTCGTTTTTGATTAAATGTACGATGTGGCTTTAAAATTTTTGTTAAAAAGTCTTTAAAAATGCACATACAAAAAATTAAAATAGGATTCCTTTTGGAAAATATTAAAAATTGTCCAAATCACACAGGTCTATAAAATTTAAAAAAGTAGTCTGTGCTGGGTTTCGGACAAAGATTTTTTCACGTATTTTTTTCTCTGAACGCAAATCCAAAGTTAAAGCTAAGAGTTAAAAAAAAACAGGAAAAGGAAAACATAAAAATAGATAAAATCCATGTTTTAGTCATTTTTTCTGCATGATGATAACATTGTTATAATAACACTTCAGATTCGTGTTAAGCTGAAAAAATACGTGAGAAAGTCTTTGCCTTTGTTGATTTTGTAGATCTGTGTAATTAAAATATTAAAAGAAAAATCAAAAAAGGTACTTTTTAAAATTTTAAATCAGCTTTAAAAGTAAACAGTAGTATTAGAAGAAAAGAAAAGTAATTTTGTTTTATCACCAAACTTTTCTATCCATTTTTCTTCGAAAATAAGCAAGGAGTGGCCGTTACAGTCAATGGCGATCGTTATCGGGCCATGTTGAACGAATTTTTGTTTACAAAAATTGAAGAGGAGGATATTGGCAACATTTGGTTTCAACAGGACGGCGCTACGTGCCACATAGCCGAAGCTACACTCGATGTTTTGCGTCCTGTATTTGAAGATCGCCTTATCAGCCGCAGAACTCATGTCGTTTGGCTACCTCGGAGCTGTGATTTGACCCACCGTTGGACTATTATTTGTAGGGTGCCGTCAAAGATAAGTGTTACGCCAATAAGTCAAAGACAATTGACGCTTTAAGGGACAATATTCGTGAAGCCATTGGTGAAATACAGCTGCACACAATTGATACTGTGCTTAAAAATTGGACCGATCGTTTAGGCTACTGCATGGCCAGCCGAGGCAGCCATTTGAATGAAATTATTTTTCATTATTAACCGAAAAGATTGTCACTTTCAAATAAAAAAGAAATTTAAGAAAATATATCAGTAGTTTTTTTATAGCATTAAAAAAAAGAAAGTTATTTAGTGGACCCTTTATAATAACTTAGATTTAGAACATTGAACAAAAAATACTTAAATTATATAGAACTGTAATAATAATAAAAATAGTAAGCATAGTTATAATAAAATATGAAAATAAAAATGTTTACAAGCAATTTTAGAAGGATAACACGTTAAAATGACACAAAATTATTCCTTATTAATTTTCTGTCAAATTTAACGGTAGTAGTACTTACTGCCATAATCTTAGTAACTTATTATTAGATATGTAAAATGTGTATGGTTAATTTACAAACAGATAATTACAAAAACCAGATATATCTTCTTTTCTGTGCAGGATCAATTCATATTTATTTAAATTTCATAACTCGTTTAACTAAGGATTTTTAAATTTATTAATGGAGTTAAGAAGTGGTTTAATATCTTTTAGTTACTTACTAAACAATAATTGTAAACAAAGGGTTTTTTTGTCAATAGTCTTATGAACCCATGGTTAAAAAAAATTAAAAATCAGGTTTTACTGTGCGACGGGTATTAATTAACAAATTAAAACAAAGAAGGTACCTAGTACAGTCGAAGCTACACTCGATGTTTTGCGTCCTGTATTTGAAGATCGCCTTATCAGCCGCAGAACTGATGTCGTTTGGCCACCTCGGAACTGCGATTTGACACCGTTGGACCGTTGGACTATTATTTGTAGGGTGCCGTCAAAGATAAGTGTCACGCCAATAAGTCAAAGACAATTGACGCTTTAAGGGACAATACTCGTGAAGCCATTGGTGAAATACAGCTGCACACAATCGGTAATGTGCTTAAAAATTGGACCGATCGTGTAGGCTACTGCATGGCCAGCCGAGGCAGCCATTTGAATAAAATTATTTTCCATTATTAACCGGAAGGATTGTCCTTTCAAATAAAAAAGAAATTTAAGAAAATATATCAGTAGTTTTTTTATAGCATTAAAAAAAAGAAAGCTATTTAGCGGACCCTTTATAATAACTTAGATTTAGCACATTGAACAAAAAATACTAAAATTACATAGAACTGTAATAATAATAAAAATAGTAATAATAGTTATAATAAAATATGCAAATAAAAATGTTTACACGCAATTTAAGAAGGATAACACGTTAAAATGACACAAAATTATTCCTTATTAATTTTCTGTCAAATTTAACGGTAGTAGTACTTACTGTCATAATCTTAGTAACTTATTATTAGATATGTAAAATGTGTATGGTTAATTTACAAACAGATAATTACAAAAACCAGATATATCTTCTTTTCTTTGCAGGATAAATTCATATTTATTTAAATTTCATAACTCGTTTAACTAAGGATTTTTAAATTTATTAAAGCAGTTAAGAAGTGGTATAATAGAGACATTTTGCACCCCTTATTTTGCAATTCCGTTGTGGTTAACTTTATTCTGAGACTGCGCAGTAACGCAAACATGATCCGTTATCGTTATTAACCATACCGGACTCCTTTAATTACGGATGAATACCGAAGAGCTTATCGTTATCTTTATCGTTATTGGTAAACTGCGTGGTTGCCAAATTGTAAAATTTTTAATATCGATTATTTAAGAAGGTTGAAATTTTAATACCTGTATTAATTAAAATATTATTGATACATAACGAATAATTAGCGAAAAATTCATAGCAGTAAGAAAAATAAAATAGTGTAAAGAAATTAAAACGGACTTGCATTTTTAAGGATGTTTTAAATCAGTAATTAATTTACATGTTACAATCTGGCACACTTTGCTTATACTGTATTGTTTACATCTACTTTAAAAACAAAATCAAGGGAACTGTTTGCATATATTAAAAATCAATATATAACTTATGGAGAATAAAAGTAAATACTGATTTTTCGCAAACTTTAAAATCGGCGAACCACAGGCAAAAATAAGGTTATGGGTCGAAAGCGCAGACGCAAGATAAATTTCTTAAAAGAGGTTGCAAAATCTCTGTCTAAAACTGCTGCCGTAATCGTTATGTTTAATAACGATAACCATAAGGAGGCCAAAAATAGTCTGTTATTTTAAGAGGTGCAAAATGTCTCTAATATCTCTTAATTACTTACTAAACAATAATTGTAAACAAAGGGCTTTTTTGTCAATAGTTTTATGAACCCATGGTTAAAAAAATTAAAATCAGGTTTTACTGTGCGACGGGTATTAATTAACAAATTAAAACAAAGAAGGTACCTAGTATCATTTTTACCAAAACATTGTCTATCAACTTTAAACAGCTTTGTTGTTATGTATCGATAATTTTAAAAATTACTCAATATTAATTTCCGCTCTTATGAACCTATTAATGTCAGCAAATATTTCATAAAGCACTTCTTCAACCAATTAAGAGTTTACTGAATAATCCATTCATAGTTTCTATTAAGTATTTAAGAAGAATAATATAAATATGTACATTATACAAGTGCAAAACGATTAATTAGAAACCACGTCCAATGAAATCCATTAATAAGAAACCCACACATGCGAATCGGATATTTACATTTATTTGTAATTAATGAGTGTTATTAAAGACTTTCTATAGACCTATTCTTTATAAGGACAACGTTGGGCTGTAATTTATTAATGAATTTTACATTATTTCTTCATAAATCTGATGATGTCTGAAGTAGCATGTTTTAAATAAAGATATTTCTAGTAAAAAAGTAAAGGTGAACTTAATATAAAACTATTGAAAATAAAGTCGAGATGATGCCTGCAAAGAAGAAGTAAAATACGAAATTCTGCTTGGCTTCTACAACATCTAGGGAGGTTCGGGAAGCCCTGTCCAGCAGGTAACGTCGTCCACCGTCATAATTTCCAAACACCACCTTCTGATCGGTTTGATATCTATCACTCAATACAAACATTAATGCGAAAATGCTAACTTAGGTGATTTGCGCTGAAAAATATTTTGGATGCAGGTTGATCTATTTTTTCTTCTGTGAAAATTCAAACGTTATTACAATGAATAAGTAATAATTGGCATCATTAATTTATTAAAATGTAGGTGATTAATTGTATTTTATATGCATAATAAAAATATAATTTTTTAAAGGTTTTAAAAGAAAAATTGCATAATAAAAATTGCGTTATCGGGTAAGACCGCGCAGAAAAAAATGATCTGGTCAAGGTGGCATACTGGAACGTGTAAACAACATTCTGGAGGACATGGTTACACTAGGGTATCGGGAATTATCAAACTGGTTGGACAAATTTGGTATTTAATTAGTTTTACTGAGAAATTTAAATTATTATTTTTACCACATTTTTCATAATTATCTTAAACGACGTTAAAAGCTTAAGATTAAATAATAATTATTATTATGTAAAAAAAGTCTTTAAAAATGCACAAACAAAAAATTAAAATAGGATTCCTTTTGGAAAATATTAAAACTTGTCCAAATCACACAGGTCTATAAAATTTAAAAAAGTAGTCTGTGCTGGGTTTCGGACAAAGATTTTATCACGTATTTTTTTCTCTGAACGCGAATCCAAAGTTAAAGCTAAGGGTTAAAAAAACAAGAATAGAAAAACATAACAACAACATTCTGGAGGACATTACACTAGGGTATCGGGAATTATCAAACTGTAGCCCTAGAACGTAAGATCAGACCACATGACTGAAGAAGATTCAACAGTCCAGGGTCAGTACTCGGCCTGTCCGAAAAGGTGATGAAAACAACGATAAGCAGATGGTCTTAACAACAACATCTTGCTCGTTGGCATACATCACCTGGCCAAAAACATGCGAAGGAGACACTGGGCAATCCTTCCAAGGAACTAAACAATGAGGTCTTCCAGCTGGAGCGCACTCAGTTAAGAGAAGTAGTAGGATTTTTGACAGGACACTGTCATCTAAAGAAACATTTGCAAAAAATGGGCATTTACAATAGACCCATTATATTTGAGGCTTTGCGGGAAGAGGAGTAAACAGCCTTATATATAATATACATCTGCATTGCACTGACACGCAAAAGACACAGTCTATTTGGGAACATACATAGCGGCAACCCTCTCCCGCATGAATATCTTGGCAGAAATCTACTTAACCTCATAAAGGGCAGTGGACTTCTGTAACAAGGGAAGGAGTGCATAATAAGCCAATAGGCTGCAGTGCAAACATGGTCGAATGACCAACCTTGTCTTAAACCAACCGAGGTGGCACCAAGCCATATATTTGCCATTTAGCTGTGAAGATGTGAAGATTTTTTTTTAGTAATAACAACAATATATTTTTTTTAAATATTTTTATATAAAATATACTATAAATATTTTATTTTTATATGCTGGGTTTTACCTTTTAGTCTTATACCCATATAATTTAATTACTTAGAAAAATCTAAATGTCTTGGATTCTCGCTGGGACTTATAATAAATATAAGATAACGAGTTATGCAGTATAATTTACTTAAAATTATTTATTTGAGAGTGAAAAATATTAATTGGTGGGCGGCATTGTCAACCTCAGTATGGGCGGCGTTATCAAACCTATCGGGCATCTCCGCCTATTGGTAAGGTCTTAAAAACATAAAGTTTTTTTTTACTGAAAACGTTTATTTATCCAAATATTTGGCATATTTTTGTTTCTAGTTATACAGGGTATCCAGAAATACAACAATGATATTGAAAGGACCGGTACAGCTTATAAGGTTTTCAGAAAAAACATACATGGTTGGTTTTCGATATAGTGATACTTTACATTTTCACAATTTTGAATTAGCTAGTATATGATATAAACAATTCTTATTAGGGCTCTATTTGTTCAGATAAAGCAAAAGTTTTTATAAAAAGTAACTTTCATTTAAAATATTAAAAATAAAAGTTGCAGGTATAGCATAAGTTCATCCGGGGACACACTGTGGAATTTTAGGGAAATTTTTTAGTTATTATTGACATTCTGAGCACCCTGTATGTATATTTTCTTTTGCAATTACTTAAGCACTATAATTGTTTTTTAAATCTCTACCTTTTGTAGTTAAATAAAAATGTTTTTTTTATAAGTTTTCCCATACATGTACAAGGGTACTCAAATTAAGTGTCTACCAATAATAACTTTATGATAAGACAAAATCAAAAAATGTTTTAATTGAAAAGCAAGTAGCATTTTAAGGCCTTAAAAGATTTAAGATATAAATATATATAAATTTATAAAGTAAAATACTACTTTTTTAGATGAAAAGCCCTTTATATTTAACCTTTATTAGAATAGTCATAGGGCTTTTAAAATTGCTGTATTAGATATATCTATGTAAATTCAAACTTTAATATTTTCAGAAATATAGTTATTGTCAGAAGTTTAATAGTAATAATAAAATAAAATAGTAATTAAATAAAGAATTCTCTTTATTATTCTACAAAGATTCTAAGAAAGTTAATTTAAAAATTATAATGTATATATAAAATCGTTACCTTTGTGTAACTTCTTATATACACTTTCATTTTACTTGATATTGTATGCATATAAAAAGTGAAATCAATTATTTATAAAACAAAAACAAATATTTTAGTTTACACCTAATTTTTCTAAGTAATGATAAGCGCTAAGAAAAAATGTATGTGACTTTAAAATACCTTTTATGCTTTTAAATTAAGCATTTTTAAAAATATATCTTTTCAATTTTTTCATTATTTAAAATAATATATTCACAATTTTCCACAGCACGGCAATGTATATCATAGAGAGCATTACGAAGAATAACTTTTTTCGAAATATTAAAAATAAAATTTTTACTACTATAGTTAAGTTCGAACTGTGGATACACTGTATTTTATCTGAATTAGGGTGTCTTTTTTTTGTGACTACGCTTTTTCGATCACACTACAAACTACAAAAGTGTCCATTGCGGCAAAGTCGTAACTTAGGCCGTGTTTCCACGTGCCACTTTTTGAAGTTGATATGGACCACAAAAAGTGGTAGGTGTGTAGTCTACTGTGGCAAGCTTATAGTTTTGTTGTCCAACAATGCTAAAATTTTACTCGGTTTTACACGGGCGGCATCTTGACAACCACAATTAAACTTCTGTCGCCGTCAGTCGCCGATCCCGTCCACCGTCCACTGACTACAAAACAAATGTAGCGGCTGGACGACCTACTTTTGTGGTTGGATCGGCCATGATCAAACCACTTTTTGAGGCCCATATCAACTTCGAAAACTGGCCCGTGGAAACACAACCTCACACTGTCAAGGTAGTACGGGTCACTTAACCTAATTTTTTCATAAAATTCTCGTTTTTTTTTTTGTAATTTTCTCATAAATGACAAGAGCTACACAAAAAAAGTATAAAAAAGTTTATCTTTCTACAAAAAGGTTCTTATAATCTAATCGCCAAGATTAACAAATTTTGAGAAATTTGGTCTTTAATTAGTTTTACTGAGAAATTTTACTAATTATTGTCTCAATCTTTTAAAAATCCTTTATTATTTTTTACCACATTTTCCATAATTATCTTAAACGACGGTAAAAGCTTAAGATCAAATTATTATTATTATGTAAATATTTTAGGTCTGTCGATAAATCAATAAGTAGTTATACTATTCCGCAAAAATTGTAAGTAGTTAGCTACGTATACCATTAAATCTGAAAAAAATCCAATTCACTTTTTATTTACGTCACAGCTTAAATATTATGGATTATTGATCTTAGCCAAGTTCAAAGCACATTAACGTCCCTATAAGAATTTGGCACATAGCCGACGATGTATATTTTTAAGCAAAACAACAAATAACAGGTAATACTTTTAAACTGTGTCAAAAACATTATTAGTGGTTTCCTTGGTTTTTTAATAGAAAAAAGGCTGTAAATAACCCTGTATATAAACTCAACTATCCGAAGCTGAAATGACCTCTTCCAACACCGGATTAAAAAGTTTACCTCTTTATTTTTAAAGTCATTTATTTTTATGGTTTTGATCTTTGGCAGTGTTTAAATGAACAATTTAATTAATATGGATTTATTCAACGTTTATTACTCTTGAAAATAAAAATACCTATTTGCAGCATCGTTAAATACAAGTTAAGTTAAAAGCATTTTCGTATAAAAAACTTTATCGCCGTTAACAAAGTGTTAACTTAAGCGGTAAATAGTTGTAATATCTACTAAATAGTAATAACAATAATAATAATATTAGCCTAAGAGCTGGTGCACGATTTAAGAAAGGTCGTTTTAGGCACTTTGAAATAATAAAAATAGTACAGTTTTAATGTCTCTAAATATGGTATCGAGAGTCGTTTTGGCTATTTGAGGTTATCTTTGCAGCTGCGCAGTATATGACTTTTGCAAGCACTTAATAAACAACCGCTAACGATTTTGCTCAATTATAAGAATAAAATCGCCGTTCGGTGGTTTTATACATACATATAAACATAGGTCCTAAACGTCTTTAGTTTTTAAATTAAAAAAGTTTTTTTTAATATTTAATACACCGTAGTTCAAAAACTAAGACGTTTAGGACATAGGTTTATATGTAGTTTATTTCTTATTTTCTGTTGTAGAATCGCCCCGTAAAGTTTGTCGGTTGAGTTACTGAACACCCTGTATGTATGTAGGTAATTTGATTAAAATTGATGAAAACTATGATGTCTATTGGTGCCTAAGCGGTGAGGTTTATCGACTATTTTTAAGTTTTTGATTGTCTATAAAATGGTGCCCTCAGCTTTGCGATATCTGTCAAAATAAAAAGTTATGATGTAAATAAATTTTAAGTTTTAGGTAAAGTGCCCTCTGGCGGTATTTAAAAAGTTCTTTTATCTTAGAATTTTAGAATCTGCAAAGCTCGATTGGTGTGCCAAATATCCACTGGATTGGTTAAAAAATAAATGCAATATGGCGAAAAAACCAAAATAAAAATTGAACTTTGACGGCTGGTAACTCGAAAACGAGTGACATTTTGAAATAAAATTATATAAAGCTCTACCCTTATTTTGTCAAGTAGAATCACCCTCTTACGTTTCGTGATCGATTTTTGAATCAGCCTGTATCTTTACGTAGAGGAACTGCAGCATATTTGGGATACTGCAGGTAATTTGGAATACTTGGATATCAAAATAACTATTAAGGCCATATATGTTTTTTTCTCATAAACATAACGTCATAAGACACATTAAGCCACCAAGCATTTAAAACAGGACGCCATTTTGAGATTCCGGGTACTAGCCCCGACGAAACGAGAATACAGATTTGAAAGCTTTTTGATAAGTATGCAACGCATGATAATAATATTATATTTACTGCAATACGTAAAATATTTAATCTCTGTAGTGACCTTTTAAGTTAATGTTTTAACTTTGATTTTGTAAAACTTTCTAGGAATGAAAATTTGAAATGTCATGTGTTGTTAATTTGGAATACCAAAGGTTATTTTTTTTAGTTAATGATGAATTTGAGGTGGCGCTCAAGAATACGAAAAGAGAAAGAGGTGGAAAAAGAAGTAAATGGCCGCTGCTAAAACATATTAGTTGCTAAGATAAAGTGTTGGCAGTATGTTTATAAAAAAGTGAATACACGAAACACTATATTCCAAATTACCTGCACTTTATGTCAAGTGATATAATTGCTAGTTTGTGATTCTTCTTGTTTGGTTGTTTTCGGTTTTTCGGTTTTGAAACCCGTTTTCGGTTTTTCGGTTTTAAACACCATTTTTGGTGTTTCAGTTTTTAAGACCGGTATTGGAATATTCGGTTAACCAGATTTAACTAAAACCAGCTTTATTTAAAACCGGTGAACCGGCTTTGTTAAAGTTTCAATTTTATTTATTTTTTGTATGAAATTAAACACGTTATTTGAAATATATCACAAATGGTTGCTCTTAGTGATATTTACCAAGTATACATTTTAAATACATAAAATATAAAAGAATAAAAACTTTTGACTAGAGTCATATTATACCGAGCATACAAAGAGACATGGTTTTAAACATAAGCAAAACCTTTCAGGTGGCTCTCTTTACGTTTTACAATAAAAATGTAAGAAAATTTTAAATTATTACTCCTAACAATCCCTTAAAACGAAATTTTGGTTAGTTCTGGTTATAAAACATCTTTAATAATAAAAATAAATTTTAAAATAACTAAAATAAAATTGATACTGACAACACCTTGTATCTAGCAAATCATCAATATTTGGACAAAGATAAAATTGCATTTAATCAGATGTATTTTCGCCTAGAGAGTTGTAGTAGCATTTTGTACAGACTTGTTTATTTGTTGATATTTATTATCTGCTTATTTTTTATTTGTTTTTTATTTATAAGTAATAGATAAATATTCTATCCTTGAATTAAAAACATAAAAAGTGGATTACGTTATTTTGTCAACGTTTTTTTTTTTGTTTAAATAGAGTTTCTTTTCTTTTATTTGTACTTTTGGACAGATAGGTAATTTGTTTTATTATTAAAACAGTTTTCTGGGGTTAACAGTAAGAGTAAGAAAATACATTTTTTAATCAATTTAGAATCTGGTATGAGGCCTTCAGAAGAAAAGACTTGAAGTTAAAATTTCCATTTATAGTCAGCTATAAAATATTAAAAATATAATAACAAATACACATTCAAAGCAAATTGTTAAAACATTTAATATTTTACAAACATAACACAAGTACGGGTCAGAATTCGCCTCTCTGCAGAGTTCTAAGAAATAGTAATGTGTGTGCTGAAGAAATAGATTATTTTTCAATGTCATTATCACGGGTTAAAACGATATTAAAAAGTATGTAATTGCACAGAGCCGATTTCCGGCGCTGCATCGTCTGTTTCTTTTTCATTTTTTAGTTTCTATTATATCTGTAATAGTTTTAGTTAGTTTAATTATTTTGTAAACAACTCACTTATATATTTTAAAGGATATGTTAAAATTTGTAAATTTGTGGATACCAAAGTGGGTACTTCTGTACCTGTTGTATCCCCTTGACCAGAAATAAATAAATAAATAAATAAATAAATAAATAAATAAAAAATTAAAAATAAATAAATAAATAAATAAATAAATAAATAAATAAATAAATAAATAAATAAATAAATAAATAAATAAATAAATAAATAAATAAATAAATAAATAAATAAATAAATTAATTAATTAATTAATACAGCCACATATTTTTTCGTACTTTTTTACATTTTAGAAATTATTTCAGTGTAAATTAAAAATATGCCTTTTAAACCATCTGTTTAAAAACAAGGAAAACTGGTTTTTCATTTGTGTTTCAGAATAATTTTTAAAAGTATTTGTAATTTGTATTGCTGTTCTAAATAATCCTATTGTTAAGCTATTAAAATATTTTGCAATGTTTGTATTTTAATAATTTCATTTAAATGGAATTACTTTAAATAATTAGCATTGTTTTGTAGAAGCAGTTTAGAAAACTTTTAAATTATTATTTTTCAACTACTTTATAATTTACCATTTTAAGTTTAGGTTAAATATTTAATATTACCTGAAGTATACGCAACCAATTTTTAAATACGTTTTTCGGTAGGAATAATAACAAAATTCTCTTAAAATTTTGTTTTTGCTTTAATGTATGTATTCTAAACATTTTTATTTATCATTGATATTGTGACGTTGAAATTTTGAAATATACATACAGGGTCACTTTACGTCACTGGGGCAAATGTACCATATGGAACTATCTTCTTGGGACCATGAGACCGGTGGACCATCAAAACTAACTTTGCATTTTTTTAAACCCAACTTAACTTACTTGACTAAATAAATTTAGTACGGGCATATCCCTAGGGATAGCCCGTACAGGGCTTAACTAAAACTTTAACTTTATGCTTGACTTTACTAACTCCTTCTTATCTAATAAACAATCCCTTTTAATTTCTTTCTCTCTTCTTTAAATATCAAATTTTCCAGTGTTTGTTTTGCATTTCTACGTTACCCAGTTTGTTTAATGTTTTTATTTTATTATTATAAAAGTAACCTAAAAAATTGTTTAATTTATACTTTTAAGACCTTGACACCTCACGTATATTTTTATGTAGCAAATTTCCCAATGTTAAGTAAACCCAATTAAAATTTAAATTTCCCAAAAATGTATATTTTTAAAATTCCCAAAATGTATACTTTTTTAAACTAGGTGTTCACAATATGAAAATAAAAAAGGGAGGGCGGGGATTAAAAGAGTCTTTAACATTGGCGCCGGCAGGATGACTTCCAGGGGAGTACAAAGTAGAAAAAAATGAAAGGAAGGAAAAACTTCAGGACCGTCTTTGTCCTTTGTTTGTCCGCTGCTTCCACAACAGCCAGGGGGTAAAAACATTATAAAATACCTAAAATAATTACTTTTTGCCAAAACTTACTACTTTTCAAACGGTTTTAAAAACCAGGAGGGTGCAAGTGCACTCCTTGCACCCCCTTCACGGCGCCCATGGTCTTTAATTTATTTAAAAAATATTGCTTTTATATAAATAAAATAAAATTTTAATATATTTTTTTCAAAGAAAATCAAAAGTGTAACTAAGGCTGGAAAGGAGACAAGGACATATTATACTGATGTGAAAGAAACAAATATTATTTGCAAGAATTTTTCATTTCGACCCCAACTACGTTCTACCCTCCCACTCAAAGAATAATAAAGCCGCTCGCATCTGTGCTTCGGTTGCGATTTGATATCCTCGACCTTTTTTAATTATTTATGTATTTTCGGAGCAGCCAAAGATAGCGATAAGGTATTTTGCAACAGTAGCGCAGAATAGGTCCAGGTATCTAGGGGGTTTACTAGTTTTACCAAAATATTCTTTAAACATAAAAATAATTTTTAATTTTGAATTTTAAGCCCCGGTTAAATGGTTGCCAGGAAAAATTACAGCACCTTTGCAAGACACTAATTTTAGAAAAATACATTTAAAAGTGCTTTCTTCATTCTTAGGATAATAAGTAAACAAAATGAGGATCAAAATCTTAAAACAATCCAAACACAGGTGCTTCTTGCGAAAGTCATGATGTGGGTGCACAACATATCAAATTTTGTCATATATATATATATATATATATATATATATTTTGTGCACAATGGCAAAATATGTATATTTTTTGCAAATATCTTACAATATCCAGAAAAAATAGGCTGTAGTAAGTTGTATCAAAGGCAATTATAGTTTCACTGTTGTATCTAATAAAATTCTACATTAATCAGTTATGAACAAGGTAAAAACGCAGTAGAAAAATGCTCCTAAAAGCATGTATTATTATTTACCTAAATGATAAGTGTATATGAATGTAAAAAATATACCGGGTGATTCGTCGCCGAGCGGAACATAGAAAATCCCATGTTCGTTTTAAGGGGGTTAATTATTCCTGTACATTTTACGGAAAAATTGTTAAATAACTTGTTGAAGAAACCAATATGGCAAATCATCGTGCCAATTTTCAAAAAATCTTAATAAGCCAATATTAAATTATTCAATTAAAGGTAAGTGCAACAATAACAAATTTTTGGTTTTGGTAAAACCAAATACGTACCTGTTAAATAATTGTTGTCACTGACATAGAGAAAAGTGTTAATAAAACAGTGACAGGTTTAAAACACAATTTTTGCTGGTGGTTACTATCTGCTTGGTTTACCCTGAACCGAAAATTTGGTTATTTTCAATTCCATTTAATTAAGTAGTTCAAGATTCGCTTATTAAATTTTTTGGACTTTGGCACGAGAGTTTGTCAGATTGGTATCTTCAAAAAGTTGTGTTATGTTTTTATGAAAAATGTACAGGAAAGCCAATAATAAACCCCCTTAAAATGTACATGGGATTTCCCATGTTCCGCTCGACGACGCTCCACACGATATATTCGTTTCGTAAAAAAGTGGTTGGCTTTAATTTATGCCCCTCGGACAACCAGCAGAAATTCGTAAATAATTAATATATATTTTTTTAATTAGAGTGTTTTGTATTGTCTCTTATCTAAAGTTTACTGTAAGCATCGAGAAATAAAAAAAGTTCCTTCAGACAGTGCAAAATTCAGAAATGTCCCCAGGACAAACATTTCTTTAAAAACCAGTTACTTGGATAACCAAAGTAAGAAGTTAAGATTTTTAAAGGAATTTATGTAGTTTAAATCAGATTAGATCTTAATTTTACTGTAAGTATAAAAAAAAACAATAACATCATGTTCTATCAGACAGTTTAAAACTCAAATATCGTCTCTTTGATAACAAGTTCCTTGGACAACCAGCCACAAGGATATCCAAATTGCTGCCCTTAGGACTATTTAATTATTATTGGGATGATTTAGTGTAGTTCAGATCTTGGTATTTTGGGTTTACAATATTTGTACGTACCAAATGTGGATTTAATTTGAGTTTAACGTTAAAACTAACAAGTTACTGTTAAATGTGCTCTGCTTATTGAAGAATATAATTAGGCAATTAATTACCTATTATTAAAAATGAATAAATACTATAAATTTTAAGTAATATTTTTTTCGGTATTCATTGGGATTGCGCGATAAACCTTGTTTGATATTTTTACCACTAGTGTATCTGTATATAGACATGTATTGTATAAAAGTATATTTTTTTAAATTGTATTCCTAATCACCTTCTATAAAAACACGTTTCTTCATTTTTATACCTTTAATAACAATGAAACGTAACTATGGTTATAAAAACCGACAAAATCTTTACTTGTCAATGTCTCGAAGTTTATAGAAATATCGCAAAAGTTCCATAGTACAGAATGGCATAAAAGTTCTCAATCTCAAGATAGGTATAGCGATTCCCGGATTTACTAACTGGAAATGGACCTGCTATGTCTATGGCAATTCTCTCAAAAGGTGCCCCTACATTGTATTGCTTCATCTTGCCATGGCTTCGTGTTTTCGGTCTCTCTAAAATTCTTTAACGTAAACACATTTTTGATGAAAGTCTGTAACAATATGTTTAATACAGCCAAAAAATATATTTACAAAAAATAGTTATCATTGAAAAATGTTTAGAGTTAACATACATTTATTGGCGATCTAAGCCACTGTTTCGTAAAATTACAAACACGCTCTAGCCGCTGACGACTGAGTCCTTATCTCTCCCTCGTTTTCGGATTTTAAATTTGTGTGTGTTCGTTTTCTCTCTTTCAATTTCCACGGAAACTATATACGATGGCACTTCGCTCCCTTGTTCCCTTATCTCATTCTTCTTCGTTTACAGGGTGATAAATTATGAAAAATGCTATCAAATAAATATTTGTTTTTCCTGATATTTTAAGTATTGTACCTAGGTACCTATACATTTAAGTACGGTATTAAATTAATATTTCGGGAATTTTGAGTACTTCTGGCAAAACATATTTTAACCTACACGCGTAAATAAATTCTAAGCTTTAAGCATTTTTTTTACCAAGGCTGTATAATAATTTTAAAGTTGTTGTTTAAACTTGGTCCATTCCAGTTTTAAAAACTTCGATTAAAAAGACGATAATTAAATAAGTTTTTTTTACACTTTCCCAAAACTGGAACTGCGTGAAATGTTTTTAAACAATTACGAATAAACATTTAACAAAAATCTGCCGAAAAGTAAATAATCACTGTAAATTAATTTTATTTAGGAAAAGTTTTGCCAAATAAAGAAAGTCAATATATACAGGTGTCTCTAAGGAGTTCGGAAAAAATGCTACGACAAATTTTTGAGGCTTAAATCTGACGATCTAACCCAACTTACCAAGTCCAAAAGTGGATAATTTCGGAAATACAGGGTTAAAAAATAGTTAAATTTAATATTCGGTTAAAAGGTGTTTTGGAAGGTCCGAAATTAAGATTAACTATAAATTTTAATATAACCTTTAGAGGGCGCCACCAGTGGTATCTTGCACAAACTAAAAACAAAATAAGTTCAGTCACTCTGTATGTAACTTTTAGATAAAAGTTTTTTTTCAACACATTTTATCTTTAAAAAACTGCCAATGCTGCTCAAAATTAGTCTTATTTTTTGGTGTCCCTAATATACTTTAAAAGTTATGATTTTTTACATCTTGTGTAAGGCTTTAATAGAAATATATAAATACAAATTTAGAAATTAAAATACTATAAAAAAATACTTTTTATTAAAATTTTTGCAAAAATGTTTGCTTTTAAAACAAAAAATTATGAAAACAAGTAAAAAGGAAGGTACAAATAAGTATTTATGCTCTACCAAAACACAATTAATTTTACAAAGTAAGGAACTAAATTATTAAACAAAAAACTGATGCTTTGAAAATAGTGTTTAGGATTCACAAAAAAAAACACAATACCTAAACTATACGTCCACCACATTTATTAACCATGGATTCACCCTATACAAACCTCTTTCCCATCCTGACAAAACACACCTCAATTTCTTATTCTCCTTTAATATATTTGTTCCCGCTAGGCAGTAGGATTTGCCAGGAAAACGATGAAAAATAATCCCGCCATTCGGATCCTGCGAGAGCTTCTGTCATCTGCGTGGTTCGCAGAATGCTTCCATAATACCTTCGAATCCCGGATTTCTTTTGATGCCTTTAATAACATACATTTCGTCTTTATTATTCTACCTGATGTGAAATATAGAATGTAAATTGAATTAAATAAAAATACGTCTTATAAATATTAAAGAATAAAATACCTTAAACATTTATTGGGTCAAGTTGGATCACCGATAGTCATACACTACGCGGACAGATTCCGCTTCCAATATAGTCTAGGAGACAGGGCTGTTTTGTGGCCGACCAGAGTCCACGGAGTTTCAGACTGTATTCCATAGGTGTATTCCTATTGATTTTGACCGGCCGAATTCGAATTTTAAACTTGCTTTTGTTTCGGATGTGACGGGATGTGTTATAAACAATTTAATTGTTTATTAGGCTCTAGCTCAAAAACTAAAAGAAATGAAAAACATTTTTTTCAAATAAAATTTGTTTTCTAAAAAAATTACAAAATAATGTTTTATTAACATTTATCTGATTGTTAGGACCAGAGATATAACAAAATTAGTGCAAAAACATTGCAAAATTTGCAAAAATTACGGCATTTCGTCATTTTTTTTCTTATAACTTGGTTTGACTTTGAGTAAATTAACTCTGTAATAGCTTAAATTTAAGAGACACTACTGTTTTATGACCAATCAAGTGTGAAGTTTTGGTTGCAATAGCATGACAACACAATTATTTATAGGAAATTTTTTTCTCCTGCTTGGGGTACCCTGGAGCGAATTATAGTGGACATTTTTTGTCATAATCATTGAATTTGTTTTAACGTCATGTCTGTCATTCAGATACATAATTAAAGAAAATGTTATTTTGTACCAGTTGTAGTATTTCAGACATAACATAATATAAAATAATGTAGGGTTTTAAGACCCTTAATGACAATTTAATACAACTACAGTTAGTAAAATAATATCATAAGACTGAAGTACTAGACATAAGTGAAGAGCAAACGAAAGCAAGGTATGGGTCTAAAAAATTAAAATAAACTATTTTTACCAAGTGTAGTAATATAAGGTACATATAATATAAAAGAATAAACAACAATAAGCTCTAAAATTACATATATTTGCAACTACAATTTACAATTGGTAAAATGGAAAATATTTATTTTATAGTAAAATTTTAAAGCTCGTGTCAAAGATACAAATATTAATTTAAAAGAATATTATTTAACACAAACTTGAAATTTTCTTACCGAATACCACACGTGCTTAAATTATTCCCGGAATTTTTTCAAGGCCACGAATTTTTTGAAAATTATCCCGAGCCGCAGGCGACAGTTTTAAAAATATATTAGCATCTAACTAGCAAACAGGTTAACCGAAAAATCTAAAGTTTTTATCATGTATGTAAATTTGCATGCTCTTAAATAAACTTTAATAGAATTTTTCTCTAAAATAATTAGGGGAGCCAATAATTGACACCATTAAAAATTACATGGGATTTCCTATTTCCGGCCCGGTGATGCATCACCCGGTATAATAAGCCTGAGAGTACATAAGGCCATGAATTACAATATTTTTGACAATACGATTTTATTTTTCACCAAAATTAATAAATGCTCATTTTATTTACCTAAAATATTTCTAACATTATGTTCTTCTTTATTATTTTTTAAATTATTTAAAAATATTGTACATGACCCATGTCGAAATTAATATTATCACTCATGGAATTGTCGCACTCGGCTATCGCGTCGTATGACAGCATTTTCACTCATGTACAATATATCACTTTCGACACTTGTTATGTATTATACTATTGTATAAATGCTAAAAACCGCATACATGAATATACTTATTAACAATTAACAAGTACTATCTTAATTATTGGAAACATTTAAAACAAGGTGGGAAATTTAAATTTATATTTTACAGAAATAAATATATAATATATATTTAAGTAACAAATAAATGTTTAATAAAAACTAATAGTTGCAGCTACTAACTAAACAAGTACAATCTTATTTAAAAATGCGACAAATTAAAAGTATTTCCATACTGTACTAACATCATTATAAATATTATTGTTTAATTAAATAAGATATAAATAAAAAACATATGTAATAAATATACTAGGTACATAAAATAAGTACCTATATAATAATTTTAATGAAAAATAAAATCACTATGACTAATGGCGCATATTCGACCTAACGAATGCTGGCTGGCTTGGAAAGCGCATACGAAATGCGATTTACGAATAATTATGGACCGTTTCCAGTTGAGCCAGTAATGAAATTTACTTCATGATAATAACATACCAAAAAAGTGACTCATTTGCCCGGTCCGACACCCGAAATATTTAAAGCCGCGGCCAGACTTGCAACAATTTGCCAAACATTCGTCCAAACAACCCAACCTATTTGCGGCCTGCTGATGCAAAAAACCGACAAGCTCTGAACCACCGCAAAATCTTTTGCCCAGCCCTTGAAACGACGTGAATTCTGTCCACGTCCACGTCCTCGCTATGTGGGGCTATGTGGCCCGCTATTTGGCGCGGCGAATTGTTGCAAGTCTGGACCCAGCATTACATTGACAGGCTGAGTTAACGTGCCGCTCTCTATATTTGGCGGTATGAATATTCATGGTAGACTGGTCAAAAGGTTTTAAAAGTGTTTTTATCATGATGTAAATTTCATTACTGGCCCAGGAATTATAATTCGTCAACTTCGAATGTGTCGTTCGAAGGGAAAATTTGCGCCATTAGAAGCGGTATCTGTCCGCGTAGCGTATGTTTATCTGTGGTTGTACTCAAGATAAAAAGTTTTAAAACAAATGCTAAAAACTTTAAGAGGTAATTCCTTGTCCAAAATAAGAGGTATGGTATCAAAAGACAATCCTTGGCCTTTGGAACATATTGCGTTACTTTTTAATACAAGATATTTAAATTAAAAATGGACTAATATATATATATATATATATATATATATATATATATATATATATATATATATATATATATTTTAGTAGTCGGGTTTATTTAGAAACCTTTTTACTGATATAAAATAACCCATATTTTTACGTTGTTGTTGAAACAGGAAAATTAATTTCAGAGGAGTATTCTAGTTGTTTGCTGTTACAAAGTTTGTAATATTGCTTTATTGGACAAAACAAAATAAAAAAATATATATTATTAGTAGGTATCGAAAATTATTAATATTATTAAATTTGATAAAGGATTTAAAATCTTAAAATTTTGAAAGGACTTTTGTGAAGTTATTACCTCGATGAAATTCGCTAAAACTTGGCATAGAGGTAGCTCTAAGCATGCTAAATTAAAGTCCCAATGGATGCAACCCCAAAAAATCAATCCCATAGACTCCCCACGCTCCCCGAAATCATAAAATACGCCCTACAGTACCTAAGTTACGATCTTTACGGGATATATTCATCTGAATTTTTACACAGAAGTATCTCTCAGCATAATGATTAAAATATTTAATTGGCTCAACCCCTCCAAAACAAGCCCCGACCCCTTACCCCCGGAATCTCAAAATACGCCGTAACGTACCTAAGTTACGATGTTTAAGGGACATATTTATCTGAGTTTTTAAACTGAGGTATCTCTCAGCATAAAAATTCTGGAAAATTTGCTTTCTTTTGGCCTTCCTAACCGCATATAACCCCTTAAGGCAAAGTGTTGTGTGGTACCCGGCCAGTTAAGGCCGGTGTGTGAGTCTAAGGTTGATTTTGGGGGTTGCGCCAATTGGGACTTTTGATCCGCTGAGAGCTACCTCTATGCCAAGTTTCAGCGAATTTAACCGAGGGCACAAATTCATAAGGTTTGTGCGGGATCCTTTGTACTGTCGATGTCGTAGAAAAATTATATTTTGCAGTATGTGCATAAAGTGTCTATTTTTGCTCATGAGATCGCCTCACTCACCTGACAACTCATACTGTCAAACCCCTCATTCGTAAAGAAAACTATCATTTTATGTACTTGTTACACGATTTATTAGTATCTGATACATATTTTTTTGCTCTAAGATTGAGAATTTCAAAAATTAAATTATAATTCACGTTAAGTGTAAGTTTACCAAGGACCAGTTTATACCACGAATGCATGTATGTCAGTCCAATCCCTAATGCTGTTGTTTCGTAGAAAATAAAAATTAATTGCCGACTTTAAATACTTACTTTTAAACATTTTTGTTTATATCCCTTAAAGTAATGATAATGATCATTTAATTCGAGTGCTCTAACTATAAAATTAAACCTATGAATACGATCATCTGCTGAGCGATGCAATGTATACGTAAAGCAGGTGTCCACCAATTGACCGCTGCCTGTTACATTATACAGTGGTTTGGTGCAAGAAACACATCGGTACAAATTTCTGGTATCTGCGTTGTATTCCATTGAGCATAAGCTTGTGTAAATGGATCTATTTAAAATTTAGTTTATCTGATTGCGCAATTTCGATTTCAATTTTTAAAAATAAGTAAAACATGGCTAACTTGATTCGTTTTGAAGATATGAAGTGTTTTTCAAATTTTGTTAATTTGGCTAGACACTTGTAATTTGATTGATATTAGAGATAGAAAAAAATGTAAATGGAACAGTTTTAGAGATTTTTACGGAGAATTCAGTGACGTACTTATATTTTTCATTGACTTTTATTTTTGCTCTTTAAGTTATAACCCAAAGTTATTTTTTTATTGAAACACCGCTTATATTTTATTAGCAGTAGAAAGGTCGCCCTAAAAGCCGTAAAAAATACCGCATTTAATATATATTTTATAATCTATCATAGTTTCAAAAATATAGGCATCGTCAGGATTTCAATATTAAAATGGCATTATTTAAATAAAACACCCCTATATTTTATCACCAATAAAAAGACATTTTTAAACCCTTTAAGAATTACCACCTTTAAAATACTTTTATCTAGCGGTTTCGGAAATATAAGCTACCGTAGGGTAGGTTTACATCTAACATTTATTGCATGATATTTATGTCAGACAGAAATTCTGGCTAATGTAAACAATAAAATATTTCTATCGGACATACATTTTTGACCACAACCTCTTAACGATGGCTAAATACATTACGTGTGAAAGCCAAAACCAAAAATAGAATAGAATAGAATAAATATTTTACCGTTTACATTAGCCAGAATTTCTGTCTGACATAAATTATCATGCAATAAATGTCAGATGTAAACCTACCATTGGTGCGTTTATCTATTATTTTTTAATTTATATGGTCATATTTCCAAAACTATCAGAGATAAATATGTCGAATGTGGTATTATAAGTAAAAGTTCCTAACAGTTTTCTATTTAAATGTACTATTTATCTCTAATTATAGGCAAGTTAGAAGTGCCTGGCCAAACTGACAAAATTTGAAAACACTCTGTATTTCCAAATCGAATTAAGTTATCCATGATTTACTCTCACCACTGAATTTGTTTTAAGAATCTAAATTAAGATTGTGCGATCAGATTTGTTCTACCTCTTTTAGTTTTCGCTATACCCTGCAAGATTAACGAAAAGGCGCCACCCTGTACACTTTGAAACTGGAACCTTAATTATTATTATTAAATAAAACTTTATGCACGCACTACAGGGTGTTAGGAAAATAATGTTCGGTACGATTTATTGCATTAATCTAAGCAAGGTGCTTATAACTCAGACAGCATTCATACGTTCCTGGGAAAGTATAAGGTCATCCCTCAAAGGCTCTGGGATATCTAATAACCTTCTAAGTGAGACTTTTATAGACCACCATAGGCCAGCGTTTTGGAATATCCTTAGAAATTCCTTTAAGAACCGTTGTAGGCTACCATATTCCTTTCCAACAGGTTTGTCCGTAGATTCCCTCCTATAGTGATTTTTAAGTGATTTAATATTTTTTTCCACAGTATCCAATATTAGATATCCCACATAGGTATAAATTAAATATCGCATTGGGATATCCTGGACAGGCCAGAAAAATTGGAAATCCTGTATTTGGATACATTTGGATGCCCAGTGACTTTCCAGCCAGAATTTCCAGTGGATTTCCTTCTTAAGAGATCCCTAGGTTATCCAATATTGCATATTTCATTTAAGGATGACTTATAAATCGTCTTGGGATATCCACTAATTAGGATCCATTTAGGATAACATATGGCTGTCTGGTGCTGTTAAGGAACCTATGACCGAAAATCAGCAGTTTGAAGTTATTTCTTTCAGTCATAAAATTACTTAAATTTTGCACCTTAATAATTTAAACTCATATGCCCAAAAGCGTAAAATGTATCTATATATTCTATTTATTTATCAGCTGTCTCTAAGAAAATATTTTTCTTGCATATTAAATACAATTTTTCGAAGAAACACAGTCGAACAAAATTTCCCACATAATTTGGCAACGTTGGACTTCGCCTGGCCCGACTGACTAAGACATCGTTAGACGGTAGGCAAAAACTAAATACCTACCTATTGAAAAAAAGTTATTTGATAGTTTATCCGAATTGAAATAACATTTAATTTTCAGTGTTACTGTGTCAGTGCGTGCATTTTGATACTAAGGAGATGTGTTCGGTACGCAAGTATCTCGAAATGCTTATTATTTTTTAAACATTTACCAAGAACGTTTGCCTAATCAAAGGCTACTAGCTAGAAGAATATTCGTAGAAGTATACCAAAGACTTTTGGACATAGGGAGCGTAGTGCCTAATTTTAACAATTGCGGAAAACATCGTGAAGTTAATTTATACATAATTAAATTCATACATACATTTAACTGTTACTTTATGGTTTATTATGTGATTTAAAATGTTATTTTTTCTTTTTGGTGCATCGGATCCTTCAAAATAATTGACTGATAATCGTCGGTATTGGTGGTGTGTATCGCCAGGTATCGGTAAGTCCTGTTATTTTTAAGTAACTGTACTGTACTGAAAGCATTATGAAAGGAATATAATTTGCTATAAAAAAGATTAAGCATATTTTTCTGTATTCAATAATTCAAGGCATAATTTAAAAATATATATTATAATTACGCTACGTAAACAACCCGATAAATTATTTTTGGTTACTGTCTATCAAAGAATACTAATCTATAGAAGCTTACAAGTGAGATTTCAGCGTACCCTGAAATTTAGTACCTACAATGACCACCAGATAGCGAAAGTAGTCCAATCGACCAATAGAAACTCGACATGGGCATCGACCAATTCTTTGAAGGTGCCAACTTTCGCTATCTGGTGGTCAGAGTAGGTATACTTAAATTTCAGGGTACGCTGAAATCTCATTTGTGAGCTTCTATGGATTAGTATTCTTAACTGTATCGTAGTTGTGTTGCAGCGTTGCCAAATGATTGGGAAAATTTAATTTACGACTTATTTTCCTCAAAAACTATTGTTTTCTGGACATAATTTATAATAAACCTTTTTCTTAGAATAATGCAAGGAATCACCTCCTAAAGTTACGACATGATTTTCCTAACACCCTGTATATTTTAACGTTGACCATAATATTTTATAAATATTACCACTGTGCAACGGTCATCCTATGCCGACAGTATGTAAATGTATCTATCAAAAGTTCGTCGTCGCTTGTGTACGGAGGGTGGAGAACTCCCGCCTTACAGGAAATTGACATTTACCCTAATTAGCTAGTGTACGCCTAAAGAAGCAGTGTGTAAGCTATATACGTGATGCTATTTACCAGGGCATGTTCTTGATTAGTTCGTTAGTTGTATGCGGCAAAGAAGTCGATAATTAGGTGCTTTGCTAAATTAAATTATAAGTAAGGTATATCCATCCATCTCTAGAAGATATGCTATTATTAAATGTGTAGCTCGTTAAATGAAAACTATCTATAATGACGTTCACCTATTTGTTTTTTTTTGGAATAAAGTATAACTTACACTGTATAGAAAATTGTTATTTGCACTTTTGTTACTTCTAGACACTCTATTTTATTTAACAACATTTTAAGTCGAATCCATGAAGCTGTAAAACAGTCAATCGGGGAAAGTCCTCAAATACAGCTCCGATTTTGATCATTTTTTTATTATATTTATTTTTCTATGTTAAAGTAAGAAACCTCACAGAGGGGGAAAAATAATCATTTGTATTTTTAAACAATATACATACATATTTGTTATTTATACAGGGTGTCTAAAACTCTCCCAACAAGCTTTATGGAGTAATTCTTTAGGAAATAAGAAAAAAGAACTTCATATAAACATATATTCTAAAAGTCCTACTTTTGGAACTACAGAGTAGTAGTGTGTTTTCACCAATTCTGAGCCACCCAATGTTCGGAGGATTTGGAGGATTATTACGTAAATGAGGTCTTATAAAATAGGATATTTAACAACAAACTAAGCATATATTTTGGTATGTGGTAGTATTTTATATCCTGAGAATAAAATATTATCATTCAAATTTCACTTTGCCTGTAACAGACTACTTGGTTTTTTATATGCTATTGCGTTTATAAAAGTTTTAATAGGTGTATCGGTTTTACCATATGCAATATTTCCACTTGTAATGGGAAACCTGTAGAAATCATATTTTGAGCCATATATAAAAAGGTATTTTAACAAACGCTTTTCGCAAACCAACATTATATTTGTGTAACCATACAAGTTGTTCTCGGGCCTATTCTTTACAGCATCTTTTTTCTTTCAAGCTTTTTTGATTAATGATAGGGCTTGGTTAAATTACATTCAGATTTGTCAAAAGTCATCTTAAAAATAAGGCTATGTAACTAAGTCAAATCTATTTATTCAATAATATCGGTTTCCTCGGCTCTTCAACAATACTTTTAATCTCATTTTGATGATTAATATTACCAAATTTACTACTAGCCCTTAACAATCCTTATCTATTCACAAGCTCGTTTGGATCATCCCAGTAAGTATAAACAGTTTTATTATTGGTAAATATCTTATGTTTAGTATCAGTATCAATTGGTAAACCATAGGCCTGGGGATTTTATTCTCTTGTAATTTGTAACTATTTATCGCATTCTTTTGTTTTCTTACGCGCTTCTTTTGTATACGTTCGAGTATTGGTTTAATTTTTAACATGTACTTCGCACCTCTGTTTCTAACATGCTGTTTTTTTATCAACATTTCTCTTGCCAGCATTCGTCGGCAAAATATTTTTTTAAATATTTATTTAAGATACTTATATGTCCTGTCGTGGACCCTCTAGACCCCTACATTTCATAATCACGTGAGAAGGGGTTTCATTTCCATTTCCGCACCACCTACAGATGTTATCCGCTGCCAGACCTAATCTGGCTGGGTGCTTTTTGTATACCAGTGCACTATAGAAAAGAAATTAAATTTTTGGCCAAAATTCTGAAACTACCAATATAACTTAAAATGAGGTGCTCTTTACTGAAAAAAAAAAATAATAAAAATATAATGCTATATTACAGATGGTTTTTGGAAAACGAAAACTTTATACATATAATTATAGATTTACACCTTCCTTAACATCATTATTTTTTATTGTACAAAATAAACTATAATATCAGCATGTCCGGTTAATTTGGTAGTTTTCTAAACAGTAATCGGATAATTATTAGCTCATACGATATACAGTGCACGACAATAAGTATGATTTTTTAAATGGAACACTCTGTATATTAAACCACCACCAAAAATATCTTTTAAAAAGCTTTAAAAAATACCACATTTGATATGTCTATCTCAATTCGTTTTGGAAATATGACCATCTGAATCTGAAGAATAATTTTTAATTATTCTTAGAAGCGTAATAAAGTTACATCTTCCAAACATTCTTTATTTTTTAACATATAAAATAAATAAAAACACTGTAGATTCCGTATCCTTCATTAGAATACTTTTATCGTTTAAGATATACAGTGTGGGACAAAAAATAATAATTTTTAAATGTAAGACCTTGTTAATTATAAAAAAACTTGTATCTGTCCTTACACTCAGAAGTAGCAAAAAGTAGCAAGGCAATTGTTAGTACAAAAACTGATAAAGAAAATGGTTAAAAAAATGTTTGACAAAAGTAGCGAGACTTCGCGACACTTTGCATCGATAACACAACAATAGCTTTTATTATTTTAATTATTTTACTTTTTTTTCGGTATACTAGGCTAATAGTAAACTTAGTAAATTAAGTGGTATACATTTATATTTACATGGGTAAGAATATTATAAATTATTGCAAATTTTTCGACAAAGCTAAAACACTTTTTATTTCATACTTAATTATTTTTAGTTGTAAATTAAGTGTTATATATTTATATTTACATGGGTAAGAATATTATAAATTATTGCAAATTTTTCGACAAAGCTAAAACACTTTTTATTTTATACTTAATTATTTTTAGTTTCATGATTTTCGTTGATTCTTAAAATAAGTTTTCAAGTTTCTTGTTAACCTAATAGAAGTCGTCAAATCCTTTTATAATTTTGTTTACATGTAGTTTGAAGTATCTACTTTTAAATACACAGCATGAGCCATTAACACTTTGACCCCCACGCCAAATATTATTATTGGGTCTTCTACGCCACACAGAAATATACTGATATTCATTTTCCTAGTACAATAACAATTTTAACCTAAAAACCTAACTTCAAATAAAAAGTCCGTGTTAAGAAATTTTCTACATTACCTCACGCCACGCGAGGTGAATTTCATTTAAAATGCATTAAAAGTGTACAGTACTTTAGTACGCACGAAGCAAAATATATAAACTTGACTGTGTATACCAGAATATACACGTGGCGCTTTTGATTCACCGCATGTGTATACGCAAAAATACACATGGCAGTCAAAGTGTTAAAATTTTAAATTTAATTTTTGGCCAAAATAATGGATTTCTATCTCATAGTGCAGTGTGCAGATACCAGGCCTGTAATAGTCCTTAAGTGAGTTTTACTCATGCCCAGTAGTCTGGATGTAAAGTCCTGGGAGGGACCTCTAAGCATTGCCCTGGTATGCATTATCTTTGTTTCCGATGACCATAGTTTCTCAAATTTTCTTTTGGTCAAATCCTTGGCCCATCCTTTGAGGGCCCCACTAGACATGCCCGGGAGGCAGGGTACTGCCAGGTTTAAAATATTGCAACCCGCTACCGCCAGCTTATCCGCTGCCTTGTTTCCTTTGATACCAGTGTGTTCTGGTACCCATACCAAATTGACCGTATTGGATTCTGGTAATGTATTAGGAGTCTCTATACAGTCTTTGACTAGCTTGGACTCAATTGTTACCCTACTTATTAGTTGTAGGGCATTTCTTGAGTAACTGCATATATACAGGCGTTTGTCCCTGTATTACTTGTCCAAAATCCATCTGACACAAGCTCAGATCGCATACACATCTGCTTAAACTACTGTTAAGTGATTTCCAAGGGTGAAGGCTAGCTACATCCTTGAATTTTACTCCACACACCAGCTCCAGTCCCACTCCAATTTTTATCCCCATTTGTGTACCAGAAAAATCCCTGTCTTCCATGTAAGCCGTCCCTTCATTTCTGTCCGGGATCATTATTTTATATTTTCTGTAGAAGTGGTAGATTCTCGGTGTAACATCGGAGTCCTCAGGCCGTAAAATATCATTTTCTTTTACCTCCCTGAGTACCGCCGCATGACCATACGATCTTTCTTTCCACTTTCCTTCTGATTTAAGCCTCAAAAGCCGTTTTAATTGTCCCTTCTTTAGCTTTAATGTTAGGGAGTTTTAAGCAGAATGAATGGCTCATGGCTATAGTGAGGGTGGGCCGGCATGCTCCCGTAATCCCCAAACACGCTGGTCTAAGTACTTTTTCCGTTCTGCTTTTGTTAATGGTCTTGGTGGCTGCTGGCCAACCCACGACTGATGCATAAGTTACTTTGGGATCATAATCGCAAAGTAGAACCAATTGACCACTTTCAGCTTCTGCTCATAGCTTTTACCTATTATCCGCTGGCACGCCCAAAGGCTGTTTTTAGCCTTCTCTGTTTGTACTCGGATGTGTTCATTCCAGCTGAGTTTTTGTCAAGGGTCACTCCCAGGTAACGAACCTGACCCTTGAATGCAATATCCTTACCTTGTATCTGAAGTGATTCAATAATCATCCTTCTCTTTTTTGTGAATAGTACTATCTTCGCCTTCCCGGGATTGACCCTTAGGAAGCGAAGACCGCACCATTCGTCAACTAGGTTAAGTGCTTTCTTCATCTTACTTTTTAGGGTTGGTGCCTAATCACCTTGTACTGCAATGCAAATATTATTAGCGAATCTCATCACCTTAACACCCATTTTTTTAGCTTGGCCAGCAAGCTGTCGACTACGAGGAGCCATAGCATTGGTAATAAAACTCCCCCTGCGGGCATCCTCTGTCGACTCTTGCCTTGAATCTTGTGCCAGCTGAAGCAACTGTGACATTCCTTGTCTTTAGCATGCTATGTATCCAGTCGACTAGATTGTTGTTAACCTATAAGTCCTTAGCTGCTTTACATATGAAATCAAAGGAGGTATTATCAAAAGCCTCTCAATATCTAGAAACGCGCATAGTAACCCCTTTTTCCTCCTCAACGCCTTTTCAATATCGCCGACAACGGCGTAAAGGGCTGTTTTGGTGGATTTTTGAGATGGATGTAACTCTTTACCAGTAGTTAACATCTAAGGGTAAAAACATCCTTTGTCACCCGGTATACTGCAACATTTAATATAAAGCAGATTAGCAAATAATTGGTTTTCTTCTCATTTGCATGTTTTATTCATTTGCGCCCTTGTAACCTAGTGGACAGTTTCTAAAAAATAAATACAAATCTTATAATAACTAAACATTTTCTTAACCAAAAAATACTTTAACAATACGTAAAAATCCTACTTTAATTTGTAGACCCATTGTCGAATCAGTACATACTAAAATTAATTTACCACTAATGATCAGGTATGCAACTATTTTGCCAGTAGTTCTTCATAAGTAAATTTTAATTGGCTTATTAGAAAACAACGAAATTTAGTGTGTAAGCTAATCTTATCATATCAACAATAGTTTAATACACTTGTATTGTGTAACTTTAAAAAAATCAAAATAGATTTTTTAACGTACAAAAAAATTGTCAGTGTGGTCCGTGAGGGATTAACTGCAAAGAATGGTACGCCACTGCATTTTTCTTAAAAAAACAATATTTCGGATTCCTGTTAAATTTTAAACAAATGTGTTTCCCGACTTTTTTATTTGATGTATGGTTTTTGCGTAAAAAAAAATAAAAATCATTTCTCGGCATGGGCAAATCGCTATTTACTTAGTATACATGCATAAAAAGTTGAAACATTGACGCATTTACTTTTTAAGTTTTGAGCGACAAAGTGGCCAAGGCAAAAATATTACCTGTTCCGGTTACTATCCTGAAAGGATTTTTAATTTAACATCAAATCTTTGGACATACAAATAAAACCATATAATGATAGAAATATTAAAAGAGGCACTAAGTGGTAAATTGTATTTTTAAGTGTCTTGCAAGCAGCTAGTGAAATTTTTGAAAAAAGAAGAACAAAAAACAACTTGTGCAATATGGGCAAAAAAGCTCTTTTTTATTAAATGTAACCAAATTGTCACATCTTAAGTTTTACGTTTTGAAGTAGGTAGCGGTCTAAAAATAAAAGTGCATTTCCTTCCTTCGACATAAAATCAGTTTAGCAAACGGATGTTCAAAAATTGGATTAACAAGCTACAGACAAAAAGAATTTAAAAAGACCAAGCCAGCAATTGCTTTGAAGCTGCATCAGAAAATACGCAAAATCATTTCGTGTCTTCCGATTGACGAAGGATTTAATCGGATCAAATCGACTACGACGCTCGAAGCGGCATTTTTTATTAAAAATTCGACATTCCCGTGATTGCTGATGATTGTATTTTCAGCTAGTTCGTTTATTTCCAGTTTAAATGCTAACAGGGGCGGAGAGTTTTTCTTGTTTTTGACAGGTCATTGCTTTCCGTAGAACTGTATTTATTTTTTTCTACTAAAGTAAATTAAAAGTTAATCTAATAATCGTGGATTGTCCAATAATAAATTTAAAAAAAAATGTCTAACTTCCTTACCTTTTTTGACAGTATAGTTATAGGTTGTTTATTGCTTCCTTTTGTTAAATAAAATTGCCGTTTTAATTTATATATATATATATATATATATATATATATATATATATATATATATATATATATATATATATATATATATATATATATATATATATTCCATTTTTTTAAATACACCCTTTTTTGGATCAATGTTGTAAATGAATAATGGTATAATTCCAGCAGTTATATACAGAAACAGCTAAATAAAGTCGTCCATAGGCAAAGTGTAGAAAGGGGACGATCTAACGCAAAAACTGGCGTAGTAACATTTCGGATAGGATTATTAAGTGTGCTTCCTTTGTTGTTGCTTAACTGGCCGATATACCTTTAAATAGTGCTTATACAGTAAAGCTTCGCATTTTTTTAAAAATTTTTGTTAATCGCCAACATTATGTCTTTATAACCATTTTTGATAATATTAATAATATACATTCATTACCCTCAAGCAAACACCACATTTTTTTTGTCAAACTTCGTAGATCGATACAATTAGATATCTGATGGATGGGATCTATTAGACTACCGGAACTTACTTAACTAAGTACGGGCATACCCCCTCTAGGGGTAGCCTGTACGGGCTTAACTAGAACTTTAACTTTTACTTAAGTTCACTTCTATTACCTAATTCTTATCCACCAACCTTTCTTTAATTTCTTTTTCCCCATTTAATTTTTCCCAAAATTAATTAAACTAAAGTCTTCACAACTTTTAAAAGATATCGATAGTAAAATTCTCAATAACTGTTGACTTGATTTATATGACATGGCACATGACACACGACTGAAACTCATTTAAAAATTAAAAATATAATAAAAATGTGTATCAAAAAAAAAAAAGTTTGATAAATATACCAAAAATCGTAGCCCTAACAGTTAATATAAAACTATTAAAAATCACTACACAAGAGAATTTTTAAATAATTATTTTTTAAATTATTTCAAAGTTCGCTAAGGATTTTAATTAAACCAAATTAGTAAGTATTTGGAACTTTGTAAGCTTAATTGTAGAAAACGTGCAAAGAAAATAATATACATAATTTAACTAGATTTAATATACTATTTTAGTTTTTGTTAGTATTTTTAAAAACATTTATTATTTAAGTCAGCTAAGTTATTAGTATTGCATTATTTAAGGTTTCAAGCACATAGATACATAGGTGTTCCCTATTAGTTTTTGTGTATTTTATGGATTCGGTTAATATAAATAAAAAATGTTTGTCAACTCCAGACTTGTTCCGCCAATATTTTAAATCAAGTTGTGAAGTGAAGAACCAGGGCATACAAAAAGAAAAACACAAAAAAGAAAACGTATATTTATTGCATTTATTTTTGTTTTTAACCCCATTTACGTACTCCGTCCGGCGGTGCTCCCCTCTTCCTTCCGGGCCCCGGCAATGTGTACCGCCTTCAACGCCCTCTCGTCGGGCCTGTGAAAAAATTGCTTAATTTTATGATAGCACGAGTAGATTAAGAAAAATAAACCAAAATTTTTAAGGCATGTTAAGTAATAAGTTTATTAAATATAGTTGAAGAGAGGATTTTCTGTTGTAAATAATATTCTCGAAAAATGCTTATAAACAAGCAAAAGTTATAGCAATTCAATTTACAACGTTTTGATTAATTCAATACTTTTTTAAGCATCGATTAGGTAAGTTATAGCATGACAAATGTAATATGTTTTATCGTCTTGGCAACGAGGCGAGGTGCTGTTATCAAAGTATCACCAGTAGAGTAAAATATATCATTTCCTGTCGAGACATTTATTATGTTTTCAATTTATCAGGAATCCGGCGGAAAAATCGCGAATTTATAGCGAGTTGCAACTGCACTAATCTTGCATTTTTAACACGACCTGTAAACGAACGGCCTTCCGATCGCAAAAGTAAAATTATGCAATGCAGTGAACGACGCAGAAATTTATTCATGCTCAGAAAATTTATGGTTGACTCGTTTGTCGTATTTCTGCTGGGTGGGTAAAATTTGCTTAAAAGTTTCAGTGGTATGTATATATGCATTAGCTAATAAAAATATTAGTTATTGGCGGTATTTTATCTAACTACCTATATTGAAACCTGATATATACAGTGCATTCCAATAAAAACGAACCACCATATATGATATTTATACAGCATAAAACATATTAACTTTTATTTTTAGGATTACACATGGTTGTGTTAAAATTTATTTGTTTAGGGTTATCCCCTTCCCCGAATAACACAAATGTGAATAAAATCACATGGAAGAAAGGGTCAAGTATATTCCATTTTTCATCTTTTAAAATTGGTTTGGTAGTTTTCGGGAAAATTCACTCCAAATACCGGGTGTCCCTAGCCGGAGGTTTACCCCTCTAACTTGTTTTTTAATAAGAAACCCGGTATATTTTTACTTATTTAAATAGAAAAAAGCAAAAGCGGTGTCGTTGTTTAGGGTATTCCATTATTATATTATTCGTGGAAATCTCAACCGCAATAAAATTTACTTGCTACGGAGAGTCGTAAATCTTTATAAAGTTTGGGTACTCGCAGGTAGGTCTGGACTTTAAATTTCCCTAATTTAATATTGTGCCTACTTTTGGTATAATACATAGGTTAATGGCAAATTAAAGCTCCCTTAAAAAGAACAAAGAATTACTAATAATAGCTATTTAATAACATGATTAAAATAAAGATTGATATTTTTGTGCTGTTGACAATAGTTAACCTAAACTATTAGATACTAGTAGGTAATCAGGACCTGCACCCTTTTAAAAAGTATGTGTCTACCACTGATCTCGATGGATTGCCAATGTTATTATCTGCGCAAAACAAAAGTTACATTTTATGGGCGAAAAAACGCATTTGTGCGCAAGCAAATCGAGGATGAACCGGCCTGGCATCAAACAGGCCATCCGCATTATTGGAAAGAATGTACGACGCCTTCTCTGGGTTTCTCGTTCGGTGTAGGGTAGACTAAAAACCAGAGATGCCACAAGCGTCATACAAATAAAGGCGCCAATCAACTATCGCTGTCTTAACGCGTTGTTTACATCGTGTGCAAGCAACAAAAAGGAGAATAATTGATAGTGAGACGGAAGTCGTGATGCCGTGGCATCTTCTCTACTGGCGAGAACTTTAGCTTATGAGCGTCACGGTCAGAACGCGGACGGAGAACACGGAGTGCCGGTGTTGTATTCTCCCAGTGCGCATGTTCGCCCACCCTCGATTTGTTTACTGCGCGACGTCGTAAAAATCCGAAAAAGCTTCTTGCCACTGCGGATCTAAATGTGGGTTTTCTATGGTGTCTACACAATAGACATTTGTAAGGCAACCTATTTATGGCTGGATTTAGGACCGAGGGTTACCATTGAAATTTTATTGCGGTTAAGAAATCAACTAATTATTTTGAAATACATTATACTCAAATTCTTAATTACTATTTAAATAAGTAAAAATATAGCGGGGTTTTACCGATTTTAAAAAAGTAATGTAAAGAAAATTCGAAACTCTTTAAGATGGGTTATCACTTGACCGCCTTTCCGATTTTAACTTCTTTTCATTTGTGGGGAAGGGGGACTACGCTAAACAAATAAATGTTGCCACAAAACTGTGACCC
Organism: Listronotus bonariensis; assembly: GCA_014170235.1. Classification (NCBI taxonomy): domain Eukaryota; kingdom Metazoa; phylum Arthropoda; class Insecta; order Coleoptera; family Curculionidae; genus Listronotus; species Listronotus bonariensis. The sequence goes on from JACEGR010000991.1 coordinate 92,388, forward strand.
CTAACAATAAAAATTGATGCGTTAAGAGATTTCTTATAAGTTTACAAATAACATAATTTTATGGGGTGATTTGTTTTAATTAAAATGCACTGTATAAAACTATAAAAATGTAATAGATTAAATGAAACAATGGCTTTTAAACGAAATTTATAAATCAATAGATAGATAAGAAGATCTATCAAGAACAAACTAACGGTGCCTAAGGATAATATGAAATATAAGATTTAAAAATAGAAATTTAAAAAAATAATAAAATGTATTCACTTAACAAAAATAATGTTAGGTGTATATCCTAGTTATCGTCCTTAAGTTAAAGGCAGATATAACAGGAAATATCAGTAGCTAGCTTACTATTCTATTTATTCTACTATATATTATAATTTAATACTAGTTTAGACGATGATACAAGATGGGGGTACTAAACATTGAAAAGATGTTTGTGTTATTGTATAAACTTACTTTCATAATGTCGTGGTGCTATTTTGCTATGTAAAAACCATGAAACTGGCAATTCCACGGCACTAACGTTAAAGGTCTTAGATGCTTTTATCATTTTACGGTTTGTAACAAAGAAAATATGACATTGCACCTCATAAAATAGCACGTCCTAACAATATTTAGCCAGTTCTTATAATTTGATTTGTTTTAGGGTCCAAAAAGTTAGGTTCTGATTATTTTGGAAAAAAATTAATTATTTTATTACAATTACAAATTTCTTAAAGCGGTTACCTATTGTTAGTATGTTCTTTTACATTCGTTATCTAATTTTTTCCTCCTCAGTTTCAAAATGTAATAGTTCTCGTCAAACCCTTTCGCGACATTGGTGCCTTGATATTAACGTCACCGTCACCGTAGCGAAAAATTACTTTTTAAATTTAGGGATACTATTTTGTATTACTAGATGCCAATTTTAGATATATTTGCACCTTTGTATTACTTCTGGTTTAACCGAAGGTGATATAAACTTCAATAACTTTTTTAAATGGCAACGTTAATGTCAAAATTTTTTAAGATTTAAATTTTACAAGTCATTCCTGATCTAAAACCCACAATATATTCACATATAAGAGAAAATATCGATCACAAAAATCTAAAATAGGTAAATTAATTCTTTTTAAAGACTTTACCTTTTCAGGCCATTGTAATACTACTTAGGTAATGTTTAACCGAAAGTGCTGTAAAATTTGCACTTCTAAATATAATCACTCTAATAATTTCAAGGGAACACTCTACATATTTTTAAGATTAAAATTCTATGTTATTTCTGATATAAAACCTTAAATTTTAGAGAAAATGGCCGAACGACTAAAACAAAGTTTCATGGATATTGTCGTCGTCTGAACTTTTTAAACGCCGTTTTCTTTAAAACTTAAAATGATAAGTTTTGGAGATACAAGCGTTTTATGTCAAGAATAAATTAAAAAATTTAAATAAAAAAATAAATAAATAAGGGTTATACCACTTTCCGTTGAAAAAAGTAATACACAGATGCTACTATATATAAAATTAAGGTACATTTTGTGATTTAAATGGTAAAGTTAAGACCATATTTATTTCATTCTGAAAGCGATGCCGCGAAGTACACAAAAATGATAAAGCAAATAAATCATTTTGTGAACAATGATTTATTGCAGCAAAATAATCAACCCGACGACTACGCCACGCGCACAGTTTTTATGGTACGCCAGAGACGAAATAGGATAATGTTTTTAAAGTACGTGGTACGTGTTTTCGCAATATTTTTATTTATTTATCTAAAAATATGTAATCAGGCTCTGTCAGAGGCGTGTGCTTCCGAAAAGGTTTGTTTACTTTATCATTTTTTGTGTACTTGGCGGCCGGCATCGCTTTCAGTATGAAATAAATATGGTTTTAACTATATATACGTTTTTACTAAAGGAAATAGAATGCTGAATAGTAATTTTAATGTGACCCGGAATATCTATATAGATTTTGTTTCTTTTTAATGGGACATTTTTAAAATTTATTACATATTTAAAATATAAGCTTTGTATATCATGCATTTTTTAAATGTTAATTATTATTAAAGTGCTCTTGGTAATTTAACCGTGCTATTTGCCAGACAGACAAGTATAACATTTAAGTGTACCCTGTGTCAAGTTAAACAAATATATTACTTTTTCTCGATTTATTCTGTAGTTTTCAAATAAGTTATCATTTTTTAATTATCTTTATTAGTACACATTTGATATATCTGTTTTAATTGGTTTTAAATATAGCCATACAATTTTTTAGTGTCTTTAATTATATCTACAGAATAATTTATATTGCAAACAGCAACTGCTGTAATATACCCAATTAAAATTTAAAATTATATCTGTAATTTAAAGGGTTATTTTTAGGGCTGTTAAAAATAAACATTTCATATTTATTATTTTTTCAAATAATTTTAACAAATATTTTTAATGCTTATACAAAATAGAGGCTTCTATATCAACAATATATTAAAAAATGGCATAGTTTTTCTTAAATTCCTCGAATTTTTTAAAAATCCACGATAGTCAATCGATGTTTTTTGTTAGAAAAGTTTGAAAAAATTGTCAAAAATAAACAATTGCATGAAAACCATAAGATTTACGCCCTAAATTTTTACGCTTTAAGCATTAACACCTCAAAAACAGTTGAAGATAGCAGTACCCTAATTAAAAAACACTTAGATTTGACCATAGAATCCAAAAATTAAATGATTAATACGGTATTCTGTTTAAAATTAAGTCTAATGTTTTTTATAAAATTATGTATCTATTACGATTTTTAAATTCCTAGAGCTAAAATAAATCTGGTAACTATATTTAATTAAAAAAAAAACGGGGAAAGTCAGAAAATATAATATATATAAGATCGTAAAGAACCTACTTTGAGATCTCATACATATTTAAATTTCGAACAGAACTTGGCACTCATTGACTAAGGATACATCTTAAAAGCCAAACCCGATTGGACGGGGCACATTGAACCTAATACTGTGCCCTTCGTCCTTGAATTTATCGGATGCAGATAATCCAGTTCTAAATTCTTTTAAATTTGACAAAGAAAAGTATATACAATGACAAAGAGAGAAAACAAATAAAAATAAACTTCTAACCTTACTTTTGTGATATTTTTTTAAATAAATTTAATTTAATTTCAGAAAATAAGACAAAAATAACTGCAAACCACTAACGAAACTGTATCACGATATTTTAGCAAATATTTAAGCCTATTTTATTTCCCACTATTTCGTTTCTGCACTTATCAGCTGGTTTACTAAACAGTCATTTTCAAACATTTTCCAAAACCGTAAATATCGTATAAATTTAACCTTCAATCCAACTAAACTCAATTTAAATCGCTTGAAAAACAGGATTGATTTATGGCGATCAATCCGGTTGAATCGGATTCAGTATAAAGATGTACCTTTAGTCATTTAGACCTCCATTCTTTTTCGCCACAGCCAAGTATAAGTTTAGTATTGAACTTGGCTTACCTATTTCACATTTATGTTTTTGATAGGATATTATACTTAGTGTGACCATTAGGCTTGTTTATTTAATTTAAGATTTAATTTAAAAAATAAAACAAAAAAGATTTTAGAATGAAAGTAATTTAATAAACTTACATAGTTATTGTTAGAATCCTAACTCAAGAAAACTTATTTAAAACAGTCCAAAAATGTTTGTGATTCCTTACCCTTAAGAACAACAATTTCTTATTAAATTTTATCAGTTTGACCTTTCAAAATATTGCATTAAGTGATATATCTTAAACGTCAACAAAGGCTGCCACCTGCGAAGAAAAACCATTTTTTTGATTATATGATATAAACTTGATGGAAACTCGGAAAAAGCGTCGGTCCTGCTACTGACAGGATGAAAAATGGCTTCGCAACCACAATGGAAGAGGACGCATTTGTTAATCACGATTGATGACGTTTCTGCGGAATGTAAGCTAATATCAGGGAAATAGAGAGGTGTTAGGTTTCACGGGGTTGTTGGGGAGAAAAGAAAACTTAAAATGAAAAAAATAATTGAACATTTTGGATGTAATATGTTAATTTCTGGTATAATGTATAATAGACTGGGCCAAAAAATACACGATTTTTTTTTAATGGTACTGTGAAAATAACCTTTACTAGCCGACCCGTGCCCACTTGGTTGGGCGTTAATTATTTTCTTTGAACTTTTTATTTAATCACTATAAAATATGGACTATAGCATTCTTGAATAGTGTAGTTTTCTGATTGTAAAAGAATTTTCATAATGGGTTCAGTATTTCCAAAAATTATCCCTTACAAATTCTTATCTATTAAAAAAAAACTTGCTTTGGGCGAGAATTAAACCCGGGCCGCTTGCGTGGCAGGCAAATATTCTACTGTCAATGTGGGTGGTGTTCGATTACTAAAAATTAACTTAACGCTGATCAAAAAGACTGGCACAACTTAAAAAGTTTTTTAAATATTATAATCATAAAAAGCTAAAAATGGAAAATAGTGCATGCATGACAAAAAAATAACAACATACGATAATAGTTTTTTAACCTAAATATTGTTTTAAATAATGCAATTACTATAAAATATATAGTTCCTGGGCCAGTTATAAAATGGACTTTGTGAAAAGAAATCTTTTAAATTCTTTTTATATTTATACCGCCATATATGGAAGGAACGCTTTAACTCAGCCTGTCAGTATCAAATTTTCCGGGTGTCGGACTGAGCGAACGCTTTATTTTTTTCGGACAAGTTTTCCACAATGTTTTACATGTAATTTTTAAACATTGTGCCAAAAATCGTAAGGGTTACAGTCACGTAACCCGACTAGTACGATACTCGAAACATGTGCTTGATTCATATGGTTTTATTACTGTAACCCTTACCAGTTTTTGTAAAAGTGACGTGTTTGCCTAGTCCACACCCGAAACATTTGACATTGCCAGGCTGGGTTAAAGCGCCGCTTACTCGTTAAAAGGAACCCCACCAAAAAGGTTTTAAAAGTGTTCTTATCATGAAATCTATTTCATTACTCTTCCAGGGACTAATAAAAATCGTTTATCTAGTTACGAATAATATCGACGAGTTGTTTTCTATAAACCAATCTACAATCAAAATTCAAAATTGGGGTTGGCATGTAAAAGATAATTGGACCTATTATAGAACAATCCATTCGCGTGCCTTTCCAACATTAAATTTTAATCAGGACAAAATTAGATGCCGTAATTGATACTCTTTCATTTTAATTTTTATATAACAGGGTTTAAAAAACGTCAGCTTATTATAAAAGTAAACAGATTATTATCGTACTGTAATTTGTTGATATCGATATTATAAAATAATGATGTCCGAGGTAATTAGTTGAAAAAATAATCTATATGGCATCTGCGAGAAAACAGCATAGCTCCTACCATTGTTTTTACAATGTGTCTTATCGCTTTATACCGGATTACCCAGGATGTTGTTGCTTCACATCATTTTTTTGTTAAAAAAATATGGCATGATTAAAGCATTAAATACCATTTTTATTTTAACAGAACCATAAATCTCTGGTTTAACAAAAGGACCAGAGCCGTACCCAGTAGGGTGACAATGGAGGCAATTGCCTCCACACCCCAGGATCCCCAAAAGGACCTCTTAAAGAGAGGTTGTTTGTTGGAGGTGGCGCCTAAGCCGCTTTTTCTACTTATCCAAGAAGTACCATTGCATTAAAATACAAGTGGACACTGTTTTTATATTGGATTTTCCATTAAATGTTCCATTCAATGATGTATCATAACATGGTATTTATTTATAAAAAAAAAGTCAAAGACAGACAAAAACCCTTACGGCCATAATTATTACTTCATATTTTTACTAGGCTGTCAAACCAAAGACATACTATTGCATCTTTCACATTCTCTTTTCTTTAATAATTTCTTACGGGGTCGTGCATTGCTAGACTGGCCATAGGTCATGGCGATGTAAATTTTCATACCTTAAAATATTGGCTATCTTAATTTTACAATAAAACTCTTTAGGACCATTTCAAAGATATTGATAAGAGAAGCTTATAAACTAAACTAAGAGAACTAAGAAGAAACTAGAGAAGGTTATTTTCTAATAAGCCAATTAAAAAGTAATTGAAGAAAAGTATTTTGTTAAATTGGTGCATACCTGATACATACCGTAATAAATCCACCAGTAAAGAGTTGCAACAATTCGCCGCGCCCTACATAGCGCGGACGTAGACGTGGACGGAATTCACGTCGTTTTAAGGGCTTGGCATATGATTCCGCGGTGATTCAGAGCTTGTCGGCTTTTTGCATCAAAGGAGCACGCATTATAGGTTGGTTTGTTTGGATTGTTTTATCGGATGTTTGGCAAATTGTTGCAAGTCTGGACGCGGCTTTAGGTATGTAACAATTTTATAAATAGTTTTTCCTAAATAACGTTTAATTGGCTATTTAAATAACGAATTTTAGAGTGCAAGCTTATTTTATCAACGTTTGTTTTTAGAATATTCCAATACAATTTTGTTAGAAAATCAATAGGAAAGCCAATATTTAAAGGTATTAAAAATTTACATGGGATTTCCTGTGGCCAGCTTGGTGATGAGCAACCCGATAATTTTAAAATTTAAATGTTCAATTTTATTTTCAATTTCCGCACGAATTGTTTTTTCTTATGAAATGGTACAACATAATATATCGTTTATTTTTAAGACGACAGATTATTATTAATTAATTATTTAAAACAAATTTGTGATTCAGAAGTCGTGAAAAATGGTGTATGATCGCTATCTTAAAAATTAACGACATGTTGTGCTATACCATCAATGGGGGTTTTCAGGATAAAAATTAAATATATACTGATAGTTACAGTATTTTTTTAAACTAAGAAGGATTTTAAAAGTCTATAAAATGTATTTTTAGGCAAAAATTCAATCAATAACTATAACCAAGATATTTTGATTAAATTTTAAGTTAATTTAGCAAATTCTTTTTGGTCTATAATTATTAAAAACATAAATAAGAAAAATGACATAAATAGTAGGGGAAGCTCACGATGCTAAATGAGGATTTTCTCGAGCGTCATGGAGACCGATTGGGTTGCAAAACTTAAATAAAAAGCAAAAAAACGTTATATTAAGTATACATTTTCATCGGTGGAAGGTGGGGGAGATTTTTAAACATGTTAAAAAATATTGTTATTATTTCAACTTCTGAATATCGTTCGGCTTGTATCGAATGATATATTTTTTGTTATCCTTTAATTATTTGTTTAAAATAAAAAATTGCCACGCTCAAAGCTGTCAAAATGACTTTCTTTTGTACCCCTTTGTTTACTTTACGACACTCTCAAATTGTCAGATTAGTCAAATATACACTGTTTAGCATATAATTAACTTACCCTATCTTAATCTAATGGGCTCGACAATTTCTAATGGACATATTTTTCTTTTTTCATGATCGGCCCTGTATACAGGGCTCATGTTTGGTGGAGGTAATTAACCGGGTACAAGGTATTCTCCAGTATATTAATCTGCCGCTGTAGTAAATCCCGAAATCCCCACTTGGGCTCCCCCACCAAAAAGAATAAAATTAAACACATATTTACTTACCCTGGCACAACTCAAATCTATACAGGCTGTTCTTAAAATTAAGTCATTAATTTTAACAAACCATTTTTTAAAGTCATTTTATGACAAAAACTTATTAGGGGTTCGCAAATTTTTTGTTCTTAAGATACAGTGTATTAAACTTGTAGAAAAAAATAGTTTTTGATAAATATCTTGAATATCATTTACTCAGGTATGTTGTAATTTAGCAGTGCTATTTAAAGCTTTATAGGGCTAATGTATCACTTAGTTATTAAAATTTATTAGGTTCAGTAATAGCTTCAGGTGTACCTGTACAAAAATAAATTGACAAAAAGGAAATGTACGCCACCGACTTTTGCACAATTTTTACATTTTCTGTAATTAAGATAATAAAACTAGGCCTTTTTTGTTTCTAAAATTTGTTAAACTTTTAAGTGTGTTCTATTTTTAAAAATAAAAGTAATTTACTTCTGATCAGTTTTTATATTTTTGGTTATAATACCTGCCTGTATAATAGACGAAATAACATTTTGCTTTTTTTAGTTTTTAACCATGGGACCAGATTCCCTTAAATAACCATTTAAATTTCAAAAATATTTGATTCATTTGTGCTATTGTACAACTATAGAATAGTGAATGTAAGTGTAATAGAATATAAAATAGACGGTTTGATAATGTGATAGTTTTAACACTACTGTATATAACTTAAAAAATAATTAAAAATTTATTTATTTTTTACCTTCTTAGTAACGTAGTTGTTTAGTTATTTAGCTAGTAAGTATATAGCTCCTTTACATACATATAAGTACAACAAACACTCGTATTAAAATAATGTATACTATTTAATAAAATACAAACGTACCTACTACTCTAATTTTTTAGTTAGCTAATAAAGAAGTAAATACTATACACAAAAAATAATATTATCAATCCCAGTAATATTTTCTATAAAATACCCAAAATATTTAAACGATAAAAATATGACCTATCTTTTAAGCGAACATATTCTGCAAAACATCCTATAGACTTAATATCTTTAAAGCCCCCACCTTCAAAAAATATATAAAATATATCGATTTAATGATTTAAAAACTGGGAAGACTCTTAAAACATCAGCTATCACGCGCTCCGCGTAATAAGATATTTGTTTGCACACAAGATAAGGAGTCATTAGGGGGTATACCCCCATTCGCCCCTAACGAGATCCCCCGAGACACCGGCATGAAATATTCAGCGCACCGAAATGGAGAATACACCCCTCAAAACAACATGTGTTGTTTGAATTATTAATTGAAGCGGAGGAAAATGGTGTTAGTTTACTGTGAGGTGATAGAAGAAATTTGTTATATTATCTATTAGATGGATTTTGCTAGATAAAAAAAACAGTGGTTACAAAGTCTCGATAATATTTGTCCTACTTTAAACTAGCTGCTTTAGGCTAACAGTTCTTTTAGGTTTTTTTCTTCTTTACAGGAATCAATTCAACATTTTTTAAAAGAATTAATTACAGTGTACGCAATACTCCATTCAGTATTAATAACAAAATATTATTTTGTTAATGAAATTGAACTAGTGTCGTAATATTTTACTTTTACAGCGTAAAATTCGAAATTAGTAATATTATGAAAGTTATATTGTCCAATTTTAACTTTTAGGCTAGGGTAAAAAAGTGAAGTTTAGAGCACTCCATTAAAATAGTCTAAGACGATAAAATAGTAGTTTGTAAGTAAAGTGTAAGGAATACTTTTAGAATAATAATGTTCTTGATACATTTTTAGATATTTTAGCAAGGAATACACATTTTGGCAACAAAGTACAAAAAGGAAGAGAATAAAAGAGAGACACATTTTTTTTGGTAAATAAAACATATATAAAAATTACTTTTACTAAATCTAACAGTTACTCAAAAAAGCCATAGAGTAAAAATGACATATTTAATAAATAAATATAATAATACTTTTTTTCGCTCTTTCGGGTCTTCGACCAAGGTCCGACCACCGCCTCTATGTGGTGCGCTGCAGCCCTAGAGGCTTATTGTTCCTTGACCCTACTCCTTTTTCTTCAGAAACATAGGTCCCAAAGTTTTTGGTTTTCTACATAGAGTGTGTTAAACTAATAAAAAACAATAAAATTTTAAAAACACTTAATCTTTTGTTTTGTTAGTTATAAACGTAATCGTATAATATGGTCTTTATGTTTCTAATATAAAAAAATATATATAAAAAATTTGCCCAACTCAGTGACAAATTTTTTTGTTAAAAATATTTTTCCAGATAGCGTTTGAGACGTCACTGTACTTTATAAATTAGCCCCTTAATTTTATAAATAACACAACCCAATTATAACTAAAAAGAAAATAAGTAACAATTAATATATTTACAAAGAACAATTTTATTTAATACGTCTTTCACCCTGAATCTTGAGCAGTGCCGTAGCGTAGACAAAAATAGGCGTAGGCAAAGTCGAATCCGCGAGTCGCAATTTATCGATGATCAATCCTAATAAAGCCAAAAATATATTTATTTTTTTTGAAATTTTGTTCTTTTTTTTTTTTGGAAAAACTTATTCCAACTTAACCACTATATGGATCGGATAATTTGTTCATTCAGCTTTAGTTTGCTTTTTTAAAAGTTCAATACGATCACTTCTTGCTGAGATATCGAACTTTAAATAAAAAGATCTTGTTGTCTTTAACCAGCAACCGCTAACTGCACAAGAAAATTAAGGAGGGTTTTAAAATCTTGAATCCCATAAAACTCGCCCACAAAAATTTTGAATTTTTTATATTTTTTTAATAATTCCAAAAAATGTTTATAGGTTTTTTTTTGTGCATTTTTAGAAATTTAATAAATCTAAAGTCTTTATAAAACTTTGATTTTTTCCCATATTTTCAGTTTAGCACCCAATTATGCCAAAAGCCACCAGAAGCCGTTTTTTGCTTCATTTTTCAAATAAATGTAAAGAACTAAAAGAAAAATCTAACCGTAGCCGACTTTTGTGGGGATTTTAAAACCCCCTTAGTTTTCTTGTGCGATCAGTGATTGCTGAGTTATTGATGGTTGATACCAAACAAATCCTTTTTCATTCAAAAGTCGATATCTCAGTGAAAATTTGTGGTGTCGAACATTTAAAAAAGCAAATTTAAGCTGAATAAACGAGTTATCCGATCCATATGGTGGTTAAGTTGGAAAATAATTTTTGCAAGTGCGTAGACCAAAAAAAACGATAAAAAAATAGAAATTACCTTAATTACGCTTGCCACTGTTTGTCCTGCATAAAATTATAACATAACAATGTGTATGTCTGACATTTTATACTTTTAACTGCAAGGCTTCCTAGCTGCGAGCCCACCCCCCAAGGTGCAAGGTCGTAGGCGACCGCCTGCATCACCTATGCCTAGCTACGCTACTGATTTTAAGCACAAAGAATTTGCGGACACCTATTTAAAAAAAAATTGTTTCAAAAATAACTAAAAAAACCCTTTTGGCAATTTGGTAACTATAATTAATTGACACTCTTTCTTTTGGCATAACTGCTTTCTGGTGCCAAACTTAACTTAAAATTGTTTTAAAATGTAAGGAGACTTGTTATTCTTTTCATGGTAGTTACGATATATTGCCATGTACCCCATTTGATATATAAATATTATCGATCTACATAATATTTTTTTATGTAAAGAGAAGTCTTATAGTGTTTCTCATCGTTATATATACTTAAAAATATACCATTTATTAATATTTTAAAAGTAATATAGTCTTTTAGTTTTGGATACAAAAAGGAAAAAATAATGATTTCAATTATGCACGCGCATTTTACTATTTTAAAATAACTACAATTTTGTTGGGGGTAGTTTAGTGGTCTTTAAGATACCAACCTTAAACATTTGTTTCCATACAATTAACTTAATGTAGAAGAGTATCGAGTATTGGTTAAAGAATATTTATGAATAAAAAATAGGAAATTTATCTCTGCATTTATTTTTTAAGACTTATATACAATTGTTTAATTGGTTGTTTCTAAATTTTCGTAAGTTGGTAAACGTTATGGTGAAAAGAAAACACGTTTATACATTTTAAACTGCATAAAATATAAATAATATTGCGTGCAAAAAACATTACAGTAAGAAAAATTTCATGCAAGTAACCTTTTAAACCGTAAAACCAGTCTGATTAGTATAAGAAATCAAAAATATTTACAAAAAGTGGCATTTTTTCTTTTATCACAAAATAGAAATTGCAAATTGCAAATATTTTTGCAGGCATCAGAAAAGCCATTATATAAATACTTTTGTAATGACAAATAATTTATAATAAGAATTTAAAAGAAGTTAATTTTAAAGCAACCCTTAAAAAAGCAGATATGTTTAAAAATTATAGAAGACCCAGAAAAATGTTTCAGGTAAAAAAATATCTTTTAATTACGCGAATCAGCCACAAATAAATTAAAGTAAATAAGTTCCTTTTACATTTTTACACGCCATAATAGCGGTCTTTAAAAAGTAAACTACAATTATAAGAGTATTTTTCTCAGTTCTCATTAATAAAACACCCGGAAGGGCAGAATTAATAATAATGAAAGTTCATGAGCGTACTATTGAAAAATTAAGTGAATATTAAGCAGTAAAATAAATCTTGTTTAATTAAAGCCCAACTCTTTTCTAGTGCTAATGATATTTTTTTACGACTAGGAGTTTTCATGTTTTCTCTTACAATGCATAAATTTATAATAAAATAAATTCTAGTAAACAATAAAGCAAAACACTAATTTAACGTGTAAACAAAGCGTTAAACTTTTAAAACAATTACTTATTTAACACTTTATGCAGTGTACTAAAATGGACTGCTATATTTTCATGATAACGATAAAAAAATATCTATTTTAATGGTCTTAGAAAAATAGCCTAAAAATATCCTTTCTGACGGCACCATAATTTTAAAAATTGTCTTACCATTAAATTGCATTATTGTTGTAGGTAGCAGGTAAGCAACGTATATTTGAGCAAAAAATATTTCCGGCCTAGGTCTTGGCTTGGTAAGTGTTAAGAATAAAGAAAAAGATTCAATATCAAAAGAAGTGTAGAGAGAAAATAAAGAAAGCCGATTTTAATAGCGAGTTTAACACCTGACGAGGTTAAGTGACAAGTGTTTGTGATATGTCAAAATTTTCTTCTTTTTTACTTTTACTATTATGAGTTCAAAGTAAAAACTTAAAAATTAATTGGTTAAAGGTTTAAAACTATAAAACTGATAATATTTATTTGATTTTTTAATAAGCCATTTAAACAATTAGTAATTAAACAAGATTTTATTCAGTTACAGTGCGTATGTGTTAAACAGGCTTAAGACAACGTAAAAGAAAATGGTGGGAAAGCTGTAAACCTTAACTAAGCTTATTTTAATGAATACATTTTTCTTTCTAACACGGCTTCATGCATTGGTAACTCGGGAATCATTAAAATTACAGTGTTGGTTTAATAAGGAAAGTTTTTGGACAATTTAATTGCAAAATTAAGTCTGCTTTCAGATCTAATATATTGTCCGTATAAAAATCCAAAGTTTGGGTAAATATCTCAAAAACAAATAAAGACAGAAGAATATTTTGCCTTAAATTTAATTATTCTTAAAAAAGTGTTCTGATACATAATGTAGTAAGCCTGGAACCATAAAATTGGTAGCTTACGAGCTACAGGCAAAAGTTAAAAATGCACCATTATGGTTTTTTCTTAATTATCTCAAAAACCATAAAAAATAAATAAAATCTGAAAGCAAAGTTAATTTTGCAATTAAATTGTCTAAAACTTTTCTAATTTAAGCAACACTGTACCTCTAATGGTTCGCGAGTTACCAATACATAGGCCCAATGTGGTACACAATGTATGTATGTCGCAGGCAAATGGTTGTTTTAGGCAATGCCTTTTACCTGGGCAAATGACTTTATAAAAATAATTTTTATTTAACAGCCATTTGCCTAGGTAAATTTGCCGTGGTCCTTTTTAGGCAAATGGCTGTGATATATTTATTTAAACATATATATTATTTTAACACAATAGGCGTACAGTGTTTTGCAGACTACAGTAAAAAGCAAAAGCAAGTGTAATTTGATTGGTTCAAAGCGCTATAGACGGTCAGGCAAAACTGTCACATTTGGGTGGTCATGGTTAGTTAGTTTTTATTTAATTTGCTTTATTAAGAAATTAAGAAAAAATATTTAATTAACCAGAACTAACCATGACCTCCAAATGTGACACTTTTGTTTATAATATTTCTATTTCCATTTGTCTAAAAATTGCTTAGGCAAATAGCATTTGAAAATGAAAAGAAAATACACTATTTGCTCAGGCAGAAAGAATTTGCCTATAGACAAAAGCCATTCACCTAAATTAACCATTTGCCTGCGACATATCGGATCAGCTAAATAACTTAACAAATAGGCACTGTGAGGAAAAGAGACAGTCTAACGTGAATACCCGCATGTAAACATTTTCCTTTGTTGTTGCTTTACTGGCCAATATTCCAATACCAATTTGCTTAATCAGTATACATTATGCTCGTGCTGCAAAAGTCATACTAGTGGGAAATGAGTAACATTCCGTTCTCGGCCCATAATATACTATTCCCATTTCCATCCCTTATCCACGTAGTTGCCACTAATCAAACCTTACCCTTAAAGAAGAATAGCTTTATAAAAATAATTCTTGTATGAATATAATTACGACACCTATATCAGGTACGCCAATGACATGTTAATATCTAAACCGGGGGTAATTCACCAAGAAATAATAATATAATGGTCGAAATGGCATATCGCCCTCAGGTCTGATCATTAAGAGACCCTAACACGTTGAGGCAGGAAGAATTTGTATGCGGCTAATTGGGTTGAAATGACCAGTATAATGGTTTTGAGGGAAAGTTTTTGAAATAAAAGAACAAAATAAAACAGAAACAATGTATTACTTAATGTATATATTATTTTACCGAGGATATGTAAATAAAAACTAAATAATAAAAGATAATTTAAAAAATAGCAACAGTGATACTAGTAATGAATATAAATGTATTCTTAAAAGGCTGTTTTAATAAAGAAACTTTTTACATGGTGTTTAAGAAAAGAGCCTAAAAAATTAAAGAGCTTATTTCTTGTTTAAAATAATGGCGGGTGTTTTTGTATAACCGGGGAGCAAAAAGACAGCCAAGATGGCAAAAAATAAATTAAAAAAATGTATTCTTATTTTTTTAATTCAAAATCATAAATAATTTTATGTAAACTACTTTATGTAAAAAAACGATAAGTCCCAATAGGTGACAGCAGACAATTAGATTCTTAAATAATTCCCGTCCTAACACGTAATGATTTACATTTTTTTAATCGGTAAGTTAAATAAAAAAATGTAACAGGCTAAAAAGTTTTTAAATAAACCAGGCTATCCAGACATATTTTTTAAAGTAATTTCTTAAGCTTTTCTATTTAGCACTTTTAAAAACGTGTAAAGATATGCGTATATCGTCCTTTTAAAAATTAAAATCAAAATAAAAACCCAATATTTTTTCTATCTAAGTAAAAATAAATAACGAAGGGTAATTTTTATATTAGGAATACAAAATGACCATGCCAAAATATGGTTTCTATTGATTTACGTCAAAAACCGTACATCAAATCAAAAAAATTCAGAGATCAAATTTGATCTAATGGGTAAAAAAAATATTTTAAAAATGCAGTGGCGTACCAATTTTTTTAAATATTTCTTTACTTTAAACCCTCATGGACGACATTGGTAAAAATTATGTTTTTTCTTGTATGCCAAAAAATGTCTTCTAGTACAAAGGGTGTGTTTCCCAAATTTTTTAAAAATATTGGAATGAGCATAAAAGTTATTATAAAAACAATATTCTTTTAAAATTTCTAACACTTCGTAGTTCAAAAACTAAGACGTTTAGTATATATGTTCATGTAATGTTTTTTTCTTATTTTTTGGTAGAAAATCACCTCCTAAAATTTTTCGCATTTGTTTAGAAACAGCCCATGTAAGTTTAATTTGTCTTTATTTTCACCTAAATTAGACTGGTTGCACTTAGTATAAAATTGCATAATTCATTGTTAATTTTTGTTCTTTATAGAGTCTTTATTTTAGCATTTTACTACTTAAATACTTAAGAAAATTTGAAGGCGTACCATATTAAATGTATTACAAGTAACATATTTATTCGTTTTTGCCTATTATCTGGAAAGGTTGAGCCTTTGTTAAACTCGCAAAGGCTATTTTAAAACTTTCTTATGGCTTTTTTATTAGTGAAACTAATATAAAGTAAAAATATTAAAATGTAAACCTTTAAAGACCAGTTTCATTAAATATATCCTTTATTTATTTGCATGGAACTAATAAATGCGTTTAAATGTTTCACTCGCCATAATGAAATGACCTTTTCGTATTTTTGATAAAACTAAATATTAAACGAAGCATTTTGTCCCCCTAAATATGTTTTTTCTATAAAAAGCTATTCGTGCTAAATTGTAATGGATGGCGTACAATAGAAGGAAATCGAATATATCTTTCCGAAGAGCGCGAGGCGAATAAAAAGTATTTGCGAATGTATGAAAGTCGAATCGTTATTTAAAATTTAAAAGTAGATTTGCTCCAGGGTAGAATTAGGGAGATATTGTTAAAATCGCCATATTAGATAAAATGGAGTAATATTAAACAAAAAAGTTTTGGTCTGGGGATGGAATAGGTCATTTATAAAACAAGAAATTTTTTGAAAAAAGTGATATTACTTAGCATTTTGCGGTGGCCCACTAATTTTGAAACTTAATTATTAATAAACATTTTTGGCTACAAAAATATTTCTTTTGTCTTTAAACATTAAAACCATCCGACAGTTTCCCTTTTAACGCAAGTTTACTGGTGGTTAAAAGTCGCTTGTTATTTTGTTTTTTTCAATTACAGTATTAGTTACTTTTTTTTAACTTTAAATTGGCATGAAAGAACAGGTTTTTCATGGTCAAACATTTTTTCTAATAATTAATTTTTAAAATAAGTGGGCCACTTCAAAATGCTAGGTAATACCTTTTTTTTTTTGTTAATAAGTGACAAATTCCAACCCAAAGTTGCCTTTACATCAATTTGACAAAATTTGGTGTACAACGGTTTTTGGGACGCTGATCACGAATCTGAAAGAATTTTTTTCGGAAACGTTTCGTTTCCGAGATATACTATTATCAAAATTAAAAATCAAACCAACTTTTTTTTATTATCTCTCCTTCTTTTTGCACACAATTCCAAATTCTAAACTAAAGTGGCACACAATATTTGATTTTCACCCTTTTAAACCTTATTTTTCCACGTATTTTACACTTTTTTGAAATAAATTGCATAGCTTCACTTTTAATTGTCACAAGTTTTTGGTGGATGCGCCGGAACACTTTATGCATGTTTTGCTACGTTTTTAAAGGGATTTTCTTACGTTATTTAATAAAAAGTGTCAAATACATAGAAAAACAGGGGCAACTTTAGCTTTAAATAAAGAATTGTAGTCAAAAAGAAGGGGGAACCTAGTGAAAATAGGGTTTGCATAAATTTCAATTTTGATGATGGATATCTTGAGGACGAAACGTTTCCGAAAAATAATTCTTTTAGATTCGTGATCAGCGCTCGAAAAACTCCTGTATACCAAATTTTCGTCAAAATCGGAGTTGCCGCAACTTTCTAAACAGTTACCAAAAAATTGTATCCTACATAAAGTTAATGAAAGAAAGTAATAAAAATAAAAGGTTCACTTATATACATAAGTCCATTCGTGATTACACTGTGACACTTTTTAGCATTAAAAATGTTAATGTTTGTTCCACTTTTATTTAAAAATTTGCAGCTTGTTTCCTCCGTAGCCAAAATACGTTGTCTGTAAATAATTTAATAAAAATATGAGAGCGCGAAGCGGTCAAGTTTTTTTTTAAATTATTGTCCATGAAACTACTTGACAAGCACAATAAGGCCAAAACATATTTTGATAGTTTAACCAATTTAATATTGTAGGTCGGGTGGTATAAGCTAGATTAATTATTAAAAACCTACATTAAAGCCAAGAACAAAGAATTTTTCGATGATAATATTTGACATTTTAATAACAAAACAAAAATCATTATAAAGGACAAAAAAAAGGTTAGCTCTGGGAACTTAATTACTTATCCAATACAATATTTTTAATTGCCAAATTAGTTCAACCAATGGTATAAATAACAAAGAGAAAAATTTAAGGACAATATATCACCTTAGTAGGACCCTGCATTTTCCATTAGAGACGGTATAATATGCAAAATATAAGGGTTGACGTGGTCTTAAATCAGATTATCGAAATATTTTCTCTTTCGGTTTATTTACTGTAGGGAAACGCAAAGAATATAATTCTGAAGTTAAAAGTATTATTTTACTTTATACGCTTAAAACAATTGTATTCTTAAAGATGAAAATTGTTTAAGACTTCAATTTTTCAAGAAAGGAAACTTTGTAGGTAAAGCCTATAGGATTTTTTACCACTGGTTATACAGCTTGTTACAGTATATTGTAAAGAAAATCTAAGGGCAGATTCTACACCTAAAAATTTAAGAAACACTTCATATTAACCTGGTTCCGAAAAGACATTGTTTTCAAGAGACAGGGTGTTACTATTTTTAAAAAATTCGATTTTTAATTAATATTCTAAATATCCATTATTCGATTTTAATAAAATTTACCATTAGTATCTGTAGCATTCCGAGGCTTATGTATGGGGTGGCGCTTTCTTGTTGACCTTGCAGGGTATAGCGAAAACTAAAAGAAATAGAAAAAATCTTATTGCACAATTTCAATTTTGATTTTAAGAAGAAAGTGGAAAAAGTTAATAATAGCTAACTTGATTCGTTTTGAAGATACATAGTGTTTTTCAAATTTTATTAATTTGGCCAGGCACTTGTAACTCGCTTAATATAACAGATAGAAAAAATGCAAGTTAAAAAGTTTTAAAAATTTCTACGTAGAATTCAGTGGCGTAGCTACATTTCTTCAAGTGTTATCGTAAATTTAGTTTTTTTTCAAATGAAACACCCTATATATTTAATCGTTAGTTGAGAGGGCTCCTTAAAAGCTATAAGAAATACCACATTTGATATATCTATTTTTTTTGAAAATTTGCACACCATTACGATTTTTTTAATAAAACACTCTGTATATGCAATACCCATTGCAAAGATATATCAAAGAGGTTTAACAAAATACCAGTCCCACATTTTAAAAATATGGTTAACTCAATCTAAAAAATAGTAGATATACGCACTAAGATTACGAAGTTTGTTATAGTTTATTTATTTTCTGGGAATATAAATTTAAACAAAAATTATATAGGAAGAAGAAATAAAAGTGGTGTATGTCGTGAATTTTTTAATAAATATCAATAAGCGTAGCAGAGCACGGTTTTAAAGTTCAATCCTTGCTTGCAGGTAGCACTGAAGATGGTTTTACCGAAAGCGCTCTGCTACGCTTATTGATATTTAATAAAAAATTTGCACGAAATACACCACTTTCATTTCTTCTTTCTATAATTCCACGTGCACACAGCCACACCCTTTCCATTAAAATATTATATGGCATTTTTCCAGAAAAAGTATTGAATAAATATTTTAAAAATGTCTGTGTGTGCGTCACCTATTTTTTTTTTAATATCTAAATTGGTATAAAAGGTATTATAAAAACATATTTTTTAAAGTTTTTAACACCCTGTAGTTTAAAAACTACGATGTTTAGAACATACTTCATATAAGGTTTTTTCCAAACTTTTACTGTAAAATTAGCCATTAAAGTTTGTCGGATAAGTTGTGAAACACCCTGTACAATAAAAGTTAAAATTAATTTAAGGGAAATTAATTATTTACCATAAAATAATTATTAAAGGTTAAGGAAACTTACTAAAGTTTATGTTTCTTAAATTTTCATTAAGTATCTTTTATGCTGAAGAAAAGCCAAATGATATTTTGTTTAAGATTAGAAAGCTCATGTTTCAGAAACTATAAGAGAAAATTATTTTAAATGTGGTAAATATTTAGCGGTCTTTAAAACGTTCTTTTAATGGTAATACAATATAGAGGGTGATTTATTTAAAAAATGCTATTTTGTTATTAAATGTCTAATGATTGCAATATTTTTAAAAAATGACAAATTAAATATATCTAATGTGGCATTATTTTACGGCTATTAAGAAAACCGCCCTATTGGTGATAAAATATACTGTATTTTATTTTAAAAACCCAAATTTGTATAATAATAGTTCCTTAAACTGTTTAATTTATATAATTTTTCCATTTCTGACATCAAGCAAGTTAGAAATGCCTAGCCAAATTGACAAAATTTGAAAAACCCTCTCCATCTTTGAAATGAATCAAGTAAGCAATAATTAACTTTTACCCCTGAATATGTTTCAAAGATCGAAATCAAGATTGCGCCATCAGATATCAGATTTTTTGTAATTTTCGCTATATCCTGCTAGATCAACGAAAAGGCGCCACCCTGTACTTCTAACTTGTTTAAATTTACTTTCATTGGTAGCATCCCAAGCGGTACCTACACAAATATTTTTGTCAACAGGGCCGTTCCTAGGGTCCGTCTGGCACCGTGGTGCAAAAAAACTATTTGCCGCCCTTGGAACCAAAATTTCGAGTAATATAAAATCTATCTATTTTTATCTACCTGAAAAACATATGTAGTTAAATTTTTCAAAACACTCATATTAAACAAATGTCTTACTTTAAACAATAATGATATTTAGCCTAGTGTTTTTTGCCGTTCTAATGTATTTCATAATAAATATGAACAATTTAATGGATTTTTTTTAAATTTTAAACCAAAATATTAAAAATATCGAAATTTCTTAAAAGTCAGCGTCAAAAATATGCGCTCGAGACTAACTAAGACTAACTAAGTGAATAAATTTAATTAAGTAAAATAGTATATAATAACAAGCTTTTTTAAAAAAGGTTAACACCCTAAATTGTAGAAACAATGGGTTGCTGGGCCCATGTTTATATGATTTTATTATATTTTTACCAGTAAAATATACCTATAACTATTATTAAAAAGATTCTATAACACTCTCTGTAATTAATTTTACACAATTATAGATATTGCTCTTGTGTTTTAAAGTACTTACTCTATGTGGAAATTTTTTTGTCTTTTGACGTCCCACGAATGTCTATGGCTAAATACCAGAGTACCGTGGGTGTCGGGTTATTAGATGTTTAACCCATCGTTCCCCCTGTTCCGTCAACGTTGTCCAAGCACTGAAACATGCAGTTGCATTTCACAGCACCTTTTAGACAACGCGGTAGTGCCACCACGGTCGTTATTTTTAAATAACTACTACCTAAATATGTCTCCCCCGCTGGGAATCGAACCGCCGACCTCTGGCTTCGAAGATCAAAGCTCTGTCCACTAGGCCACGGGGGAGAACGGGTAATACGTACATATGTATACAGATATATGTGTATTTTTCTACTAATATATTTTTATTATTCATTACATAAAAAATATTTTAATTATTATTATATTTATGTTGAAAATGAAAAAGACTAGTATTTAATATTTTTACTAGAAAAATATGTATTAAAAAATCAAAAAAGCGTTTATTTATTTCATAAACTATAGGAATAAAATTTATTTATTACATTCATTTCTTGTAGTTCCCAGTTGCAAGTTAGACTTATGGCGTATTATGTAACCATTTATAAACGCAGTCGCCGAATTTGGCATGTTGTTTGACTTTATTAACTCTAATTTTTATTGTTCGTGGTCGTTCTACGCAGACATTATTTGTGACGATAAATATAATTTTTTGTCCACAATTTACAAACTGCGGTAACGCAGCAACGAAACGGCAACGGCAACGTTACGACCAGATTTACATTCCAGCTTTAGATTTATGTATCTTCGTGTTACTATAAAAACATACAGATTTTGATGCAATTAAAGATGTCATACTACCGTTATTTGACCCTCAAATTCCCCTATTTGTTTTTTGTGAATCGCCCTTTTATAAAACATACATCGAGACCTTTTGATATCGGGGGTGGGCTGATCGATAAGCCATAGACGCCGCATAAAGGGCGAACCATCGAAATTCAAGCGTCGCGTCGCCGTCGGCCATGATGGATTTGTCGTCGAGACGGCTTATAATAAGGGATGTTTGGTAAGAGGGTGGGTAAAGGTAGCACGCTTGATTGGATTTAAAATGGCAACTAAAGTAGTTATTAAGGAAATGGTTAAAAATTGTTTTTTAAGCGTTAAATTTGCTTTTAACATTGTATTGTAAAATAATTTTTTAATTAAAAACTTTTAAAAAATGGAATTTTTTTATTTTATAGATTTTTAATATTTTATATATAAAACCGAATTAAAACAGTATTTGATAGGTTATAAACTTGTTTTATTTATATTCTTTATTCGAAATTTATTTTTGAAAGACTTTGCTAAAGCCTGAAACCTGGACTGGCTGCAAGTCAATTTAATTATTTTTTCTATTCCTTATCAAAGCAGTATATGAGATATTAGATTTTATTAGTATTAAATATTAAAAAAAAACTTTTTTCGATGTTCGCGGTTAGTTATCTAGTCCAAGGGTAAATGGTTTCGGAGATCCAGGGTGTCGGAAATTTGTTTTGAATTTAGTTTTTTATAAATAGTTTTGGTAATAATGAGTATATCGTCAATAACACATGAGTTAAGCAGCATCTAGATTTAAAAATAACAATTTCTTTATGGCCAGGTCTAGACTATACAGGGTTTTTCAGAATAGGTTGCCTTTATCTATGTATCTTTAAGAGTATAAATTTTTAGAAGAAAGGAAAACGTGAAATAAAGGTATGCCCTAAATAGCTTAACTATTAAGAAACAGAGTTGAAAAATTAAAAAACCAAAGCTTATTTTACTACTCACTATCTCCACAGTTTTATTTACACTTTTTTCTTAAAATTACCTAAGGATTCACACTTCCAAAGATAAGCAACTTATTCTGAAACACACTGTATAGCTTAAACCTGGCCACTGGCCCAACAGGATTTTTTTTTAAATCCAGATATCTCAAAAACGGCTTACTAATTAAACCTTTACCAGGTATACCTTTTTTATGTAAAATATGTTAAAGAATAATAATATTAGAATACAGGGTGGCCTTAAAATATTATTTAATTTTTAATTTATGCAGGATACTGTAATCTGGTGCCCTTTAAAGTTAACAACAAAATTAAGGGCAAAATCTAATTTCTTACCTCCCAAAACTTCCCCTTAATAAATATCGTGACCTATTGTTTACCAAAGCTATTTATAAAAAACTACATCCTTAATAAATTTTCGACACCTTGTATCCTGGATATCCGAAATCATTTGGACAAGGGTAAGTTGAGTTAAATATCATATTTTAGCCTCAAAAATTCATGATATCAGTTTTTTCCGCATCTTTTAGACCTACCTTTTATAACAAAGCATTGGTTAATTTAAAGTCATATAAATTATTCAGTTATTTGAAGTAATATAAGTAATATAGTAAATTTTTTTTCTTTTTCTACTAAAAACAGTTTTTTTTGTGATACATACCGGGTGCTCACGAGATTACTAGCAAGCCTGAATAAAATATATGTACCTAATGTTATACCTATATTAATTAGTTTTTGAGCAAATGGCGTTTAAAAACCTCTTGCTTCAGATTATGTGTTTTATTTAAAATTACAAAGTTGGGAGCACTTCCGATTAAACCGGATGTGTCACATAAAATCTGAAACATCAGAAACCTGCATCCGATTCAACCATATATTCGACCAAAATTTTATAATCGCATAACACTTTTCAAGAAAATAACAGGCTTGTTAGTAATTTTGTGGGCACCCGGTATATTTAGGTTATTAAATTTTTAAACATAATTGTATGATAATAATTGGTAAGGACCATTTTTTTTAAAGAGTTTTTAGTAAACTTTTCCTTAAATTTTTCTTGGCGCACAAAAAATCTTTTTTGGTGCAAGTTTTAATAAAAAAGCTAACTAAGCAAATATTTTCGGATTTTAGATCCAAGCGTAGGGGGATTCGGTTTAAAAATTTTATGTAAAACTACCTATTTTGAGATAGAAATAAATTGGTTAAATATCCTTGAAGTTGGACGTTGTTAGTGGTGAATAGAAATAGTAAACTAAAATAGTTTTAGATTTTTACTTAATAATCTCAGAACTAAATAGGGCGATTTCCAAAAATAAGCTTGTTTTCATAGTAACATATAAAAAATGGTTAGGCGTTATTTTTCACTTTTAATTTAATATAATAATGATGCCATTAAAGGGTAAATTTTGGACAAAGGGGTCACCGAAAATAGATAGGTATATATAATTAACTGTTTTATCGCCTTCATGGTACTTTAAGTTAAAAAGTAAAAAATTAAAAATATTTAGAGGTTACATGTACTGATCTGAAAGGATGGTCAGTCGTTACTATCTGCGCCAAACAGTAGTTACGTTTCGTGTCCGAAAAACGAGTATCTGCGCTTAAGTACCAGTCATTACCCGTCGTCACCGAATGTTTACGCGCGGGCGCAGAACGGACTATCGACATTATCGGGCATAAATTCTCAACGCGTTGTCTGGGTTTCCTCTTTTGTAGGAGCATGGAGAGCGACGGTAAGCCAGTATCGTGTTTGGTCATGACTTTTAAAATACGCATGCTCGAAAACGCATCGATTTTTTACTGCGCGCGATTGTCAAGATTCCAAAAATGCTTTTGGCCACTTTGGATCTGAATGCGGGTTATCTATTAATACTTAATATGTAATGTAATATTAAAATAAGTAAAAAAAATACCGGTTGTCTAATTAAAAAGAAGAGGTTGGGAAAATATTTAGATCTAAATTTTATTTTGACATTTAAAGAAGAAAGAAAAAGGTTTTAGGGGTAGAGGCTACCGGCTAGAGACACCCAGTATTTAGACCAAATTTTCTGACAACTATTAACCTGATTTTAAAATACTAAAAAAATTAAAAGAAAATTTTAATTTCTTTGCGATATGGATCTCTTTCCATTTTTTGCGTTCGTGTTGCTGTTGAAAGAGCATAACTATGAACACGTTAATTTTCACAAAAAATAAAATTGACGTGTTTTAGATTTTTTATACAAATAACGGAATTATAAGGAGTGGCTTTTTTATGTTTGAACCCAGTGTATGTAAATAATTAAACATAGTAAAAGTTCATTTTAATTTTAATATTTCTCTTTATTTCATTAATTATTAATTTACTTTTACTCGTTTTTGCCATTAATTAACTAATAAAATAATTTCATATTTTGTCATCATATAACCCCCAAATAAGGCTTTGGTGGTAAAGCCGCATAAGTAAAACATTTTTAATTTTTTATTCAAAATTGTTCACCTGCGAATGACACTAATAACCAGTTCGAAAGATCCCTTTTCCTTAAACGGAATACACACGTAAAATTGTCAATTAAAGTTATTTTATAGAACCAAAAAATAAGAAACCCAATTTGTATAATACCAGTCGACACACCACGCACATGTCCCATTCTGACCATAGCCAGGTGAGGCGAAGTAATACACCACTGTTTTTTTACAAGAAATTAAAGAAACAATTTTGAATAAATTTCAATGCCTCGTATCGGCTTACGTAAGAAAAAATTGTTACTAATTTATTATACATACAATTTGTTTTTACTTTGTTGCCACCTGGAATTTTTTATTATTATATTCATGCAGATAATCTTTGGGTGAAGTGTATGTACTTATTTTCTTAGCACTTAATAGCGTATCGAATTTGCATACGTTATGGGTGGTATTTATAATATTTGTTATTTGAAAGTAAAGGCGACATTATTTGTAGAAGGTCTAAAGGTAAGATGTCTATTGTATAATTTAAAACAATACCTATTTGATAATAAAAGGTATATAAAGCAAAACAAGCCTTTTTAAAGCAACCCGAATCGCTACACCATCGCTATGGTATTTGTAACAAGTTGTTACATGTATTATTTAAACGTCAATACAATATTTTAAGTTATAAAAGCTTATGCATCTCCATGGGCAAACAAAAATACAAAACAAAAAAAAAATCACAATTTTTAACAGCACTGACGTATAGGTAAAGTGGCGGATTTAAAATCTCGTACACCTGATTTTTCCCAGTGTAATGTTGGCTTTAGCGTACCTGGATCACCTGAAAATATACCTTACTTGACAAATTGTTATCTGTCACACATTTCAAAATTATATTATTTTACTTTTTTAATTTTGAAAAATGAATGAACTAGAGAAGGCGACAGTAATTACTCTATTCGAAGAATAGCTCAGCAAGTTGGGAAACCAAGAAGCACTATTCAAAGCCTCAGAATTAAATGGGAAAATATAGGATCATTGGAGAAAAGGCCTCGAAGTGGTAGAAGAAAAATTTCAAACGAAAATCAAGATAATGATCTGATAGACTTTTTGCGAAACAATCCATTTTAGACAGCTGTAGAAGCACACAACCAAACTAATTTTCCTGGGACAGTAAGAACGGCAAGAAATCGTATTAGGAAAAATTTGGAATTGAGAAGCAGTGTAGCTGCTAAAAAGCCATTTTTGACCGATATGAATAAAGAGCAAAGAATGGGGTTTGCACTGGAATATTTACCACAAGGTATGAATTTTTGGAAAAGGGTAGTATTTACCGATGAGAAGATTTTTCAATCTTATTATAGCGGGCAGATTAGAGTGTATAGGCGGGATAATACACGGTACGAAGAAAGATATACCCAACATGTTAAAACAAGTGGAAGATTTGTTACCCCTTAAGAAGAATAAAATTGAATAAACCTGGAATAATTACAATGTTCACCATGCACAAATGCTGATTGCATCAATGCCCACACGTTTAAACTTATTAGTGGAAAAAAATGGCGCCGCTTTGAAATATTAAGCCAGTGTTTTTTCTTTAATATTTGAATAAAATAAACTATATATTCATTTTGGAGCCATGTATTTTATTGAATATTAATTAAGGTGAGAAAAAGGTAAAAAGCTAAGTTTACCAAAATATTGAAAATTGACATAAAATGTTATCCTAAGTGTACGAAATGTTATTTCCGTCACTGTACATGGTGCATGCTTATTACTGTATCAAATTTAAACCAAATCCGTTCAAGAATACTAAAAATATCGATAAAATACCGTTACTATCAAGAAGACGGAACGAGATCAAAAGGAATCACTAAAATCAAGGTTTTCGTGGTCAAATAGGTTTTCGAATGGAAAGGATGTTTACGTAGGTATCACCTTATTTCAAAGGCAATAATATGATTTTTTAATAGTTTTAACGCCTTGTATTTTAAAAATGGAGTTAGTTCGGACATATGTTTATAGGAACTTTTTTTATAAAATAACATAAGGAATCACCCTTTAAAGTTTCGTACCATAGTTACCCTGTGAATAAGGCAATTCGGTTTGCTTTAAATATTCACTAATGCTTAATTGATTCTTAGTTACATTCCTTTGCAAAATAAATGCGTTTGTAGAATATAATTGCTAATCTAATACTTTGGTGTATAGTGTATAAATCTAGGTACGGCATATAAACAAATCTTATACGGATGCTTGCTAAAGAGGTCGCAAAGGTTGCATTGTTGCTAAAAGTTGTGAAATACAAGAATGGTTCTTGTAAATAATGGCCAGCATAAATTTTATCTTTCAGTGGTTATTCGGAATTTGCTTCAAGATATCAGGGAATGTCTTACACGCATAGTCATTACAGAGTTAAGGATAAATCATTTGGAAATAGGATATAAATAAAAAGTGCTTTATATTGATGTATTGCTTTTATATTTACAGCTTGTCTGGCAATACAAATTTAACACCTTTTATTTATTTCAATTAAAAAAGAAAAAATAAACTGACTACAAAAAAAACTTAGCAAGGAGCTTAAAATAAATAAATGAGGGTAAAAAAACCTAAGTCGGTTAGTAACATATGTTATTAAAGTTTAAAAATCTTTTGTTCATTTGGTTATTATATGATACGCACATTATGTAATGAATCAAGTTTTACTTTTTTAAATCGTTTTTTATATACTTATTTTCCTGTTTAAAGTTTAATATTTTTGTTAAATAGGAAACATACACTAAAAAACACTATCACAAACTTTTTATTACGTAAGCTGAGCGGCAGTGCTGTCTCTAGTAAGTAGATGATCTAATTACTAAACTTATGTAAGTAAAAAAAGTCGGTTTAAAAACGTATAAAAAGCACGTGCGTTTTATATTTCATGTTGCCGCCACACATTGGGCGAACTTGTGGCCAAATTATTTGTTGAAACATTTGGAAAACTATTTGTAGATAATATATGAACTGTCAGTTGATTTAAAACTTGAGTGGTTTTTTTGGAATATCTAAAAAATACGATATGCAGGTTGAAAATAAGGCTTGGATCGGAAAATTTGGAATTTTTAGGGCCCTATTCACACTTTTACTCGAAACTATGCCCAATTAAAATACGAAATCTCACTAAATAAAGCTAAAAGCGACATATTTCGTATGGAAATGTGTGTGTTAAAAGTTGGGCCAATCAAGGCGAATGCAGACGAACTACCCGTCCACATAATGGTAGTTTGCGAAAGTTCGTCGTAGTTGGGCCAATATCAGGCGCGGCATCAGGTTTTCCCTCGATTTTCCCTGGAACGCACAATCAGACCTTAATTTGGTTCCCATCCGATTACTGCGGAAGTGCACTCTTACGTTACAATCAAGAAGACGGAACGAGATCAAAAGGAATCACTATAAAATCAAGGTTTTCGTGGTCAAATTGGTTTTCGGATGGAAATGATGTTTACGTAGGTATTACCTTATTTCAAAGGCAATAATATAATTATGGAACGGATGGATCGAATTTCCAATACAAAGTGGTATTTAAAAAAAGTTGATGTAGTGGTGACCCCATGGCGCTAGATCACGTGAACACAATAGTTTTTTATGTTAAATAGTTGCCTAAGTAATAAGTTTTCACGTAACTTTTATCCCATCTCAATATCTTAGGCCATAAAATACTTTAGGAAGGAAGGGGGAGGGAGAAATAATTAAAACCGCACTTTATGTACAAATCTAAGCCTAATTTTAAACACACGGATGAGTCAATTTTTGAAAACAAATCTGTGTTCAGTAGGGAATAAACAGGTCTTAAAAAGAAGGTGCCACACAACCTCTTAAACAAAGAGTTCTATTTCTATTTCTATGGTTCTTTCTTAGTTTTGGTCCCTTTAGGTCCAATCCACCAGCTCTCCCCTTCCGGACTATGCTGTCCAGGGCTTCATCGGCGGAAAATCTGGATAATCAAGCTCGTAGCTTCCAGAAATTCCAAAAGAAAACAAATTAACTCTACAATCGATGCAATGCATAAATTGTCGGCTGTCAAACCAAGAGCTGCTACTGGTGTTACGTATAACCTTTACTTTCACTTCTGACAGTTCCCATGGCACGCCCATCCATTTCCCGCCATTTGAAAAATACCTCGTGTGGGCTTAGCTCCAGAAGAAAGATGCCATCAATTTAGCGTGAATCTTTCCCTGATCCCCGAAGGTAAAAACGTCCGTACGGCACCTCTAACCGCCACCCCGGGAAGAACTTTGTAGTCCTCTACGCACGTTCGCACTGCCCGGAGGTCAAACAAAGAGTTAACAGTGCTCTTCTTGGAACTAGA
Source organism: Listronotus bonariensis (assembly GCA_014170235.1). Lineage (NCBI taxonomy): Eukaryota > Metazoa > Arthropoda > Insecta > Coleoptera > Curculionidae > Listronotus > Listronotus bonariensis. The sequence goes on from JACEGR010000991.1 coordinate 121,686, forward strand.
CCACGTGATAACCAAAAGGTTTATAACAAAAAGTAGTTTTAGTACACACGTTTGCCTGTAACGGGTGTATTTGAGAATTGGGTTAGTGCTGTCAGAGAAATAAAAATCTGGCTTTCAGTGAGTGGTGTTTTTATTGTTAGGATTTGCCAAACCGAAGTATAGTAGGTACAGGCAATGGGGAGCAAGTTACTCTTGTCCATAATATATAAATCTAAGCGATAAAAAAAATATTGTAAAACAAAAAAGATAGAAAATTTAATTGTCTATAATAAAAGTTTTTTAATTATGGGCCTTACGGAAGTACAGGCCCAAACAGTTTTTCGCGAAATGGCGGCACTTCCAGTCGCCATATTTCTAAGTATTTTGTGTTTTTAGACTCATTACGTCCTACTGCACCCATTTTTGAAAAAAAACTCTTAGAGAATTTTGCAAGAAAAATCCTCTATTTCCTATACTAAGTACTCTAAAAAATAATATACAAATTTGTACCATCCTAATTCCGGGATATATTATGACAATTATTACATCCAAAGCTGACTATTTAAATATTAAAAAATATTGACACAATAAAAGATTTTCTACCACCTATACCTAGTACCAGGCACGTCGCAATGAATAATTTAAGGATTACGCCCAAAAGGCTACTAATGTATAGTTTTGCCAAACTCATTTGGAGAAGCTAAAAATGTTTATTAACCATGTAACATAGGCGTACGTAAATAGTTTGGTATGAGTTTTTATAAATTAATTTAAATTTGGTAATTTATTTATTATGTATCCATACCTTTATAAAAATAGCCCAAAGCTAGAATACTGTCGGTTGTCATTTTTTTAAATATTATTTTGAAATTACTTTTTGAGATACGTCTCTTTGTGAAATTAACAACGACAACTGATCCCTTTTATAGATGAAACGTACAAATGCCCTACGCCTGTTGCATTGAAAGTTATGTAACGCGTAGGGCGTAGGGCGTTCGTACGCCTTATCTGTTACGGGGCTATGGAGTTTAGAGCGAGTATCGCGTCTTTTAGCCTGCCATACATACATCACGTACCTTTTAATTTTCCCAAAACTTTTTATAAATATTTATAGTTGTAATCGAAATAATCTCGTAATGTCTTTATTATAATTTCTAATATTAGTACCACATTGCTTTTATATAAAGCATAAAGAGCTTATCGGATTACATTTGGATGCCTCGTCCACGTTTTTGGGGTTTTTAATTTTATTTTGTATTTTCTTTTAAAAATAGCATTTTTGACATTCCAAAGCTATCTTTTTTATTAAACAGTCTAAAATATTTACCTACTGGTTTTAAATTCCTTATATGTATTTTATATCTGGTAATTCGAAAGATGTCGTCGCCAGGTTGTCTTTACAATGTCTTCAAAATATTATTCTTACTTGCACACACATACACACACACACACATATAGAATATAAATATTTAAACAACGACAAAATAGAAGATAAATAATGAATTAAATGACAATAACAAATTATAAAAAACTCGCTTTAAAAATAACATAAACTCCATGTCACTACGGCTATGTCGAGCTACCTGCCTTGATTCTTTTTATCTATTTAGGAAAAAACTGTGTTTTGAACAAAGAAATATTTATTTAGTCCAAGGCATTTTGTATTTTAATAGTGTTTATGGGTTAAAATTATAAAGTTTTTAAGTCATCCTTTTAGGAAATAAATCACTGTTAATATTATTTTATTACAGCGTAACTTAGTTTCTGACCAAAAAAATTAAACTAAATATAAAAATCAATTTTTAATAGTCAAATATTAAGTTAAATTTAGCGCCTAAAAAAAAATGGGTATTTTAAAGTATGCCTTTGGACTAAATATTAAATGTATCACAGGCTTTCGGCATTTTTTGTAATATTTTTTGCTAAACTAATTTACTTTATAAAGGCTATACGATGTTTTGTTCTTAAGCGCTTAACACTAAAAAGAGCGATCTTAGGGTCCGCGCGTTTAATAAAAGGCAACCGACCTCATCATTTTCTGCGCAAAATCTCCTTTTATTCCCTCATCCCGTATTTAAAATGTTATTTTTTTAAAATGAAATCTTTAAAATGCCTACTTTCTAGGTAACGATACGAAGCCCTCGTAACTGCGATTGAAAGAGAGTTACATAAGATTTCGCGCAGATAATGATGACGTCGGTGGCCTCTTTACTAAACGCGCGGACTTTACTTTGCTGGACAAATACCTGAACAACAAAAAAAAATACAGGCGAATTAATACCTTTTTTTTGCAAGTTAAAAATTTATATTCGAAGTTTTTGTCGTATTTAATCATAGACGTGCGGATTTCTGGATTAGGCAGGTAGATAATAATGATCGAAAAATATGTAGTTTTCTGGTACATGCTAAATTTTACACGATCTCAATGTGTTGTCCAATTCAAAAGATAAAGCGGTGCTGTTTACTATTTTAATTTTCTTTTTCAGTCTGTGAAACAAACCTAAAAAAACTTTATTTTTGTTCTAAATCCAAAATGTAGGTTAAGTAAGCACCTTTTTAATATTTGTGACCAGATTATATTTTAATTATATCACAAAATCTAAAAAAATCATATAGGTAGCAGATGCAAGCCTGCATAAGTTGTAAATAAGCAGCAATACCTGTCACAAGATACTTTTTAATATTCTTATCTTGTCAACAGAAATTGCAAACCGTCCTAAACATAACTGCACAACAAACTATGTATAAGTAACGCACCATTCAGAAACAGGATCATAATTCAGATTACCACCAGATTATCGTTCTCTTGCATTCTTCGCTCACAGCGTAAATCTGCCTCCTGAAGGTCGCAGTGAGAGGCCAGAAAAATGAAAAGCAACTAGAAAAAGATAAGGAATAAGAAGAAAAAGCTTGCGGGTAACATAATCTTCTAACGGTCGGCCGTACAAGTGCATCCGCGCCTGACCTCGACCTGCTACGACAAGAAGGCGCGGTCACATGCAGGCTTGTGCTTACCTTGCGTTACGTAAGATATTTTTTATTGGAGATCGTTGCAGGAAAGCGATAGGTAGGCGCAAGGTGATCTATGATCACCTTTAGTATTAACGGTATTTCAGGCTATTAGCGTCATGCTTGCAAGATATTTTAATCGGCAATGTAGACAAAACTGAAGTTATATTAAAAGAACAAACAATGAATAAGATATATAAGATTTTAATTAGTACTACTTTATTTTAAACGGGGTGTTTTTTTCTAATTGCGGTAGGAAAAATTAAGGACATATTCTTCAGCCATTTTTACAGTTCAAATAAATATGGGTACTCAAACTATTCGTTCTTAAGATACAAGGTGTTAAACTTTACAAAAAACTTGTAAAAAATTGTATTTTTAGGTGTTTTATACGGAAAAAATATAAAAGTTGCAAAAATGTCAGTGTCGTATATTTTTTGTCAATAATATTATCTAAGATGCTACGCCGCTTCTGGTCTTACTAATTAAAATTAGTTTAGGGTTAAATTAACTTCCTATTTGAAGCAATACGACGGCCAAATTTTGTTAAAATCAGATAAGGCATATTTAAGATATTAATAAAAATACCTATGTTTTTGTAAACTTTTTTTATAAAATTGGCTCTGAAATACGCTCTTAAATTTTCTTACGGCAACTAGAAGACACCCTGTATATATTTTGCAAATTTTTATTCCCCCACAAAAATTATAGCATATGCTTGATATTTTTATTTCAACACAAAAAGCTTTAATTTATATAGCCCTATTTTTTTAATTTAAATTAATGTTTAAAAAGGGTAAAGACATAAGCCATAACTTTGGCGTGGAGGTAAAAAGTTTTGTTTTTAATTGAATAATTTTTAATTGCCCTGTATAATGTGCTGTTAAAAGGGTGTAAATTACTTTGTGATTATAACATCTTAAAAATGAGTGGGTGACCGGACCGTTGTCGGTTTGGGCAACGGTACGCGGTGTTTCTTTCTGCTCGGGTGTTATCGACCGAAGCAGCAACCATCCAAGTTATGGAATGAATGGTTTGTAAATGGGAAGGAGTAGGGGTCAAGGTACAATAAGCCTTCAGGCTGCAGTCCATCACCCAGGGGGCGGTCGTTGGTCCTGGGTGGGATGAAACCGAAAGTGCAAAAAAAATGTGCTGTTAAAAGGGAGTAAATCACTTTGTGATTATAACATATTAAAAATGGGGAAGGGTTATAATTTATTCACAAATGTGAATACTTCTTTTTACATTATGTCGTCGGTAAAAAAATATGAATTTTCGCAGTGTTTATACGAATATAATGGTAGGAGAGCACAAGAGGGGATTTCGGGATTTAGTAGACTGCTGCAGATTAATAAACCGGAGGATACCTTGTACCCGGTTAAGTACCTCCACCAAATATGAGCCCCGTATACAGAGCCGATCGTAAAAAACAAAAATACATCCATCAAATATTTTCGAGATCGTCAGTTTAACACAGGGTAACTTAATTACATGCAAAATAGGGTGTATTCCACTAATCTGGCAATTTGAGAGTGGTGTAAAGCGAGCGAAGGGCTACAAAGCTGAAGAAAAAACGTCATTTTGACATTATCGAGGGTGACCATTTTGTTTTTATTTTAAAGATAATAATTTAAGGATAACAAATAATTATATAATCCGATATGATTAAAACGATTTCCACAAGCCGATATAATAACAGTATTTTTTTTGACATATTAAAAGATCTATAGCCGCTTTCCCCACCGAAAAAATGCATACAATATATACCTACCATTTTTTGGTTCTTATCATCTAAGCTTTGCAACCCAATAGGTCTCTGTGACGCTTGAGTTTGTTTGTTGGTTTTTTTTATTACATTGTCTAACAAGTGTTTAATTAAAAAGGGCCTAAAAAGCAATGTGGTTCAAAATATTTCTTGATAGTTTAATCACTACTATTACAAAAATAAAATGTTTCGTATCATTAGATACCTATGTTCATTTGTTAACATTTTTAAATGAAAAAGATACCTAGTAAGTAATCACCTATAGTTATTAGGGTACAATTAAATAAAAACAATTCTTGTATTTAACATCTTGAGGTAACTAATTTTCAAAAATTATTTATTGGTAAAAATTTTTGGCTGCAGATAATTATTGTCTGTAAATATTTAAAAACATTTAACAATGAACAAATATGACCATTTCAACACAAGTTTTAATCTTGTAGTTAAAAGAAGCTTGATATATATTGTTTTTTTAATTACAATAAAAATCATATTATTTTTAGCTTATAACTTCTAATTAGCATTAAAAAAAATTAAAAACAAAACAAATTTTTGCTACCAAAAATTTTTATTTTCAATTAATTTTTAAAATTAGTGGACCATCTTAAGATATTAAGTAACACTATTATTTAAAAAAAAATTATTAAATACAAACTCAACCCCCAGGCTAGGTTTTTCTTATTTCACTTTACCCTGCTAGTTATTAAATTTTTAACTCAAAATAAAAAAAAAAAACATTTGTCTGCGGGTACCCAGTAAAAATTATTTTTGTATAAAATAATAAGTATATGCTTTGTAATAAAAACGGTATAGAAATTTAATTTCCCTGACTTAAATCCAAAAATAATTTTGCAAAGGAAATTATAATATACATTTTAAAAAATCAGAAATTCTTTCCCCCTGGTGAGATTTGCTTCAACCCCTCTCCATCTCCCCGAATCACACGTGAGATTTATTCGAATGTAAAAAGACGCCATTTCTTAAACCAGAAATGATTTTGTCGTCGAAATAATTTTATTTTGAAGAGCAAAAATAAGCCCTCGACCAGTGGCGTAGCGTGCCTTGGAGGGGCAAATGTAGTATGTACATCAAGACATATACCCAAGCAGCAAGCTGACGTCCTGATGACGTAATTTTTTGGTCATAAACGTCATCAGACCAAAATTATGACGTCCATTTTAACGTCATTTTGCTGACGTGTTTTTCGCCGTTAAAGTGACGTCTTTTCGACGTCATTTTTTCGTTATACTAGGTCATAAAAATATATTACGTCATGTTTAGAAAATCTGCCAGAAAAATTTTGTGACATTATATGATTCGTGTCAAAATCCAACCGGAATATCACAAACAGAAAAATAAGACTAATAATTTTACAAAATTGAAATAGGGAAAAACTCTACCTATAGATCGTGTAATGAACAATAAATTACTACGTGTTTATTTAACTTCTTCGTTTCTTATAGGAATTTTTGGAGATTATTGTTATCGCCTACACCGTACTGATGAGAGCCAAAATATGTAGATCGAGACCGGTCTGCGGTTGGTGATCTCAATTAGCTTTGAAAGAAATACTTTCGGCTAGTGTAAAAAAATCTGCATCTCCAGGTTGGACAGTGTCCCGAGAGATGCGACCTTGCAGTGCAAGGAAATTGCAAATACGTCATTATGACGTCATTAACGGGACGTCTTTTATCTGTGACTTGAGGAGGTAATTTTAACGCCATTTTCTCGTCATCTTATGACGTCTTTGCTGACCAAATATGACCAAAAATGACTAAAAAAAGTGAATAAGACGTCAGCTTGTTGCTCGGGTAAGCGCATTTATGGTAATTGCTAAGGGCACACAATATAATAATTATTTGTTTGTGAGAACAATTTCGTAGGAATTACATATTTTTTATTTTATTATTTGTAGATCTTTTCATTTTAAATTGCTAAGAACCTTATTTGTAAATATTAATCTTCTAAATTTATCTTTTACATTATTGTTCTGTGTGTCTTATCATTTACGAGATAAATGCGAAAAATCGCAAATTATACGAAAAAATAAGGTTTAGTGGCCAGTACTTCCTCACCGGTAATAAGTTACTTACGACTTCGTCGCATTGACCACATTTGTAGTGCATTTAATTTAAAAAATACCGACTTTAGACAATAGCATAAAATGCCGCTGGGCTATAAAAAAGTTTCAGTGTATTTCAAATAGAAAATCTTCACACGCTGTGGTTAAGTACTTTATGTTATATTAGGGGCTCAAACTTTCAGGAAATTTTAATTATTGATTAAATTTAAAAGAGCTTTCTAGTATTTCTTGTGGTATATTACTAGTTAATATTGGTATAGAAATGTATTTATTTATTTATTTTCTAATTTATTTTTTGTTTGATATTTACTAATTTTACTTTTCATATATTCAAGAAAACCTAACCAAATTACATTTGAGTGTTAAGGCAGGGGATTTTAGATGTCCAGGGACTACGTGTCATATTTAACAAAGAGGTAAATACTTTTGAAGTAAAACAGACTTTAACATTATAAAAAACGCATAAAACACAAAATAAAACATCCAAGGGTCAATGCAAAAGTGGACATCATATCCAAAATAATTTCTGACTTTTTTCAGTAAAAATAAATATCTATTAATTAAAGGAATTATTGCGACATATATTTCTTGGTCCACAATGAGTTATAATTTTAGTCTAAATAGTTTTAATTTCAACAATTTTTTGCGTTTTTTAAAATTGTAACTGTATGTTACTTTATCTGTAAAGTAAATGCTAATATAATATTAAACATTAGGTATATTATATTCAAAAACATGATTCTGGTTTCTTTCAATTTAAAAAAAAATATATACCTTGAAATCAAATTGGATATTTTATCATATTTTTTTATGTTTAGTTATTTTACCGATCTAAGGCCTATACTTTATTTAAAAGTTGTTATTTAAACATACAATTTTAGCCCTATATACACAAAACACACTATAATACATTTTCCGCCATCTATTTCCTTTTTCTATAACTACCAAGTCCCACCCCATCTACACTTTTGCCCTTTTTAACCCACCCCTAAACACCCTTTGCAAAATAACATCAAACCTTTCTTCTACGTGCAGTTGTCCATAAAGCTCGGTTTAGCTTGAAAGTTTACCAACGTGCAGAGTGGCGAAGGTTTAGGCAGCGGCTAATAGATGGCGGGTCTGGTTTAAAGATGTATTATTTTTTATAAAAGGAAATTTATGTACGGGGGTATACTAATAATATGATGTGAATATTTCTGTTGCTACTTTTTATTAACTTTAATTATTTTTATAGTTTAAAAACAAGAAAAATTTGATCTCCGTACTAAAAACATAACACATTCCCACAAAAAAATATGAAAGTTTATACACAAGAATTGGACACATGTTTTCCCAAGTATTTTTCAACGCTAAATCCGAATCCGAGCTCAAAAATGGCCATACACGTCTGGATTTGGCTCCCAGGGGCCTCTAAAGCCCTGAAATACGGTTTCCAGGATAAGGCGGGGACGAAGGTGCATTCTAAACACATAGCCGGATTTGTGCTAGACAGGTCTACAGCTAACTAATATTTTCTATTCAAGTGGGAAAATGACCCCTTAGGGGCAAGAAAATCGTGTTTCAGACGTAGCAATCACAACACTGATATTTACATGTACATTTAAATTGTGGACCTTACACCATGCACGGAAAGTTTATGGCCTGTTGAAATTCTCAGTTTGGGAGCGGTACAATGACCCCTAGGGGCCGAAAAATAGTTCAACCCACCTATGTTACATGCACTGATAAACTTTTAGCTTTTACAAAATAGGGAGGGTCTGCCGCTCATGGGCTTTTACTCTGTAATTACTGATTATATTTTAAATTAAATTAAGGTAAAAATTAAGTTTTGGCAAACATGGAATATTTTCGTTAGCCTTTTTGTGAAAATTGTAGAGCAATGCCTCCTTATATTTTAAAACATTAAAATTCCCAGTTAATGATCAGTTTTAACTAATTTTATTAACACTAAAAGGAACTGTTAATTAACGTTTCTTTATTTTTAGGCCATATTTGCATAAAGGGTGCCAGGTATCAAGACAAGTACACAATAGGCCCAGACTCCGATTGCCAACTCAGCGCTCCGGACAGCTCCTTCTTCTAACTGATGTATCTTTAAAAAGATTTAGAATTTTTAAAAATCGCTTTACCACCGTATATGAGACATGTTAGGAAAGCAATCTATATATAAAAAAGAAAAATTGACTTTTTAAGCCCATAACATGGGATGACCCCTTTAATATCAGATCTGTAATATTACATTACCTTAAAGTTTTTGATTTTAATTCATTTAATTGTTAAAAAAAAATAAAATACACAAAAAATGATACCTAACTAAAATGTTTATAACATGTTCTTTTTTACAATTACGATTATATTTTGAATTTTGGAAAACCCCCTGGTGAGATTTTGTCGGTTTTTTCAACCACCCCCATCCCCAAATGTGACGTCAGATGTTAACAAGTTTGTTGCAATGCAATACAATATGTTCGGAATAAATGGAAGTGAACAAAGGCACCATTCTCTCAAAACAAAATTGATTTTGTCATCAAAATATTTTTATTTTTAAGAGCAACAAAAAAAAGTCCTTGACCCAAAAGTGACACTGCATCAGAGAACACATTTTTCCTGGGGGACCTGCCCAAAACTTGTCCTCTTCCCTATTTTAATTTTTTTTTTAAATTCTTTAATTTATAAAATTACAAAATACCTCCTTCCCGCGTTTTTAAATGCAAAACCCCTAAATGCCTCACGAAATTCATGGATGCCCCCATACCACTTTGGAAACATTACCTAAATAACAAATTCCCCAAGAATAAAGACTAAAATAGGTTTGGATAAACCTAGCTTGAACAACAATGAAATTTAAGAGGACGGTCTACCTGCATTTTACCAAATTACGATATAAAATTTTATATACCCCAGATCGGACTTGTTACCTCTCCAAGGTGCCGATCTCAACTGACTGAGGTTCCCTGGTTTTTGCTCTTTTTATACCCTTTGAAGATACCGTGTCAAGTTTTTATTTTAAGTATATAATCAATAGCCCATAAAAGATAAATTATAAACTACCTAATTAAAATTTTCTTTAGGGTAAGCTCTAAACCTATTTTAATAAGAGTTTACATGACATTTTATAACTTAGGTGTTAGGTTCCTATAACAGTGACAAAACAGGTTAAAAATTGTTTTTATATCTGGTAATTATATAGGTTTTTATATAAGTATTCTGTCCAGTTTGGTAGCGTCCGCATGGTGTCCGCGGCGTACGATCATGCGAACACGTGTGACTGCGATCGCAGTCGCTGCTACCAATCACCGGTTATTAACAAATCATTTTGGTAGCTGCTACTTGCCCCTGGCGATAGCAGTGAAAGAATCACTCTTTAATATTCGCAGTTCGCAGAGGTGGCGCTGCCCGTAACCACAACATTAAACGGCGACTGCGATCGTGGGACGGTGATTGTTATTGCGATTGCGATTCAGTGATTCTAACCTCTTTCGTTTATGTTTATGGTGATTATGCATGTTTACGTTAGTGAAACGGGAGGCGAATTGACTTGCTTACCGCATGAAAACTATTTTTTTTATCAATTTGATTTGGTAATAAATCTATCGCGAATGGGTTGCCTAAAAATATGATCAAAGCTGTAAATGTTTATAATAAAATAAAGAAATTTGATATACATCGCGTAATGTCCGTTTTTTCCTACATTTACTTATATGCTAATGCAAATTAATGATTAAATTATATGTATATTAAGTGACAGAATGTATTTTAAAATGATATATTTTTATTCATTCATTTTTAACAAGGTTAACTATGACTTTATTTATAAAAATTTAGCATGTTCCCGTAAAGAGTGATAATATCACAGTTTTCAGTAGCAGCTACTTTTAGATAGCAGTAGCAGCGATCACCGATATCAAAAAATCACTGTTAAGCCCACCGCTAGAACACGGATCGCTAGGCAGAGCAAGCTCTCATCACACACAGCCGCCGACGTTGTTGCAACATTTGGCAAAAACTGCATCGGCTGATGAGTTATGAAAACTGACGCGATCAGCTGGTAGTCCTTGCTCTTAATAAAGCTGATAAAGATTTATGTTTGGATTAAAATTTTAATCGTTCAAAATAACATGCTTTTAAAATGTTGTTTTTTTTTTAATTTTTATCTGTTGTTAGATGCTGTTTTAAAAACCGCTAGTAATAAGAAAGTAAGGTATATATTTGGAGATAATATATTTTTTTAAATCCTATTGTAGATAGATTCTACAGTATGTACAAAGATGTACTTAAAATAGTACAAGAGTTGTCTAGGGCAAACGCTTTTGCTTTTTAGAAAAATAATATTTACGATAAGATATATATTTTAGGGACCCCAAAAACAACAAATATGTAGAAATACATAAAAACAAAACTGCTTTTACTTTTGTTAATTAAGCAAAGTGTCAAATAAAAAATGTTTTATTAAGCGATATAATTAATGTCACGGTTTTTGAAGTATTTTTATATTTAATTTTACTGTGCAACTGACTTTTTAAACTTTTACTTTGGTATCAAAAATTAAAATTACGGTATATTAACTAATCTTTTAGATATTGAATGTTAATTTAATTCTAGACACCTTTTTAATTAAAACTTTGGTTAATTTTTAAAAAGAAGAGTAGTTTTCTTTTGGTCATTTTCACATTTTTTAGTTTTTCCTTTGATTGATTTAATTTCTCTTATGGAAACCGAGTTATCCTGCATTATTTTAAAAATTTGGTGTAAAAGTAATTACAAAAGATATAAAACTTAATCTTATTTTCATAGTAACCTTTGCACAAAGTGTTTTTGCATTTTTAATTAACCCATTTTATATTCTTCTTTAGTAAATATTCTTTTTATACTGTGTCCGAAATTGTTATGGAATGTATTGCGACATTGGAAAATATGAGATATACAAAAATGGTTAAATGGTGGACCTTTTAGGCCATTCAATCGTTAACCTAATGCTGTTCTGATGATGTTTGTTTTCTGATATATTTTGTAAAAACTGAAAAATATGCATTTTTAAAAAACGCACAATTGTGGTTTTATTTTTATTTTAAATAATTTTTGGAATCTGTAGAAACATTCTTAAGACAACTTTTTAAGAGCAATCCATTCCCGTTTTCAGATTTTATTTTTAAAGTTTAAGGTTTGAGATGCGCCATCATTTAATTTGTTTTTTTACGGCGCCCATTTTGTTTTTTTGCACGTTTGTAAAATGTCCAAAATCATAAAAATATATTTTGTGCTTGAGTTTAGAAAGTTTACAGCTTGATAATATTTAATATTTTAATATACATTAAATATTTTAATGTGCCGATGCACACAAGGTTAATATGCATTTTTGTTTGGGTACATAAAAGTTAGAAATAAATCTGCAGTGACTTTCTCATTATAAGTTTTTATTATAAATTGAAAAGCAATTGATTGTAGAGCTTGTGGCTTTCGCAGTCATGGCCACCCCAAGCAAAAAATGAATTTTTACGATTTTTTACATAAAATAAAAATAATCCAATAATATGTTATACATAATTTTAAAGGAAAAAAATGTTTTTTAAAAATGTGCAAAAAAAACAAAGTGATCTCCATAAGAAAAACGAAAATTGATGATGGTTTCTTAAAACCGAAACATTTAAATTAAAATTTGAACACGTTAATGGATTGCTCTCAAAAAGTTGTCCTAATATTGTTTTTACGGGTTCCAAAATGATGAAAAACAGCACTTTTTTAAAAATGCACAATTTCAGTTATTCTAAAATATCTCAAAACCCAAACAAAATACAGGCGTCATCAAAACGGCATTTAAATAACGGTATACATTTTTTATTTTATCACCTTTTTATCTCTTATAGTGTCCAATATGCCAATTTATTCCCTACTTTTTATCTCTTATAGTTTCCAATATGCCAATTTATTGTGTAATTAATATTTAGGTGACAAAGTAACTTATGGTTAAAAAAGGCAAACATAAATTTAATTTACTGGGTTTAAAACACGTCAATAAAACAACTATTTCTTTAATAATTTACTTTTATTTCCATTTTTCTTAACACCACCAATAAAAATAACAACATAAATACACATTTTTATGCCACAATCTACAAATAACCATCACTGATTACACAAGTATAAAAGCTAAACTTACCCAGGTAAATATTTTCTAGAACAACAATAAATTCACTTATTATTGATTATATTGAAACGATCTAATTTCTAAACATGACAGTTACAATTGCTGCTGCCCTATAAGTACACATCAATTACTTATAAAAGTGTTGTATTCAATTTTTGACGCACTAATTACTTACAAACACAATTTTCTCTTTATTAATTTATTTTTGGATAAAAAGTTATACGTTAATATAAATTAGGACAAATAAAATTTCCCAAAAAATTAACTTTGAATAATTGCCCATGCTAAATTTATGTTTATTGTAGATGCAGCAAATATAATATAATTATTTTAATTAGTAATTATTGTAATAATTTTACTTTTAATTATTTTGTTATTTTTGTTTTTGTTAACTATATACGGTGTTCTAAAAGATAACGTACGGGTTAATTATCTTATGTTCTAAGTGGTTTATTAAAAAAAGGTTTTAAACTGGAATATTCAGTATTCGAATACTTACTTTTTCACGGTATTCATATTCGTATCCGAATACCGATTTTCGGTATTTGACCGAGCTTTGTATGCTAAGATATTCATTAACGATTAAAAGTAATAATATTTTGGTTTTAATTATTTTTAAATAATTTTGTTACTGTTAGTGACAAATAATATAATAACATGTAATTAAATACCTTTCATTGTAGAAACTACTAATACATTTTTAATGTAGAATTTAAAACGGTGTTAAAATTAGTTAAAATATAACCTACTTGAAAATATGTTTCTGAGACATCTTGTATATTAACCAGAACTGTCAATAAAAAAGTATTCAAATATACATTCTTCTATTGAAAGTTAATTTTTGTGATTTCTACACAGGCAAAGTTATTTTGTGTGTAAAGTTGGGACACTTTCCTTGAATTTCATAAGTAAAGCTGTGAAAATTTATTTTAAAAAAATATATACAACTATTGCTATATTTTGTATTTTCAAAAAATTTTTTTTATTAAACTATATTACAAAAGTATATAAAAATAAAATTTCGCCATTTAAAGAGTGTCAATTTTTTTACTTTTACATAGACGATCATTTTTTGGCAAACCATTTTAAATAATTTAGTTTTTATATTATATACAGGGTCAATAAAATAAGGTTTTTGTTAGTTGGGCAATTAAAAACCTATTGAAATAAAATACAATATTTACTTATACATTTTACTTGTTATGTCATATTATAGTCTAAGATCCGAATAGAAAGCTACCTGCACTCATCTGTATATCTATTAAAATATTTTTGTAATAAATATATTATTTAGACGAAGATATTGTAACTGGGCTGTCCCTAAATTTTTGGGCAAGGCTATGTTTGAATTAAAAAAAACTTAATATTTGACACTCCCTGTATATTGACAATTGTTCTAAAATGTATTAAAAAACATGATTGCCGTTATACAGTGTATGTCAAAAATTTGGTTGTTATTTTCTTAATTGGAATATAGCCTTAACCATAATTTTTAGGAGACCTTGTAGCACAAGTTTTGTTTAAATACTATAATTAATAGAAAATATTTTTTTATTCGGTATACAGATGGGTGCGGTGGCTTTCTACTCGGATCTTAGAGTATTCTGTTTCATAAATTTTTAAGTTAGGGGACGTCTATTAATTACGTGAGGTTATCAATTTTTCGACACCTCCTTCCTCTCTGGTGAGATTTGCTTTAGCCCCTTTATCCCCACACCCCAATCTCACTTGAGATTTTTAAATGGCACCACGTTTTTAACCGAAGCTTTGGTTTTCAATAAAATAAGACAAAAAACCTGTCCAAAAGCGAAAGAAAGAAAACCGACGTGATATTTGCAGGGATCCCCCTCCCCACAGTAAGATTTAGTAAGACTCAACTCGACCCCCTCCTTCCTCTTAATGCCTCACGTAATTTTTGGACGTCCCCTTACATAGGGCTTTCTAAAATAGGTCTCTGATTAAATTTTTTCCAAATATTTTTTATTATTGTAACTTAAATTTTAACATTTAGTTTAAACATTTTTATTGCATGTTAGCTTCAATGCAAATTATTGAAAATTGTTAAATTTTTAAACCAATAAGACCACCCAATCAAATAAAATATTTTTATTTTCACACCTAAACCCCTAATCTGCACAATACCACTTAGCTGCTAAACAAGCCAGCAAATGGCATTTCCGGTAGGAATCAATCGATCATCAGTCTAGCGATAATCGAACTCCGAGCGCAGGTAGAAAGGGCTTAAATTGGGCCTGTCAAAATGATGCGATCAGAAATCAGGTGATCTGAAAATAAAACGCAAATGATTATGTTAATTTTTGAAATTGCATTTTTGCATGTAAATGAAATTGGGCGCTGACATTTCTGTTTGTCAGACTTATTTTATTGTAGGTAAATAGAAATTAATTTAAGTTTATGTCTTAAACTAATAAAAGTAATTATTTTCCTTTTTTACTGATAATTTATCAAAATGGGATTTTTTTGTGTTTTATGTGATACAATAATTTTTAGTTTTACCACTAATTTATAGGAGAAAAGAAAAAGAACGATGTTGCTTTAGATCGGAATACCTCAAATTTAATTATCTCTTTAGCAAGCGTCCTTAAATTACGTCAGATGTTTTTTCCAAATTTTGGTCCCCTCTTGGTGAGATTTGGTGGGATTTTCTTCCACCCCTCCTATTCCTGATCTTACCTGAAATTTATGGGAATGCATCACCATTTCTGAAATCAAAATAAACATCGTCACCAAACAGTTTTGAAAGAGTAAAAATAATTTCCCCATCCAAAAAAACGCTGCATCACATTTACCTGGAAGGGCTTGCCAAATTTGTTGATATTTTTTTATGTTTCTAGCTCCACAATAATCACGTGACATTTCCACAGACCCCCTCCCCCCATCGTGACATAGGGTGAGATTTTTCTCGACCCCTTCTCCCCTAAATGTCTCACGTAATTTATGGACAGCCCCTTCGGCAATTTGCATGGTTTTAAATAGGTTTCGTAATATTGCAATTTTAGAAACTTGTTAATTTTAAATAAGTTATGACTTTTATATTCAGTGCTTCTAATATTATTCAATTGATAAAAATACTTTGGTTAACAAAACCTGAGACAGCATAATAGTCGTCGGTTCTCTGTTACTGATTTAGGTTCTATAGGAGGCATTCATAAATTACGTGAGGCGTTGTTTACATTTTTAGACGCCCCCCTCTAGTGAGATTTACTGAAATTTGCTTTAATCTCCCCCTCCATCCACAAATCCTACGTGAGATTTATGGTAATGAAAAAAAAAAGTACCATTTCTCAAACCTGAAATGATTTTGTCGTGTCAATAATTTTTCAAAAAAAAGACCCTTGACCCAAAAAGTAGACTGCATCACAGGATAAATTTTTCCTGCGCAAATCTCCTTAACTTTTTGTCTTTCTAGCGGAAGAAAAATCACGTGATATTTGCACAAACACCTCTTTCCCCGACGGTGAGATTAGGTGAGTTCCAAGTCGTTTACACTTTTTATCATATCTTGTTAAATAACAAAAATATCAAACTTTATCGGACCATGGGGCCACACCAGAATGTTTGTCTACCAAAGAGTTGGAACTTTCAATACTGTCTGCCGACTGAGGAAATATGATTATCTTCTAATAGGTACCCAAGTAACAAATATAAAATTCAGCTTTTGCAAAATGACGAAAGTTATGTTTTAATAAATTAACCTTTGGTACCTACCAAAGCAACTATGAGTCAAACTTTATAGTCTACGATTGATTTTACCTGTATTTGAAGCATGCACTGAAAAACTTTCATCATTTACAAAATGACGAAGGTCTGCCACTCAAGGGTTCTTCCTCTATAATGTTTAACCATATCATAAAGTTTTTCCAAGATACAGATCTCCAAAGTAATTTAATCCTTTAGATTCACGCAAGAAATATGTTTTTTGTCCTTTTGTTATTATTTTTTATCCCAAATACAGCGCATTTATAGTAAATGCTAGGACACTTTTTTCTTTATCCCATTTTATTCTAGAATTCGTATCTATAAAGCTTCAAGCTGTTCGTATTCTTCCGTATTTTTAATTTTTTATTGTCTATTTTCTTATCTAACAAATATTCAAGACCTTTTTAAGAGATACCATGTCTTTATTTTTATTATACAGAATCAGCTAAATAACATAACACATAGGCAATGTGAAAAAAGAGACAATCTAACGTGAATACCTGCACGTAAACATTTCTGATGGGATTAGTCACATACATTCTTTTTGTTGCTTTACTGGCCAATGTCCCAATACCTATTTGCTTAACCAGTATAAATTTTTCTTAAAGGTTTAAAGTAATTACATGCTACTTATCTTTAACATTAAATTATAGATAGATAAGAATTGGTCTGTTTAAGATAACATTTTCTGAGGTTTTACTCGGTGTATTCGAGAGACGAACCCAGATAAAACATATTAGGATTGTTGAATTGCTAGACGGACATAGTTGAGTTGCTTGACGGGGACATGGTTGAGTTCCTAGACGAAATTCAGACGTGACCTCACTGTCGTTGATATTATTTTTAAATGATTATACAGGTCTGGAAAATCCTTATCGAACCATTGGGATTAACAAGTGGAAAAAGAGAAAGCGATCTTGCCTTAAGATAGAAAGTAACGGAAAATAAGATATTCCCCAATTTTTCAAATGCAATGATGCCATATGTATGTATACGCCCACTTTCCTGCAGTAGTGGGGCACATCAACGTGCCGTCGCCGGGTCCAAGCGTTGGACAGAGCTCATTTGCAAGCTGTTTGGGGTACTGCAAACTATAAACTACGGCGCTTTCTTTTTAAAATGTTGGTTTATACCGTTGAACAAAGAGTTCAAATTATTAAGTGGTACTATGCCGGTAATTCAGCAGAAGAAATAATCGGGAGATTTGCATTTTTATTTGAAGGAGGTCCTGTGCCTGTTAAAAGTACAATTTTAAAAATTATAAGTAAGTTTGAAACCAGCGGCTGTTTGCATTTTGGGCGATAATATTATTGGCCCTTTTTTTATTGAGGGAAATTTAAATGCCAACAAATACTTGAATCTTTTGAGAAATCAGGTTATTCCAGCTGTTCAGGCTCTCAATGTCAATTTTGAAGATATTTGGTATCAACAGGATGGTTGTCCGGCTCATAACGCCAGGGAAGTTCAACAATTTTTGGGAGTCACGTTTCCAAATCGTATAATCAGCGGAAGAGGTACCATAAAATGGCCTCCTAGATCACCAGATCTGGCACCAAATGATTTTTTTCTTTGGGGACATGTTAAGCAACAAATTTATAGGCATCGTCATGAACGTGCAAATGACTTAGATGAGCTCCGCCAAAAAATTAGTCAGGTTCTTATAGGAATAACACCTGAAATACTTGAAAACACAAGAACCGAATTCTATAACAGGTTGGGATATTGTCTTGCACAAAATGGTGGTCTCTTTGAGAACCTTATAAACTAAGATTTTAAAAAGTATTAAAGTTTTTATAAGAAATTTTTTAGAAATACTTTTATGTTCTTTAATTTTTTTTAGAATTATATTTTTATTTTCAAAATTATTTGTTTATTCTTTCTTTCGGAATTGCTTTTAATTTTGTTTAGCCCCAAACGGTAAAAGAAGCTCTTAAAAATGGCAGTATTTGATGCATTTAAAGCAATAAATTCATCAAATACCAAAATATTTAATAGTTACGTAAATTTTTTTATCAAAATATGTGAAGCAGTAACATCCTCTGTGCGTGCAAAGAAGCAACTGCGTGCTCGAGCTCGATCAGCCATAAACAAAGCGAGCGCGTTGGCGCAGTGGTGGGGGAGAAAGCAAGGGGAACGGGCGGTGAAACACCTCATTCTGTTTCAGTCGAACTCATGTGATTTAGTATCTCCCTTCTCTTCGGCAATATGTTTCCGCCCACTGTAATTACAGCCCCACTCTTTTGTGCCGTAGCAGGAGTCGAAATCCAGACGAGAGCGTCTGCGGTACGTAGATGTCGAGTACAGGGTTGCCGACTTGCCTTAACTTTCGGGGTAAAATTAAAATAATAATAGTAATAAAAATGTTATTAAACCTTTTTTACTTTATTTTTGTGATTTTAGAATGTAATTGTATAATGTACATTTAATTTTTAAAATTTAAGGACTTTCAGGAAACATAAAAATATCAATTTAGGGCTTTTTGAACTAGGTGTGGGGACAGATTTTTTCGGAGTCGGGTCGACTAGAATCCTTTAAAATTTATTTTTACTGGCAAGTCGTTTGCTGTGTTGCAAACTGCTGCTGATCCTGCTTAATTTAGATTTTTTTAAGTTTTGGTCAATATCGTTGACAAAAGTTCAAATTATTAAGTAGTACTATGCTGGTAATTTAGCAGAAGAAATAATTAGGAGGTTTGCAATATAGGTTTGGTCTTGTACCAGCGAAAAGTACAACTTTTGAAATTATTATAAAAGTTTGAAACCATCGGCTGTTAACGAAATTGTAGGAAGTGCATGTGTAATGATGAGGTGCCACTTGCACCTCCATTAACTAAGAAACGACAAGTCTGTGATACTGCTGCATTTCCGCCCTTTTTAAAAATTTCCGTCCCGCAGTATTGCGCCCTGGTGCCTTGCACCACCCGGTAGCATATCACCTCAAATGCTTGAAAACCAAAGAGAACCGAATTTAATAAATTGAAATATTGTCTTGCTAAAAATTGTGGTCTCTTTCAGAACCATAACAATAAGATTTTAAAAAGAGTTTCCACATTGTATAAACATTTCCGTTAGAAATACTTTTATGTTCTTTTTATTTTTTAGAGAATATTTTATTTAAATTTACTTCTTTTTTTTTGTTAAAACCCAAATGGCAAAAAGAATTATGCTTCTAACTTTCACCATGCTACTGAATACCATCAGTGTGGCCAGGTGGGTTACGATAAAAATCCCCCGCGTGGTTCCAAAAATCACTTTTTTTGGGATACTTTAGAAAAAATCCCTGTGATTTAAAGCCACATTTGAGGGCCGCCTTTTAATAGTCAAAAAATGTATTTTCTACGCCAAAGAAATTGACAACCAAAAAAAAAAGGTTTACGTAAAAATCGAGAATTTTAAGTAAAAAGTAAGTAAAAGTAATGATTTGTTTACAACTGACATTAATTTTATGATATTTATGTCAGATAGAAATTCTAGCTGTGTACACGGTCAAAAATGTTGTCTGATATAAATTTTTGATTGTTTACACTAGTCAGAATTTTTATCTCACGTAAATATCATGCAATAAAAGTAAGATCAAAACGTACCTTTAAAAATGTTTTTATACTACCTTCCAAATCGTTAAAAATCCCCGTTTTTACTTTAAAAATCCCGTTTTACCTTGTCATCAAAAATCCCCGAAAAAAGTCTCTGGCAACACTGTTCAATACCCGAACGCTGCAAGTTCTTGATACGCAAAACGAAAACCGTCGGCACCAGTGTCCTAATAGGGGAGTACGTTTGGATGTAAGCAAAGAGAACGGGGAAAAATTTGTGCATCGACAACATCGCATCGTCTGTTTCAGTCGAACTTATGTGATTCAGTATATTCAGAAATACTCTCTTTTCCACTTGGGGAATTGCAAAGGGCGAATGAAGATTTTCCACACCTGTATATAAAAACTGAGAAAAGTTATTTTTTTGTTGGACCTCTCCCAATGAAAAAATCAAGTTTCAAAAGCTAATCCTCTTTTTATATTTTTACCGTGAATATAATGAAATTTTATAGACAAATTCTAACTTTTTCAAAATTATCTAAAATTTTTAAATACGGTGGAAAATACGCAAGAACGTGACCTTATTACAGTCAGGTAAAAATCGGCGAGCGAACTTTCGCAACCAAATTGTGTTCGTACTTGGGGTAATCAAAGGGTCAAATTATGTTAGAAGAAACACCGCGCCGTAAAGCAGGTAGGTACGGTGCAAGACAGGGTAATTAAATCAGTTTTGGGAATTACAAATGGTCAGCTCTGGTAAGCAAATCCCTTTTTTTAATTCCTTAATTAAACCCAAGACTAATACACACTTAGGAATGGTTGGTTCTGGTAAGCAAGTCTTTTTTAAATTTCTTAATTAAACTCAAGACTACAATAATAATAATACATATAATTAAAATCTGTATGTTATTTATTGAAATAAGTGGATTTTAATGCAAAATAAAGCAAAACAGATTTGTTTTTATAAAACATTCGTTTTACAAGATATTTTATTGCATGGGGTGTTGTGTTTATTACCGTCCAGAAACTAAACAATCTTTTTCTAGCAACTCATTCATCTATATCTAGCAACTTAACAATCTTAAATTTAAAATATCTTAACGCCGTCTAGCAACTCGAGTTCACCCATTTTACTAACACTCTGTAGATTAATATAACCACATAACCCTGTACAATAAATAAACCACACAAGAGCCTACGCAGGTAGCTAGCTGAGTAACGAACGGATTGTGCAGGAAAATATGATAAATCGCCACACTCATTTAAATATAATTCAGAGCACCCAAAGAAGACCCTTTTGCAGAAGAATAAAGAGTACGCAGCAGCCGTTCAGTTCGTTTCGGGATATTCAAATGAAGCTTATTGAAAAATTGGCGTACGGGGTGCACCTTGGCTTGGATGTCGAGCTGTGGATTTGCATAATATGCCGTATTGTGCCTTCTGTGTAAATCATTTTAGCAAGGGTCGTGTTGGGTTACTTACTAACTATACCTACTCGAAAAGTTTGTTGCACACACGCACTTCATTTAAATGTATGAAGAGTTTTTTCAGTTTCTATTTACAGACGTTTTCTGCCTTTAAACCTTTTCTTTTCAAAATACCTATTTTTTTAGGAACAGACATGTGTTTAAAGATCTGGCTTTAAAACTAAATTGTTCTAAATATTGTTTTAAGGATGCGTACAAAAATTGAAATTTTTAAGAAACAAAAACATAAAATATTGCTACCAGCGGACGCAGAAAGCCTTTATAGTGTTTTTAGTAAAATTTCGTACCTACTAAAAAAATTAACATCATTTACTTTAAATTTAGGTAATTATTTTTGTAAAAAACGACAAACACATAAGGTTTTTGTGCTTTTTTAACATTTACCTCAATTAAATGGTGTGTTGAAAAGTGTAGCACTATACAACTTCTTTTTTGCAATACGGAATTCCTCAAAAAATAGTTAAGTTAGTTAAGTCGGTACTATTGCTAACTTCCTTATTATAAGATATACGAGCTAGGTAAATTTGCTTATGATTTTTTGATGCTGTATTGCAGTCCATATCCATTAAAACATCTGTCCCCGATTCTTCCTTTAAATAGTTCATGAGCGAACAATAATTAATTCTTTCAAAGTATATTTTATTATTTTGAGTTTGACTTAAAACAATCGAATTATGATCTGTTACATCAGATTCAATAACAAAAATAACAAAAAACTCAAA
The DNA here is from genome assembly GCA_014170235.1 of Listronotus bonariensis. Taxonomy (NCBI): domain Eukaryota; kingdom Metazoa; phylum Arthropoda; class Insecta; order Coleoptera; family Curculionidae; genus Listronotus; species Listronotus bonariensis. The sequence continues at coordinate 144,128 of JACEGR010000991.1, forward strand.
AAGGCATGGTCTATACAATTTTCTGAAATATTTTTCTAGTACATTTATTAATTTGTGGATAAAAACCCTTTTGACATAGTGTATTTATGTAATCGATTATTATTTGATCATTTTTTCCAATATATTAAAATTAATATCTCCTATATATATATTTGCGTCAAAATTACAATATTTAGTAATGTTAGGTACATCCTCAATAAATATTTTATGGTGTGTGGGCGGAGGCCTGTAAGTGGTTATAATATTATAAGTTACATTATTTGTGCAGAAATTAATCTTACTAAATGTGACTTCTTTGTATTTTAAATGTTCGATTTTAATGGCTAAATTGGTTCTGGCGTATACAACGTGTCCAAGATAAGGAGGGCCAGTATGGGCATCTTGGAAATGGTAAGAGATACGAAGTCGGTTAAATAAGAAGACAGTTGAGGTTTTATATGCCTAATAATATGCCGTTTAGAGAGTTTTATAGTTCCGAGTATTTCCGGAGATATTCGGGCAAAACCGAAAATTGGATTTTTTTCTGGTCTTCGGTAAAAATAGTAAGTACTACATTTTAAACAAATACATTGGTTTAGTAAAAAATTAAACTTTAAAATACAAAAACAATAAGTGATTAAATGATTTGCTTATAAATGACAATTTGTTTGCGGAACTTGTTTTAGCTTTTTTATATTTGGGTAAATCTAACAAAAAGCAAAACATACTTAATAATTTTGAACTGTAATTTATGATATATATTATCAGAAAAACCTTAAAAACAAATATTTAGGTTGGTAATAAATCATTTGTTTTTTTTAACATTGACGATATGACGGTATGATCATTATCGCGGAATCATGAAAAATGCAATGCAAATGCAAAGTTGTTTTCCATTTGCGCAGATTTAGGATCTTTCCATCATACCATCAATTTTAAGAAAAATAAATGATCTATTACCAACTTAATTATTTACTTTTTAACGCTTTTTTATATTTTAGATAAATTACAGTTAAAAATTATTAAAGATGCTTGCTTTGTTAGATTTACTTAAATAAAAAAAAGCGAAAACAAGTTTCGTGTAAAAATTGTTATTTTATAAGTGAATCATTTGACCATTTATTACTTGAGAATTTTTTAGTTATGATTTTTTAGTAAATTTATGTATTATTTTAAAATGTAGAACTTACCATTTTTATAAAATTCTAAAAATACAGGGCCGTATTACGGTTAAACCATATAGTGAATTTAAAATAAAATTGACTTTAAAATTTAAATAATAAAATATCAGGACCGTATTTAAAAAATGTAAGTAAGTGATGCTAGGGGATTTTAATTATGTTCTGCTTGGTTTATTAAAGTAATTTAATAATTTAAAATGTAAAGTTAATTATTTTTATTAAATTTGTATTAAAATAAGCTTTTAAATTTTGATATATATCAGGACCTTATTTAAAAAATAAAGTTGAAAACGAAACGTCGCAGTTCAAATAAAATACCACCATTAGATAGAGCAGACAAAATGGCAATGCAAAGGTAAAATTTATTTTTAAATCCGATTTTAAATAAGACCAGGAAGAAAATAAAACGAATTTATAATTTTTCGGTTTTTCCGGATATCTCCGGAAATACTCGGAATTTTAAACTTTACCAAACGGCAAATTATTAGGCATTTAAAACCTCAACTTTCTTTTCATTTAACCGACTTCGTATCTCTTACCATTTCCAAGATGCCCATACTGGCCCTCATTATCTTGGACATGCTGTATAACTAATCCATCATTTTGATTAAAGGTATCGGAATTATAAAAGAATCTGTAACCTGGAACCTGATTGTATGTGCCATGTTTCTGTCAATACTATTATATTATAAATATGTTGTGAACAACTTAAGAGTAATTGCAGCTCTTCAAAAATTTTTTATTACTTCTTATGTTCATGCAAAAATATTAAAATTATTAGATTTATCTAACAGACCTTGCAATGATTTATTTACTTCTTTCTGAGACTCTCTGTATACGCAATCAAAAATAAACAAATGCCATCCCACGTTTAAAATTACGCTGGTGACTCAATAACTTCATCTTGTGACCTTAGAATCAAACCTTCTTCAGCCCTTCCGCATACCTGCTGCTTTGCATATGACGCAAGGTTGCCTAAAAACCAACTTACCCTCTTTTTAACCTTCCAAGTTCTTTATACACAAAAACATTTTTTTTCAGGTAGACCCAACGGCTGCTTCCTGATGTTCTTCTATTGTACAAAAAGGGGTTCACATTTAAATTTCTTTGAGACGATCTTTTCTTTAAAGGGATGCCTTTATTATGCCCTTGTATTTATTTTCCTATTTGGGGATGCATTCGTCAAAAGGAAGTAACATGTGTCTCAGACGTCTTTGTGATGACTGTGAGATATTTTCATTTGCATACAGGGTTTTGTCATGTGTAGGAATTTCGTATGGGTATAATTTATAGTAGTTTATATTAAAATATCCAAGTTACAAAAACTATTTTACAGGGTGTCTAATAACTTTACCAGCAAACTTTAAGAGATAAATTTTTAATAAAAGAAAGAAAAAACTTTATATAAATATACAGTGTCCAGAAAGTTGACTATAATATTGCTAAATCTGGCAAAGAAATTATAAGAAACCAAAAAACATAATATGACCTCAGTGATAAATCGACGATTGAGATATTAGCACTTTTTAAATTTAAAGAACTTTAAGTGGCAATATCTTAAAAACTAATTATTTTTTACTTAGGTTATTTTATAAATCCTTATGGGTTGTTCTATTATTTTATTAGTATTACCATAAAGTTTTCGGACACCCTGTATGTCCTATACGTTTTTCTTTTCAAAATTCAGTGTGTTAAAATTTTTAGAAAGTAGTAGTGTTTCTATAATAACTTTTATACAATTTATTTATTGTTATATTTATATTTTTATTCTATGTATTACAGGATATTTTTTGACAAATTAGAATAAATTTAATTAAATATTTTGTATATAAAAAATTGTACTTCACTGCAGTTACCAACAATGGTAATATCGATAATTCCTAATAAATAATAAAATTAGGATTGTTATTATTGCTTAATTTTACTTTTGTAAATATTAAAAATATATCGTCCAAGTTTGACGAAAACAATTAAATTGGTATAAAAGTTAATATAAAAAAAAATATTTTTTTAAAATTTGGTTACATATGTTCATGTCCAGTCTTAATTTTATTTTTCATCGGAGTTTCACATCTTAAAGTTTGTCCGTAGAGTTCATGGGCACCCTGTATATAGGAGAACTTTGCTATTTAAAAAAAGTACCTCGTAACTTTTTCGAAATTTTTAACATTTTAACTTTTTGCTTTAAGAAATGTAACATAAGTCATGGTTATTTATGGTAATTATTATTTAACAATACAAATTTGCTACCTACATCCAACGTTACAAAAAAGAAAGCCGCCACAAAGCATTAAGTTTTTTTCAGAGGTCAATAAATTTGTCTTTATTAAAATACCCATACCGGATATAACAAAATATATGTGTATAAAATTTTATTATTTTAAATACCAAAGTTGTCCTATGTCAGAAAATTAAATTTTGTTTTTGTCAAGTTTCTGAATTAAGTATTTAAAAATCTTAAAATCATTACGTTGTACGTGGTACATACAGTGAGGATATTAAAAGTCCTCGCCCCTCCCTTCTTTATCTTTTAAATGGGACAAGATATCGAGGTTAAGTAAAGTTTGGGTAAAGCGTGTCACTTAAACTTCTTTTTAGCATAAACATAATTTCTCTCACGTGCCATAGTACCAAGGGGGCACTAGCAACTGTATTTTTTAAATCGAAAGGGGGTCATGCAGCACCTTGTTTTAAAGGTTCTTTGATTTTCTACTTAACGATTCGTCGTTATTGAAAATTGGTCCAGCCATTCCAGACTTCTGGGCCGATTTTAAAAACAAATTGGCGTTATGTAGAAAATTGAAGGGAGCCTTTAAAATAAGGTGCCTTATGGCCCTCCTTTCCATTTGGAAAAACAAGTTGCTAGTGCCCCTTGACAGTAGAACCACGTGACCGGAATCATTTTTATGCCCAAAAAGTAGTTTAGGTGACATCCTATTACCAAGAATTTTATCGGACTTTGATATCTTGTCTTATTCAAAAGGTATGAAAGAGAAAACTTTTAAAAACCGCACTGTATGTACAAATCAGAGCTAAACTACAAACACTCGTAACTCTAAAACGAATAGGTCTGATTTTTAAAAATTAAACGTTCTAAAAAGTTTCTAGTGCCTCCATTTAACTAGACCACGTGACCGGTATCATTTTTATGCCAAAAAGTAGTTTAAGTGACACCTTTTTACCCAAAATTTACCCGATATCGAAATCTTGTCCCAATCAAAAGATAGAGGGGGTGATGTCCCATTTAAATTAAAACATAGGTTTTAATATAAATCTGTTTCTTAAGCTCCCTGTGACTGGGCTTAAATTTTGCGATGGGGTAACTGAACATAAAAGAATTTAAAAATTATATTTCCAAGGTTCGCCAAGTTTATAGCTTTTTCTCTAGATTGGAAAATTTTAAAATTTTAAATGGAATACCCTATTTCCTATTATTGTAATAAATTTCTTGTATTAACTTTATTATGACCTAATATTATCGTGTTTTTACTCCCGTCATCGTCAGTTTCGAAGATATGGCATTAAACTTGAATACAGAAACGACCAGGTATGGTCAATTATCCCAAAAACGATCCGACAGAAACTCATTAAAATTAGTCAAGGGAAGTAACTGGACCTTTCAAAGTCGGGAATTGCATTTGCGATGTTTCATAATTAAATTTCTTCATTTTCTTTCTTTGACTTTTCTTTCAAGAATCTTAAAAACGTAGCAAAAATGAGTATTCATGAATTTAGAAGGTCTAGTTTTACCCCTGTACCAATTTTCACGAATATTGGTTGGATCGTTCTTTAGATAATTGACCATACCTAACCGTTTTGTATTAATTTTAAAAAAGCATTTTGACATATCTTTGAAATTGACAGGAGTAAATAAACGATAATATAATAATAAAGTTGACACGAGCAATTAATTACAATAATAAAAAATAGGATATTCCATTTAAAATTTCAAAATTCCCTAACCTACAGAGAAAACTATAAACTTGGCAACCTTGCAAATATGAATTTTTAATGTTTAGTAACCAAAGCACAAAATTTGGTTTATTTATAATTGACAGTTGCTGAGATAATCCACCGTTCCGGTTTTTCTACTAACCCTGTAGTTACGATAATACGATACAACTATGTAATACTACTAAATCAAACTTCAAAAGTTTATTTTGTTTTAAGTATATTACAAATAATAATATTTTTAACATGATTTTAACTTTTTTTAACTTACCTACTTTACTTTTTTTTAACTTGTATAATTTAAAAAGACACACGTACCAAGCAATTCATGCATTGTTAAATTTTCGCCAATTTAACTTGAAAACCTTTCGTTCAAAAGACAAACGACAGGAATATCAAACACTGTTCCCTAACATGTCTACGTATCAGTTCGTTAGCGTTTTCGTGTATTTTTAAGTGTGGTTGCATATAAACGGAGATTAACTCTTAACTCTTCAGTATATTAAAAAAAAACTAGAAATGTAAAAACTAACTGTAAAGCCGCCTGTATTTAAGTAATTTGTAAAGGGAATCAACAATTTTTCTTATACAGGGTGGCCAATAACTCTACAGACAAACTTTAAGGGGTGATTGTACAATAAAGTATAAGAATTTTTTTATAAATATATGCCCTAAACGTTGTATAAAGCAGGTTTAAACTCAGTTCTACTAAACTGAGGTCAGGCCTTTGAACTTTCCGTAAAACCTCAATTTTGCTATCAGTGTAAAAGAAATTGAGATTTTACAGAAAAGTTTAAAGGCCTGACCTCAGTTTAGTAGAACTGAGTTTAAACCTGCCTCATACAACTACCTAAGCTCCTAGTTTTTAAAATACGAGGTATTTTAATTAATTTTTAAACATACAAAAAATCACCAAAGTTGACCATTATACGGGTTAAAAGTAATTATTTTTAAGATTATTAATTCCAGTGACATCTCAGTGGGCACCACGGCAAATATTATTAGAAAAAAAGTAGGCTACTAACCAGAAATTACTTTTAATAATGTAATTATATTTTTTTCCGACTGTAAAATTGAAAATTCAACTTTATACTCTTCTGTATTTTCTTCGTATCTAGCTTCATTTTTTAAGAAAAAAAAACCACTTTAATTTCTCTAAAAAAATCCACAGCAACCTGATATAAAAAAAAAAATAAAAATATAAACAAATATTTTCCTTAAAATAAATGAACAGTCGTCTATTTTATCGGAAATTGTAATTTTCCTTATTAACTAAGGTCAAATTGTTTATTTTTAATTTTGGATTTTATTGTAGATTTATGGATAAATTTTAAAATGACTTAAAGTGGCCTAATTCTATTTTCTCTAAAACGAAAAATTATAGAAACCTAAAACTTACATTTTAATTTACTTATTTGAAAAAAATTATAAAAACTTAATAAAAATTAAGTGGCCTACTTCTTTTCTCAATAATATTGGATGATTTACACACTAAGGCGTCAATGAACCCAATAATCTTAATCTAGGTAAAACTTTACAAGCACCTTAAAATATTTAATAAGTGTACCCAATCACATCTAAATCAAGTAAACAGGTTTTAGAAAAAGAAAAGATATTTAGAAATTACTGACTTTTTCTTTAAACTTTCTCTCTTTCTCAGAAATGAATAATGTCCGGACATATTACATATGTTTATAGGAACATAAAAAATCACTCCCTTTAGTTTCGTACCGTCGCGTCGTTAGTAAAGACCCTGTATATTAGACTAATTTAAAAAAATCGACTATTTTTTGTACTAGTTATACCGAAAATACTGTCGGAAATTTTGGAAAAAAGTCGTGTGAAAGCCACAGCCCTTAATTTTAATGTGAAGAGGTGCCGCATGATACATTTTAATTTCCCCTATGATTAACAAGAGAACGCTCGATTTTTAGAGTTTAGAACTTTATAACTTTTTAATGGTTTATCAAAAAGGCACAATTAAAGTATATTAAAAATTTTGGAAAATTTTCATATTTTATGTTCTTTGTTTCGGGTTTCACAGATCCTTTAATTCAACTGTTTAAATTTAGAATACAAAAAATTTGAGAAAAAAATTAAAAATTTTCTGATTAATTGAAAAAATTAGAATATATCTATTATAAATTATATTTTAAAGTTAAATATCTTTAAAACGCGTCGGTTTATTAAAAAACTGTAATAAAACATTTTTGTAGAGAGTTCAATTTTATATAAGAAAATAATTTGGTCTAGCCTTTTTGATGAACCATAAAAGAGTTATAAAATTATAAACTTAAAAAACAAGCTTTTCCATGTTAATCATATGAAAAATTTTAATATATTATGCGGCTTCTCTTAACATTAATATTAAGGGTGTGGCTTTTACAGAATGTTTTCTTTATTATTTTTAAAAATGTTTTTAATATAATGAGGAAAAAAGTCATTTTCTTAAATCGGTCTACTATATTTATGAAAACATTTTAAAATCACATAAACATCTTAAAACACAACATATTTTCTAAAATATAGGATATTTATTAGTGTAACTTATTTAACCAAACAGCATTATTTTTGACCAAGTACATATTATCATGGGCACGCCTTACATTACATACATTATGGCTTAAAGTTGTAATTCTATATCCAGTTCAATAACATTGCATATGCATATTTGATATCTAAACGGATCGTTTCAGAAAAATTGGCTCTTGTGTTTGTCATGTCATCATACAAGAATGACGTATCGCTCGTTTCCATAGCATAATATCGGGGCAAAAATAAAAAGAGGTAACAAGAGAAAAAGTTTCCATTTATTTAAAATATTTTTAAAAAGCACAAGGGAAAGTTAAAAGACATTGCCGATAAGTTGATTTGAAATTCAGTTAAAAAACTTGCAAAAATGTAAGATATATTTTATTGTTTCTTTATATGCAATTTTTAATATTATTTATACATTTAGAATTTGCGAAAACCTTACCACGTGTATTATCAAATCAATAATCTGACGGTTTATTTGATTTTAATAAATTCGTTAGTGTCCGAAAAGTCAACAATAATATTGAAAAGACTGGTAGCTTGTTAATAATCCAGAAGAAAATAAAATAACCTCAGTAAAAAATCGACAGGCTTAGAAATTTTGGCGCACGTAAAATTAATTTTTGCAGTTTTCAATAGGCCTATATATCACAAAAATATTTTTGTAACTCTTTTGTTATCTTAGATAAAACAACAAAAATATACTTTTTTGCGAAATATCAAAAAATAAGAGTGTACAGGTATAGTTAAGGCCACCTGTGTATGTACACACTATACATTTTGTTGAAAAAGTGTTTACCTAATTGTTGATATAAATTAATAAAATGGCTTATTATTTATGCAAAACTAAAACTAAAATTTATAATTACAGTGCGTCTGGAAAGGTAAGGTAGTCAAAAATTATAGCGGTGATAGAGTGAGACAAAATAATCTTAGTACTTCATATAAAATAAAGTTCTATTTCGCTTTGTTAGGGAGATATTGACCTTCAAAGTTGGCATAATTTTTTTAAATTTCACCTTTTAAACTATTGCCACAGCATCAATGATATTTGGGTGACTAATAATGTTATAATAATACTTCTTTCGATAGGTAAACGGCTGTTTAGTAAGTCGGAATTATACAGGGTGCAACAACTTTTTTCATTTGAGTGTATGTATTTTTAACAGTGTTGACTAATTCGACATTTTGCTTTTACCAGCTTTAATCCTTCATCATTTTGTACAAAAAATATATATTTAAATCGATCCCTTCAAACCGTTTTTTTAAAAAATCGGATTTCAAGACCAGACAAAACTACATTTTTTTGAAAGAAAAAATATTTTTATTTTTAAATATAGTTAAAAGTCCTTAAAACAGTTTTTAACTCTAACATAATTTTTAGGGGGCTTACAAACACCATTTTCAATAATTTATATGACATTTTAAATAATTTTTTCATAAAAATTAAATTTTTTATTACATACAAAATGCTGGAATGTCAGGATTTAAAATGCGATTTTATAAAAAATGGTCCTTGATATCGATTCAAATAAAGTATACCTTTTGTGTTCAAAAATCTTAAAGGAATTTAAGGTCAAAGCAAAATGTAAAATTTGTCACCAGTGTTAAAAATGCATACATAAAATGAAAAATATAAATATATCGCCGCACCCTGTATAATTTCTACTAAACAGCCGTTTACCTATGAAAAGAAGCATTATTATGTAGGTTATTTAGTAGCCCAAATATCATTGGTACTGTGACAATAGTTTAAAAGATACATTTAAATTTAAGTTTTTTAAATACCAACTTTGAAGGTCAATATCTTTCTAACGAAGCGCGATAGAACTTTTTCTTTATAACGTTACTAACATTATTTTGGCTTACTCTATCAACACTATCATTTTTGACCTCACCTTTTTGGACACCCTGTATATACAAGATGGTTCTTGACCTATACGCATAAACTTATGGGGATATATAGGTTAAACAATGATTAAAAATGAAATAAAAAGTAAGTAAAATGTTTTTGGTTAGTTCTGATTAGTTTTGTTATCTCTTTATGGTAATTATTATACAGTTTAATTTAAGTTAAGTTAATAATAAAAATATAATTTCAGGTCTTTATTTTACTTATACATCTTTTATGTATTAAAGTATTTTTGCCTAAAGAATAATAATACACAATTAAAAATTGATTTTATTGAACTAACTCATAAATATAAATGTTTCTATTATATAACTTTTAAGTATCGTTTAATATTTAATATAATAATCTTTTAATAATTTATTAAAATAATTTAATTTAATACGAAAAGTGCTTTCAATAAACATTAATATACATGTAGAATGTAATAGGCTTTTAAACAGTAATTTTATCTAGCTATTTTAAGGTATGTAGATGTATGTAATAAAAATAAAGAAGACCAAAAAATTATCCGTAATTTTACCTCTTCACACCTACATTGAAAATCATTTGTATTCATAAAAAAGTAATATGTATTTTTGTCTCTGAAAAAACATGTTCTTATTTATGGACTTTGTTTTTTTAAATATGTCATTTACCATTAACTCAATAACTTTTATTAGCCTTATATGCATTTTAAAAACTATTATTTTTTAAAGCCATATTCCATCACAATAGTTAGATTCTCCAAAATTGTAGGGAACCTGTTACACAATTACAAAATTAGGGTCTGCTCACACATAACAGCACCAAGGACGCATTTCCTCATTTCCTCCATCATTTACAATGATTGGAGGAAAGTGGGCCTAATTAATTCGGAAAAATATTAAACCTCTTTTTATCCCTTTAAAAATATTAAAGCATTTTTTTAAAGCAGAGTCTATTATTCAATGTATGTATTTATCCTTGTTTACAATTAGACAGATTTTTATACTTATCTCTGTCATTTTTATCCAAAGTTTAACTGTAGTATACCTAAAACTGTGTTACGTTATTTGTAAAGGTATATTTTACGATCAGGTGTAATTTAAACCATAGTATACCAGACTAACATTACTGCAATTTCATTAAATACAAAACTTTTGCACCACTTCCGCTTACATTTCGTCGGCGAGACGCACGGCTGCGGGCTCATTGATGTTATGTGGCCAGTCCTTTATGCGTTGTAAATATTCGTCAATGTTCAATCTGTAAAGGTAACTAGCAACAACATACGCACTTAGGAATGGTTTAGACATGCTGGACTAACATAGTGTCACATAGGTGTAACTCTATTACAATAAACACTTAAAGCAAGACCAAAGACGTTGACATATGTGACCGACTTAAACGCAGAAATATACGTTACATTGTTCTTACCCTATACGGATAAAATAGAGTTAAAGCAAGAATGCAGCCGTAGAACACTTAAACTTACTTTTTTAGAGTTTTTGTAAACGGTCTTGTTAAACATTAAATTAAAAGACAATTAACAACAACCTTTATATCATGTATAGCCTTAGTTTATTTGTTTTTGTTTATTTATTAGCATTAAAACTTTTAAACAATTTGCCCATCGGTATCTATTCGTCCGTTCGGTTCAATAGGATGGAATTTTCGGCCATGTTCGGCTTGTTAGATGGCGTTTTGAACGTACGTAGAAATCCGTAGCGTGCGTCGGACTATGGAGGGTGGGGAGGGTACCATCTGAATATATTAAAAAGTGTCCGTCGAAAAAGCAACTTAAGGTGGCGCCAAAGTAGCCAGAGGAGATTGCTTGGTTTAACCAATGAATTGCACGAATTCTTAAAGTAGGATACAAAATACAAAAGGACTGATAGATACAAAATAAAAAGGAAAGAAATACCAAATCCCTCCACTGGCTACCGTGGCGCCACCCCAGTTTGCGACATCCGACGGCCACTTTTTCAACTTGTTCGCCATAAAAGATGGTTATCCTCCTTCCACCATCATACGTCGGACGTAACTCCTAACGACGAGAAAATTTATAATGCTTATACGCAGCTGTCATATAATACGGATACGTTTACGTCATTGGCCTTGGCTTAAAATTAGGAATTGACGCAATTCTTCATAATTTGTAGCACTACGATGTAGCAAAACTACAGTAGGCACTTGAACAACCAGGTTTGATCAGCATGCCTCTACAGCTGTAAAGAAAAGAAATCTTTGTTAATACTAATTAGTGAAGGACGGAATATACGCAAAGTGCAATATTAAACAATTTATTTCTTTAATGCCCCTCTTCCCTTTATTTTGTAAACGGATAAGTGTAAAAAAATAAACTTTGGGATATAAAAATGTTGCATAGAAACTAAATTTTAGAGTAAAATTTCCGGGTAAAATTTCAAGATGGCAGTTGGGCGCCACATTAAAAACAATAGGGTAAAGGGGGTCTTGTAGCACATTATTTTAAAGATCTGGTGAGTGCTTTATAACCTTAGAAGATAAAGTCATTTCACCAGAAAATGGCGGTACTTTAAATATTACAGAAATACCTGATTTGAATGGCCATATTTTCGAAACTAATAATGTTAGATGTACGTAATGTGGTATTTTTTAAAGCTTTATTAAAGCTCTACTACCAATATTTAAAAGATCTTTAAAATGGCTTTAAGAAAATACTACATTAAGTATGATTAAGTACATCTAACGACTGTAACTACATTGGTTTCGGAAATATGACCTACCAAATCAGGTATTTAGGTAATTTTTAAAATACCGCAATTTTATAGTAGGTCAAGAAATTGTTTTTATTTTCTGGGGTTATGAAGGTACTTGTCTGGAGCTTTAAATTAGGGTGCCACAAGATTCCTTTTTCTCTTTAACTTTTTTCCAAGATGGCACCCGGAAGCCATCTTGAAATTTTAGTCCAAAATATAGTAGTAGTGCATCATTTTCTTGTTTCAAAGTTTTTTTAAATTTATCCGTTTGGAAAATAAAAGGGGGCACATTAAAGCAATGTACTCTATAATACGCATTTATTGCATATTTTGTGTGTTCAACACACTGAAAGTATATTCAACGTATCGATCTGGCACGACGTGTATACATTTAAAATACTTTTTACTGATACATAAGTATTTTATATTTTTTAATTTAATTTATTAGTCCTTGTTTTAGAATTATCTTTTGTGTCTAAATTAAAAATTTTAAAATAAAATATGGTTTAAACCTTGTTTTTAAAATATAAAACTTAACCTGTTTTTTACAAAAACTTCATTTAAAAATTGCATGCTAAAAATAAGATTTATTTTGTTATGCAAGTATCTTTATAATCTTAAAAGGTATTTTTTTAAAAGCTGTGCTTGAAATTTTTCATATTGATTTACATAGAAACAAATAAAATAATAAAAAATGTATCAAATGATTTGTAATTAGGTACATGCCACCGTTTCGATCATGATCTCAGGGTATAACAAGCTGACCCTGTTCAGCCCTGTTGCCTCATATAAAGCCAAATTAAAAGCAACCTTTAAAAACCGCAGAAAATTAACGTTAGGTGGCTAGTCTGTTAACCTTTTTAATATAAAATTAATTATTTAGAAAATATAAATAAGAAAATTACCCTACATTTGGAGTTAAAATTTTATGTATTTATTCTTTATTTTATTTTTTCTATATAACAAGATATATAGCCCTAAAACGTTTTAACACAAAATATATGCACTAATTTAGTTAAAGTAGGCCTATTAAATATTTTTAACAATATTTTTCATTGTAGCTGATTGTCTGACACACCATATATAATTTTTGTTTGTTATCAAGGATATATTTTGAAAAAGACAATTTATTTAAAACATGTGTCTTATTGTAAGCTTTTTTCTACACAATCCATCAAACCAATAAAAAGGAACCAGGCAACAACACAACAAACATCACACACGAACTCCTTTCACCCCATCCACCCCCATACACACACCCCTTACCCGCGCCATTGTTAGACAGCATGTATTAAAAATAAAATCGATGATATAACGTATTCGATACCGCGATGGGAGGGAGGGGAGAAAACCCACCCACCGTCACCCTTCTATATTGGTTTATCACAATATTTTGTCCCATTTTTACTTTTTATAAAGGCTTCATTTTCGAACAAATTTAGGACAAAGACGGGTACGTTAGGTGTGGAGAAGCTCTTCTTAATTACTGACGTCTAATTGTAGCCAAAACTTTGGAGGGAAATGGAAAAGATTGCGTTGTTGCCAGATCGATGAAATAAACTTTTTTTTGAAGGTAAGCTTTGCTTTAAAAAAAAAAAAAATATTTAATATAATTGTAATTTATGGATTAAAATACAATAACTAGCATTCAGATGATATAAAAACTTGTTCATCGGTGGCGTCTCATGTAGCAAGTTTAGGAAACAAAGCTTTTATTATCACATCTCACACCTATATAAAGCCTAACTACTAGGTACCATAGGTTTTTTTATCTTTGAACAATCCACGAAGGCTGAAAGCCTAAATACTAACTTACCGTGGGCCGGGTTTTTAGATTTTTAACCCATATTATTCATCAGTTTCCTCAAAGTTGTTCAAGTACTGAAACATGTAGTTGTGCACTTTTTGGTACTTTTTAAATAACTTTGTAGTGCCACTACGGAATTTGCAAATACCCAATACCTCTATATAAATTTAAATATTTTAATCTGTCATCTGACCCTTGCAGTCAGTGGATAGCGATGATACTTAATATTTGCCATTGACATTATTTAAAAAGTATGACCTAAACTAAAAATCAATATATCGGAAATCTTAAAATAAAAAAAAAAATAAAAATAAATAAATAAGTTCGTACAGTGAAAAACATATTTTGTTCATTTACAAGTTCATACGTTAGTTACTTTTAGCCACAGTCCGACGTGACAAAATTAAAACTGACCTATACAAACGTTTTGTTAAAAATATTTGTAAATTTACATAACATATTTTTACGTATATTACACTAATTATAAAATATTTATTAAAATTTAATAAACGTAGGAATTCACAATGACATAAAAATATCATGAAAATTTTATTTAATGGGACGTTTGTTTTATAATGGGTTTCTACAATATTCTGAAATGACATTTTTACAATAGTTCACGAATATTAGGAGTGTTTTAACTCACGACACAAAAAATTTCATGAAAATTTTACGTATAAGATATGTTTATTCACAATTATTTTTGACGCAACTTTTGTAAAAGTAAGTTGCAATTTTGCCATGTCAAATTCTGACCAAAAATATGAAAAATCCAACGTTGTAAATTTACAAAATATTTTCTAGTATATAACGAATAAATATAAAACAAGAAGCCGCAGTATTTTATGAGTAGGCTAGTTCCAAAGTGTACAATTTCCAAAATTATTTTTTTTGTATATCTTATTACAAAAATGAACAAAGACCTATACAATGAATGTGATGTATTTTTCTTATTTCTTGAGTTTAAACACTCTGTTATAAATGTATTTCTGGCCTTAAAAGTGATTAATTTAAATTCAGTGCTGAAAAATTCAACCATTGGGACATTCATCCCACTGTTGTATTAAAAACTATAAGAGCAGATTGTACAATTTAAAACTAGGCCCCTCATATTAGAAAATAGGAAACCCACGATAAGTTAGTTGAAATACTACATACGTGTACCGTTTAAAGCCAAAATAGTCTATTGAAAAATCATATTTTCTATAAAATAAGACTTTTCTGTGTGTTGGGAATTAAAAACAATAGGATAAGGTAACAGCCAAAATTATTTCAAAATTATATTTACGCATCTTGTATAATTACTAGAAACCTATGTCATGTTAGTTTATTAAAAATATTTCAATAATATTTTATATTGTTTTTAGAAACTTACATTTATTAATTTGCATAATGCCAATTCTTAAACGATTAGGTATTGTAGTGCCCATTTTCATAATTATTGTTTAAACTATTTATATTTAATTCTAATTCATCAGAGGCTTTTAAAGGTGTTATAGAAATAAACAGTAGATAATAAGTGTATGTGTAATATATGTATATGTATAAACTGGTTAATTGAACTTATATTTTTAGGGTAAATATGAAAGTGGCAACCTCGCGACGTCGTCTCATATCGCGTCGTCATCCGCAGCCATTTTGATTCTGCGCCATGACGTAACCATGCGCCCGATTCGCAACTGTCTTCGGGTTTCCTTAGCGCGGATTTTCTTTGCTGCTTTTCTGAGCCGAAATTTCTTTTACGTCTCACTCTTTTCCATGAAAATCCTTGACGATAAAACTCTTATCCTTGTTACTCTGGTTAAGGATGAGTTTCTTCACAACTTTGAGATCTTTTGCAGGCATTCGCCGACTTTCCCTCTTTCTGGTTGGGGGTTGGGTTTTTAGAATTTGTCTCTTTAAGGTTTCGCATGTTTTACACTTTGTTAGGTTAAGAATTTTTTTATTTTGTAAAACAATTTTATTTTTTTAAATTTTTTCATTTTCTTAATTTATTTTTTGATTAATAGTTTTATAATGCATTAAAGTTCCTTTTTATTTTAATGTCCTTAGTTGTCGGCGAAGCTGTGCTAGATGATTTTGATGTCTTCAGGTGGTTAGATGACGCTTCTAGATCTGCAAAAAGGTAAGATTTATTTAAATTATGCATGTAAAATAAAATTTTGGTAAATAAATGTTACAATAAATTTAGTAAACTAAAAAAATGTATTGCATTGCAATATTGGAACAATAGTATATTGGTTCTTTGGTCCGTATGAAAACTTTAAAATATAAAATTAATAGTTTAGGGTAATTAGCCTAATACTTCCGTTATAGATAAAACGTTACAATCTGTAATTTGTAATATCAATAGGAAAATAAAAAAAGTAAAATTAATTTTACTTTAGGGTAATTGTAACTTTATTAAAAAGCTAAATTTATCAATCTTAGTAAGTCATGTACTCAAACTGTAAAGTATAGAACAGGGTATCCACTAACTATTAGTATACAGAGAATCCATACATTCCTTATGCCCAAAATACTAGGATTTAATCAAACATTCCAAGCTTGATAATAAAAGATACAGGTGTTAAGCTAAAATATATTTTCAATATATTTCAATTACTTATGATGATAAGTTTTAAATATCATACAACTCACTATGTAGCAGTTGTGCAACAAAAAACTTTCGGATATTAAATTTTATTACAGTTTTTAAAAATTAACAAAATACCCTAATTTTTTTCACTTTCACACTCTGTATCTTGTTTAACTTTAAAATACAGGTAGTGTTAGTAAAATCTTAATATTTTTGCAAAGGAAATTTGTGGTTTTTCTGTGTACCAATTAGTGGCCACTGAGTCAAACTTTATATAAATTAATTATTATTTTCAACGTACCTTACATGTACGGTATAAATAACCAAATATCAATTTATTTTTTAAACACTCTTATTATTTAAAATAGGGATAACAGAAAGGTCATAAAAGTATTAACTATATTCGACGTTTAACTATAGTGTTTAATTTTTTTGAAATAACATAAGTTATTTAGAAAAATTAATGACCTTAAGTTAGAAAATTTAATAATCGAAGTTGACCAAAGCTGAAGTCGGTTGGTAACTGGATAAGTGACCTTAAATAAACAATATGTAGGTACCGTTGTAAGTGGTTTAAGTCCTAGGTTCTACCTAGGTGACCTAGGTGACTCTATTAAAACACGAGCTTGTCTAATACAAAGATATTATTATGGCTGTAGCGTTTTTAACAAAAATTAAAAGCAAATGGATGCAGGCACCCACAAAAGGTTTTAACCAGCCTGGTAAGCAGTTTTTGTTTTTCTTTTTAATATTTTAAAAACTTATAATATTTAATTACAATATTAGTAGTTAATCTTAGTTATGTTGCAACATTAATACTACTTTCCAAACGTTTTTATTTTTTATTTATATAAAAATAAAAAACATAACAGTCAGAACCGAAAATATGCACTACACTGTGTAATATGACAAAATTTAATGGACCCTATTAAGACTTTTGATGTTTAGGCATTTAACAAACCTATCTTCAGAGGCGCAGAAATTAAGTAAAAGATTTATTTAAAGTCAACTCTTGGACACCTGTCTTTTTTACAGAAGTAAATATATTTCTTATATTTATCTACTCTTATTTTACTGTATTTTTTGAATCTCGAAATCGCATTTCTTATCATTAACGAGAAACAAAACAAAAGGTTGTTTGAAAGTTTTTGTAAAAGTAAAAAAATATAGCAGAACTTATTTTTTTCAAGGACGAGAAAATCGTGTGTAAATTATAATAAAATTTGTCATATTTATGACGATTCTGTATTTGTGGCTTTTTCTGTCGTTAACGGATAATTTATTTGTAAAAAAATAATAACTTTAACCCATATTATTATGAAAAGTTGGTTTTGCAATATTTAACAAATCACTTAAATGTTCTTTATACAGGTTGTTTAATAACTCAACCAACAAACTTTAAGGAGTGATTCTACAATGAAAAGAAAGAATAAAATGCCATATGGATATATGTCCTACGCGCCTTAGTTTTTAAAATACGGACGTGTCAAAAATTAAAAAAAAATACACCACCTTAGATATTTTTAAAATTTAATAGATATCCCTATGCATTACACGACACTTTATGCCTAAAAAGGTGCATTTTTACCAGTGTCGTCCATGAGTGGTTCAGAATAAATAATTTTTAGAAAAAATGGCACGCTACCGCATTTTTCTAAAATAAAACTTTGTTTTAGATTTTCGTTTAGTTTAGAACAAATTTAATCTCATGATTTTTTTGATTGATTTTTTGTATTATTTCTTGGCATGATCAAATCTTTATCCAATTGCATTATCCTGAATACAAAGGTGATTTTTTACTGTAGACTTTGATATTAGCGATATAAAATGACCAGAGTGAAAAATAGTTGTTAATAGTTTACGGAAAAACTGTATAGTATTATACAGAGTGTCCTCGGAAGTTCTTACCAAATGGGAAACATTTTAATTATTAATTTTACGAAAAAAAGTGCGTCTTTATATAAAGTCCTGCATGATGAGAAAATACATTTCCACAAAAATAACTCTATGTTGGATGTACAGAATGGCTTAAAAAAGACTTGTTTTCAATCACATTTTTTCGTAAAGTTAATAATTAAAAAGTTTTCCATTTGGTAAGAACTTTTAAAGACACGATGTATAAAAAAAGGTCAAGAGATTAAGTTTGTTTTAAACTAAACGGAAATTTTAAAAAATAATTTTACTTTAGAAAAATGCAGTGGCGTACCATTTTTTAAATCTTTGCCCTAAACCCCTTATGGACCTTACTGGTGTAAATGTATTTTCTCTTTTTGTCAAAATGTCTTTTGATGCATAGAAGACTTCTTCATTTTTTTTTATAGCTTCTATGGAGCAAAGTTATATTATAAAAACACGATAATTTTTTAAATTTGTTAACACCCTGTATTTCAAAAACTATGACGTTTAGGACATATGTAGTTTTTCCTTATTATAAAATCACCCCATTAAGTTTGTTAATTAAGTTACTGAACAGCATGTATACAGTTTTTTAATTTTAAATCTTGTTTAAGTTAGTTTTTAGTAAATTAGTCAAATAGTATTACACCAAAAAATCCACCTACACAATAAGACCCTGATATATTAACATATATAAAAACAGGAATATAAAAGAGACTCCATCAAATTAACCCTCATTTATTGTGGCCAAAATAATAAATTCAGGTTTCTAAAGAAATCGAAAATTATTGTTATTAAAGTTCGATTAAGGGGGCAAACAGGTAAATTTTAGGCCAAAACCCCAAATTTTTAACTGGTTGTTATTCAAGGTGTGAAGCCAAAAATTCGACCTAAAAATTAAAAGATCATTAGGGGTTATTGCTGGTTTTCAGAAATAAATAGGCTGTATTTTTGATATAATGAGACCTATTAGTAAAACCACAATGCCATTAAAATCACATAAGGTTTAATTTTTTTAAAAGCTAGTTTTTAACGGTGGTGATTCTGTTATTTAAAACGAGAAACGAGAAATAAATGTTTTGTTTGTATAAATTTATATAAAATATGCAAGTTTGCGGATATGGCAGGTGAATTAGGTATGTTTATTTTAAACAGATGTTTCTCTTTTAATAATATGAAATTTTTGTTTCAAGCATGCATGGAGAGCTTTAAAAAGTGAAAATATATGTAATAGTTTATTTATAATTTTATGGAAACATAGTTTTTTCAATTTTTGTTTAGATTTATTTTTAAAATGAAGGACGGACTTAAGATTTAATTACGAACCTAAATTTAATGTCTTAATTTTCTAAAAAAATATTTATTTGATCAGTTAGAATGCGTGCTTAATTACCCTGCCGGACTTAAAAATATACGTTTGCTAAAAGAAATGTTTCTAATAAAATTAGAAACAGACTCAAAATAGTGCTGTTCATAATTATAAACCAATTTAGAAAACTTAAGAATGTTGCATTTCTATTCCTGTATGGGTTAATAATAACACTGGCACACAAAAATAAAAAAGTAATCAGTACGTTTTACCAGACCAATTAAAAATGTTTTTGATGCCCTGAATTCAATACCGCAGTCTGATTTGCTCCATCAGGATTGATTTTTGAGTAAACTGCAAAAAACACCACTTATATTTTAAGCTCTTAGGCAATTTTGTGTGGATTTTTTGTAGGTTACTCAAAACTGAAGCGTGATGGAGCCAAACGGACTTCGGATTTGAATTAAGGACATCAAAATTTATAAAAAAATTGGTCTAGTCAAAAGTCTGATCACTTTTTATTTCTGTGTGCCTGTGCAATACATTGACCAGCGTCAAGTTGTAAAATTATTTGCCCGAAACAAAAATATTAAACAGAGAAAATGGTAAGCCTTGTATAAAATTAACTAATAAACATGTATAGGCTGCCACAACAGCGGCGACTGGTTTCTGGATAGGAAGATTTGTTGAAGAATGTAACATAATGTATGGGATTATACAGCTGAAATATTTTTACAGTTCTGGTACTTTTAATTATATCGAAACCTAATAATATATTTTCATGTTAAATGAAACAATTTCTTTATTATCTAATATATGGATTCTAAGAAAAAAATGTAAGAATATTTTATGCGTAATACCCCATACCGAACTTTAACCGTTCTTAACTTATTTAAATTTTTATAACTAATAAGTTAAAGTGATAAAACATGAAAATTACTCTTTGAAAAAACTGACGTTTAAGATTTTTGTCAATATAACTTTAAATGTTTATTTTTGACTACCCTGTGTTTATTAATGGCCAACATATCCGTTCGGCTTACTGGCAGTCTATCCCTAACACCGATTCTAAATTAAGACTTTTCTTTACAAAAATGGTAATGTCAGCTGCAAACGTCATTTTGACATATAAATTTCGCGGAATATAAAAAAATAATAATAATTTATAGGATGTTTAATTTAAATAGTTGTTTGCCTCCTACTGACCTAATAAGGTTTCCAAATTTTAAAAATTTTCCAAATTTTACTATTCAACATATCAGTAGCCTCAGTTTGTTGTAAGACACCCTGTAAAGTTAATCAAAATAAGGGCACAAATTTCAAATATACAGTATCCGTCAGATATATGGACGCAAATGGATTTTTTTATTACACATTTAACAAAAAGAAATATTTTTGATAAAAGTTGCTGCTTCTTTTCAAACTTTAAAGACAACTGCCAAAATTGAAGTATCTTTATTTGTATACTATAGAAATTTCTCTTATTTCTCAGAATACATCCAAACATTATTTGGAAAAAGTATCTTAAATTAAAAGTAGGTGTCAAATATAAAGTCACAGCCACCTATCTCAAAATCATTTTTTTTAATTTTTGCTATTATTTTTGGGCTATCCTGTATTCGAATGAAAATGATGCATTTTAATGTCAACCTTCTATCGGATATAATAGGTATGTAATGTAAAACTTTAGTTTCAATAAACAACAAACCAGAAAATAACTTAATTAAAATAAGTTTTAGCAAATACTCATATTAAAAAAACATAGTTAAATTTGAAAAAATGTATTAACAATAAACCGAACATTAAAAAAACAAAAAACGTAAGATAAGGCCTTAACTTAAAATTATGCTAAGTAAATATTTCCTAAAAAAAAGTATTCAAATCTTTTTATAAAAAAAATCAGTGATTGTATTCCCCCACTTTTTAATGTTTAGGTTATAAGTTATTACAATTTATTTAAAATAATTTTGGGTTAAGGCTTTAATTTACGTTTTTAGTTATTTTTATTGTTCGGGTTATTTGTTAATATTTTTTTTTTAAGCTACGTTTTTTTCTATTTGGACGCAAAAATATGAGTGAGAGAGTGAAATTTGCTAGAACTTATTTTTATTAGGTTATATTCTGCTTAGTTGTTAATTGAAACTGAAGTTTCACATTACATACCCATTATATCAGATAAAACGTTGACATTTAAGTACATCGTTTTCATACGAATAAAGGGTAGCGCAAAAATATTAGCAAAAAGTAAGAAAAAAATGGTTTTTGAGATAGGCGGCTGTGACTTTATATTTAACACCTACTTTTAATTTAAGATAAGTTTTTAAAAAATATTTGGATGTATTCTAAGAAATAAGGGTACTTTACTCTTGAACCATTTTTATATTTTTGTATCTTCCCGGTATACAAATGCAGATATTTCAATTTTGGCAGTTGTATTTTAAGTTTAAAAGGAAGCAGCAACTTTTATCAAGAATAACTTTTTTGTGAAGTGTGTAATAAAAAAATTCAATTGCGTCCATATATCAGACGAACACTGTATAATTTAAATCATTTATTTTTAATTGGAAAATTACCTGAATTAAAACAGGATGAGTATGGTTTACTATACCAACTGACCAGAAATAAAGTATAGTAAATGTTTATGTGAAACTTATACATTTAAAAACTATATTGGGCTTTTAAAAAGTTTATTGAATTTAAAAAAGTTTGTAAAATCTAATTCATTCAAACTTTCTTAAGCTTAAATTTCTTCTCCTTGAACTTTATTTAAGCTTCTGACCCAGTTTCTCTCAGCTTTAATTAGCCGGGGGCGCATCTCATTAGGGAAGGTCGCGATCGAGGCCGACGACGTATTTAATAACCGACGCTGCAACGGCGCCCAATGAGCGTCTCGACGCTTAATCACAGGCCGACGCTCTCTCGCTGTTTCGTTTTCTCTTACAATTCGTGTTCTGTTTTGAATTGTTAATTTGGTTTTTAAAAGGTCTAGATGTTTGAAGGTGACGTGAATTTATGGGTGTTTGTTGTAGGTGTCATAAACAAATTATTTATTTTAAATGTATTTCTTTATATATACCTATAACTAAAATAAAAATTAATTTAATTTGTAATGTTAACTAACAAAATAGTTTTAAAATAGTCCATTTATATCTCATGTTAAAATTAGTTAAATACTGCAAACCAGATATTTTAAAAAATGAGTGCGCGCCAGTAAGTAAGATCACATCAAGTGGACCTGCCATTTTTCACTTGACCATGAAAACAAAATTTACCCCTTTCTTTTCTTAATAAGTAACTAAGTTACTATTAACAATTTAGCCTATTGGTAATTAACTTTTAAATAAACGAATACAAATTAAAATGCCTCTCCCCCAACAAAAAGCTTTTAAAAATGTACCCGCAAAAAAACAAAATTAGAAAGAAAAAAAGAAATTTTTTTCAATTCGTTTAAAAAACAGATTAGCCAGTCAATTGGCTTTAACCCAATTTAAGCAGTAACGAAAAAAATGGAATAAAACAATTTAAAAATAAATTTATCAACAACTTGTGTTAACTGTTATGTTTAAACAAAATACTATTTGGGTTTTTCTCCAAATTAAAGATATTTAATTAACCTTTAAAGAAAATTAAACCTTTTATCATCTTATGTAGGACTATTCTGGCCTTGAATAAAAAATAAAAGTTAGGATTACTTTTAAGAAAATAAATTATTAAAATTTTTATTATAAAATAATTATTTTTATCAACGTAAAAATCTTTTTATGACAAATTACTGGCTAGAAAATGTAAAAACTTTTTATTCAAAATGACTGAAGGTCTGACTTTGACATTACTTTTGTAAAATCTAACTGACTGTTAAAAGATACATCTTTAGGTATCATGACCTGGTTTAATTCGAAACATCTTTTCTTTATAACAATTTGCGATATTAGTAAAATACGGTACTTTACTTTACTCTTAAGCAAAAATTACATTTTTGGACATGACTGACACAATTTAATATTGATGATTGCATTTTGGGTTTTGGACCATGTAGAACTTTTTATAAAAATAACTTTTTTTCATAAAATTAATAATTAAAAAGTTTCCCACATGCCGCCAACTTACGTAGACACACTGCATAAAATGTTTTGTTTTACTTAAAAGTTTCATTTATTATATTTATTCTGGAGAAAAAGCCAAATAGTATTCTGTTTAAATTTAAACTCTCAGAAAACAAATAAACTATTAAAAAAAAACCGTTAAGTTGTACACGGAATAGAAATATTTTTATTATAAAACTTAATATTTCATGTTGCCATTTCCATCATATTATCCAATTTCTGGGAACCCTTCCATCGTTTCATATCCTATTGAGCCCGCCATTCAAAGGCAAAAATACAATAAAACTTTCATTTCTTTTTCCGATGGCACACGAAAAGAAAATCGTTATAAGGAAATTGAATGCCACCAAATTGATTAGGTGAAACCAATTACCGTACTGTCAAAGTTGATGAAAAAGGTAATATAGCAGCTAGTGAATACTGTGAATAGATTCACAAAATATTAAAAAGGTAGCGTATTATGTTAATTTACGATGGAATTTTGTACATATACCCTATACAGGTAAGTTTCTTATATGCGATACGTTTGATACAGTGCTATTGTTAAGGTATTAAAGTAAATTATTAAATTAATGCTTTAATACGATGCTTTTAAATTAACTAAAATAAAGCACGCACACCATTATATCTGTCAAGAACTTTACTACTTAAAAATACCAAGAGTGAAATTTTTTTAAGCAGGCCCCTAAAAAATCGACTATTTCATTTTATTGTACCTTTAACATATTTTGGTAGCTTCATAGGTTAAAATTAATATCCCGGGACACTTCTTGAAATTTTTAATTTTTAAAAAATTTATGAGTGATCAAATTTCAAGTGCTTTTTTTGTTTAGATTTTGATAAAAAATAGTTTCTTTGTACTAAATAATGGTAGAGGCATAAAAAAATATTTACGTACAAAACATATTTGCTTATATATAATGAGTTTTATAAAAAACAAATGAAAATTTAGCTAACTTTTCCGTTTTGTTGAAGAATTGTGTTTATATAAAAATATTTATTAGTTAATTAACCAAATAATGGCCTAAGAAAATGTTGGTTCTCTCTAACCAGAAAAAAAGATATAAACGCTTTATTGCGCTAGACACCGGTTTTATTTAGCATGGAATTAAGACACTTACGGTACGTTAGTATTTAGGCTTGCTTCGTGGATTCTCCAAAGATGAAAAAAAATGGAAGGAAGAAGTACGTTCGGAAACTCAGCGTAAAACAGCGCTCGGAGCAGCGCGTCCTCTTTGGCCGCTTTAAGCAGACAGCACACTATCGCGGAATGGAACGGAATGGAAACGAAAGCAAATTGTAAAATCATATAACTAAATGGAAAGTTTCTCGGTATTCCGATCCGTGATAGTGTGCGGACTCCCATTTAGTTATTTTAAATTCTTTTAAAATTTCCGTTCGCTTCCATTCCGTTCCGTTCCGCGATAGTGTGCTGTCTACTTAAAATAGATATTGTCGTTTTGTAATCCAATTTGTTTTTCCGCAAAGTATAAATTTATCCGATATATGTATTAAACATTTCTATACACTTAGTTGAAAAAAAATGGAAATTTATCCTTTATCTTGTATGTTTGTTAAAGTCGAGCTGGAATTTCTGATATTGTAATCCAAAATTAAGCTGTTTTAAATACGGTAGTTTAGTCAATGAAAAGAAAGATGGCTAAGCACCTTATGTGACGTAAGCTGTTTCTAATTTGGACTATTCCATATACTTAAGGCACCTAAGAATCTTAGGACAAAAGTTTATAAACTTTGTGTTATTATAAATATTTTTTTTCAGCATTTTATTAATTCCTTTTTAATATTTTAAATATAAATCTCAATGTTACTTTTGATAAGATTATTGTTTATAAAAAAAACATTTAGTTAGGTTAATGAATTGTAAGAATAAAGAATATTTCTTATAAAGTGTACAGTTTTATTTTTAACCACATTATTTGCCTACTTATATACGTATACTTTATTCCATATTAGGATCATAGCACAATACGATTTTGGGTACTTATTTCACTTTAGGGACAAAATCCCCTTTTTTCATTATATTTTTTGTTTATTTCGGTATACCACTTTTTATATTTAAACTAGGGCTGGCAACCGAAACCGGTTTTTCGGTTAACCGATAAACCGGTTTTCGGTTAACCGCGGTATTGGCTAAAACCGAAAACCGGTATTCAAAAACCGGTTTCGAATACCGGTTAACCGGTCTTGAAAAACCGGTTTTCGAATATCGGTTAACCGGTTTTAAAAAGCGGTTTTCAAATACCGGTTTTTCGGATAATCGGTTTTTGAATACCGGTTTTTTGGATAATCGGACCAAAATAGAAAAGCGGTTCTTCAAATATCAATTAATAGGTTTTTGGTTGATTGCGGTTTATATCTAAAAAAGAAAACCGTTCATTTTGTAAAATCTGATATTGGTTGACAGATTATACAGGGTGGTTCATTTAACCTTAGACAGGCAAATAACCAGAAAACGGCGCATTTTAGAATCAAATGTTTTTAGTAAGAATTGTTTGAAATAAAGGGGCAAATTTAATGGTATTATTAGTTTGTGACCTTGACAAAAAATTTAAGGTCATATTCATATCAACTTTGTTTTTTCAAAAGGGAACTCCAATTTTTTATTTAGAATCTTAATCTACATACAAAAATGAGCAACTTTCATAAAAAACTTTTTAAATTCGATTTCAATTTTAAAAGATATGTAACAAAATAAATTTTAAGAACCCATTTTTTAATATAGTACAAAAAATATTTATTTTTATTAAAATGTATTTTTGAACATTATTAAACATTTTTAAATATGCTGGTTGAAAATAGTCATATATAAACCAGTCGTTTAAACTTCGGTTTTCGGTTTTAAAGACCGTTTTCGGTTTTCGGTTTTAAAACCGATTTCGATGTATCGGTTTTGAAAACCGTTTTCGGTTTTAAAACCGGTTTTCAATACCGGTTTTTAAATATTCGGTTAACTGGTTTTAACCGAAACCGGTTTTTCTTAAAACCGGTTAACCGGTTTTGTTTTTTTCCGGTTTTTCCAGGCCTAATTTAAAACCAATAAAATTTGATAATCCGATGATAAAAGCATGCTTTTAAACTAAAAACAAACATTCTTTTTGTTTAGTCAAAAAATAACAAGATGAAAATAAAATGGTATTCCATATTTGGTACTTTCTCTCTTATTACCAAAACAATTGTATTTTAGGTTTAAAATATTATTTAAAAAAAACAAAATAATTAAATAGAAGCCTATGGATCAATAATTGATTTTGTTAACCGCGCCGATTTTATAACTTCAAAGTAATGCCGAAAACTACAACACGATGTTCATTTCGTGCAAAGGTCCCGTTAAGCCAAATTTAAGTTGTCATGTGAAGCTACAATCTTTCGAAGAAATAAAGTTTACATGTTGCAGTGCCTACTTTTGCTTGATACTTTAATTCGAGCCGAAATTTGCCGTCGCAATTTGGTACAATTAGCTCTGAAACACTTGCATGCCTGCTAATTTGCATATAAAACACTTTGACAGCTTAAAGCAATGTTGCAAGCTTTTTGACTAATACCTTAATTTGGGGTAAATTATGCCAATTTGGAGTTCTATTAACAGAAGCAAAAAACCTTGTGATACTAGTAGGGTAATATAATACCAAACGGCTATATTTGATATATTTAACAAAAAATGCAAGGTTGTTAAATCTTTTAAACAAAAATATCAACAAAAAATAGGAAAAGAATAATTTCCCTACAAGGCTTGTTAAACCTAACCATAATAAGAAACTATAAATACCATCAGTTACGCGGCACAAAAGAAGTTACATGGGTGAAAAAGTGAGTTTATGCACTTTGGAACAACACAACATTTATTAGCTACATTTACAACAAATTCTGAAACTCCAAATTGCATTATACTAATCATAAATAAAAAACCGCTTACGGCCAGTTTCACAATATTTGGTTAACCCTAACCATAGGTTTGTTACCATAGAAACAACGAAATACCAAAATGTGATTGGTGTTGCCAAAATAGTCAACCCAAAAGTGATGGTAAACATATATTGTGAAACTAGGCATTAGTCTCAGATGTTCAAGTGTGCGCAGAGCAGACTGCTGGATGATTCTTGTTTGTTGGTGAGATTAATAGTTCATCAAATTGAAGATATGTTCTATATTGGTTCGGCGGATTTACTTATTTGATAGTATTTATTCCGCTTCACGCCAAATATGACCGCTTTTCCTAAAGCAAAATAAAAAAATAAAAACAAAAAATTTAAAACATTTAAAATAAGAAACTAAAAAACTAAAAATCGACATATTGGTGGCAAGTCTACCACCGTTGTCAAGATAAAATTAAACACAAATATTTATTTTTAAAGGTAACCAATATTTAGGTCTAAAATTTTAAACTTTAAGCTTTAGTTTTTAGGATATTCTGAAAATATTTTGATATTAATGTTAAATATTGTATCATGATTTTTATAGTTTCTTTTTTCATGTTTTTTAGTTTTTTTTCTGGGTTTTTTCTTAATTTTGTTTTAGGATAAGAGATCCCATTTGGAGTGTAGCTAAATAAATACCACCATTATTTATCGTTTTGGTGGCATTTTGTTTATATGCTTTATTCTTTATCAAGATAATAATTTGAACGTGCTTCAGTTATTGTAAATTTGTTTATGTTTTAACATTTTTTAATTGTAATGTTGTATAAACAAAATTAGGGCAATAAAAAAATTAGACAGTAAAAAAAAAAGATATTAAATATCGAATACGCTATAAATAAAAATAAAAAAATAAAAAAATTATAACTAGTTACCTACACCATAACGTTAAGTCTTTTAAATATTCGTTTACATTGAGATTTGTAAGAGTAAAGAGAATTTTATAAATAATACCATTTTTATAAATATAATTTTTAATAATAACATTTTTTTATTTTCCTGCTCAAAAAAAAGTCAAATTAATTTAAATGAAGCACCCTTTATTTAATGATAATTTTAGATTATACGTAAAAAAATCACTGATGTTTATTAATAGTATGTACCAGGTACATAATATTATTGGTTTTTGAAATTTTTAATTAAAGCTGTTTTTTCGAAATGCAATGCAATAAAACTAAACATATTTTAAAAATGTAACACTTATTGAAACCTC
Source organism: Listronotus bonariensis (assembly GCA_014170235.1). Taxonomy (NCBI): domain Eukaryota; kingdom Metazoa; phylum Arthropoda; class Insecta; order Coleoptera; family Curculionidae; genus Listronotus; species Listronotus bonariensis. The sequence goes on from JACEGR010000991.1 coordinate 173,226, forward strand.
CAAAATTGTTATATCACTAGGAGAATTCTGCTTTATTATACGTAGGCAATATCAAGAATGTTGTATAAGGCGTTCAAAAAATAATTTGTATAATTGTAAACCCAACGACGTATGTTGTTCGTACTTAAAGCTGTATATAGTTTGTATACGTTCAGATATCAAACCTATGCTAGTTTTTTAAACAATTAAGGTAGTAAATGTAACGTTAGTTTTTACTTTTGTGTATCACATGCTTTGGGTTATACCTATTAGAGGCAGTATTGCCGCCCTGTGCGAACAGTTCACCTGAGGGAAAAAGATACTAGTAGTGTTTTTTAGTGTATGGTCGCCGAATAAACATTACTAATAATAAACCTAAAATAGCAAAATAAACAAAATATAAAAATAAACTGACAAAAATTAATAAAACTTATAAAACAGCTAAAGTAATGAAAAATAAAAATAAAAAATGATGTCGGGTAATAATATACTGGTTAAGCAGGTAGGTATTGGGATATCGTCGAATAAAGCAACAAAAAAGGATGTATGTGACTAATCCAATCAGATGTGTTTATATGTAAGTATTCACGTTAGATTGTCTCTTTTCCTTTCATTGCCTATGTGATATGTTATTTAGCTGATTCTGTATACGCTAAAGTACTAAATGTTAATAACCAAATAAACAGAAGTTTTTATATTACTATGACATAATATGTTATTACTTGACTTCTTCTTATTCAATATTTTAACTTCCTAAGTAAGTTTTATTTTTTATCGTGACATTGTTTTTTTATATTTATATGTTAATTTTTAAATACTAAAAATAAAAATGTTTACAGATGAGTCCATCCACACCCCGTATGCTTTTATTTAAATATTTTAGAAAAATAAACAAACTGACAACCCTGTCCGAATTAATCGTGCATGTGTGCTCGTGTTTGGGTCGAAATGCAAATTGGACAGCAATTTAGCTGGAGGCCGCCATTTCTCCATGCTGACCGCACATGTTTACGGCCCTAAGGGCATGTTGAATGCGCCGCGTCTGTGGCCAACCACCGACATGAAAGTTTTCCTGTTTCCGTCTTGCTTCCTATTAGTTGTGTATTGGAGAAACAGATTGGATTGGATTTCATATTGGAATTGAATTTTGCTTTATTTTTATTTGCTTTAGCGATACATGAGCAAACAAATGCTTTTATTTTTAGATAAAAAAAGATTTGTTTGCCAGTAAACTCTGGATCATCCAGATTTCCCAGGGTACTATTGTACTATTAATTCAAACGCAGGAACAATCCGAACATTTTTTTAAAACCAAATAATCCGGTCTTGATTTAATTTTAGTGCAACTAATTTCTTATTCAATCCAATTCTTTACATGACTAAGCAGGAACATGATAAGATAAATTTTGTAATAGATGGGTATTTAAGCTATTGACATGACAAAAATAAACAAAAAAGTATCCTAATTTCTTTACATAAATTAACCTTTATAAGGAGTAGACTACAATTACTTCGTTTATTTCGGGGGATCTATCCGGATCGAATCGCAAGTACCCGGGTAAATCCCAATAAAATCCTTGAAATAAAAGGTCGGGATAAGGATATAAAGCAGGATCAAAAAATAAATTTAATCCTGAAATTTTTAAAAATTGGTTTTAGGTGGTTCAAGTTATTCAATTAGACTTCACAAAATAAATGGGTTAATCCCACATTTAGGCCCAGATCCTCATTTGTTTAAGGGAGGCGGGGTAAAAATTGCCCTTCCCCCTCGATCATTTGTTTTTAGTGAAGAAAGAATAAATTTTGCATGAAAAATAAAATGGAGAAAAAAAACTCGTCGCTTTTCATATCGCGTCCACTTTTTCCATCTTTTAGCGCCTCGTTCTATATATACTACACAAAACTGATCCCTAATAAAAGGAGCACAAAAGGGCATTTGCCGCCCTTCAAGGTGGCGTGTGGGGCAGACACCCCGGCTTTCCCCCTAGATCCGGGCCTGTCCACATTGAATTTGGATCAAGGTATTAAGTTTAACTTTACTCCGGTTGTAAGTTAAGTGCCAGAAATTAGCTGGTAAAATTGTTTGATTAGGAATCATTGTGTTTTTTATAGAAACCGATTTTGGCGTAAACTTTAAACATAAAGCTGTTATTTGTTTAAATTAATATATGGTGTCCGGATATTCTACGGATAAACTTAAAGAGCGATTCCCCAAAGAAAAATAAAAAATACTTTATATGAATACATATGTCCTAAAGATCTTAAATTTAAATTGCAAGATGTTTGCATTTAAAAAAATATTAGTCTTTTTTTTATTTAACTTCTTTACCAATTTAGACAATTGTTTGAAATTTAAAAAATAATTTTTCTCTATAAAAGAACATTTTTAAAATTAAAAAATTTTTTTAAAGGATTTGCCAAATTCATTAGTTTGGAAAAAATATGACACGTCACTGCATTTCTCTAAAACAAAAATATTTTAAATTTCTCTTTAGTTTTGATCACTTGACTTTTTATTATTTGATGGATGATCTTTGCTTAAATAAATACAAACCATTTCTCGGAATGGTAATATCCTTTGTATCTAACTATAAAGTAATAAATGTAAAAAAAAGTTAATAATATTTTTGTTATTTTTAAATATATTAGAAATATATTTTATTATTTAGGCATCTTTTTTTGTTGTATATGTCATTTTTTTAATATTTACATTTTTTGTTTATTTCTTAAATTTCTTGTTTTGAATGAAAAAATAAGGTTTTCATTTACTTTTTACAAATAAAAATTTTAGTTTTTATAATTAAAATACAGAAAGCTATAAATGGATTTAAAATAAGTATTTAGTTTAACATTTAATTTACAGGTAATTACAACTTTTTTTTGTAAAAGTAAAATAATATGTAATATGTTAATAAATAGCCAATTTCGTTTAACTAATAATTTTTAATTTAATTTAAATACTTTATTGATCAAATACCTTAAATCCGTTTTAAATTAATTTGTTTTTTATTCTTACTTATATTTTTTAGACGTTCCTTTGTAACTGTCCTAAAAATACAAAATAAACAATAATCACAGTTTAACCTTTTACAAAAACAACACTTTTTAAAAACATGTATCTTAAAAACCAACCACACTTTATTATATAACACTTAACGTTAAGAAACCAAAACTTTAACTAACCATATTTAAAAGCAAACCAAAATTTAAATTACCAAAAGTATCCCTTCTGTTCTGGGGTGTGGCCTTGAAATATCGGGTGGGGGCTCGTAATTATTTAACCCCTTTAAATTAAAAAAAAACTTACCCGTGCATCTGCATACATGCTTCCTTCGATAATTTCAGTTATAGGGTATGCATGTGAATAATAATGAGTCGGGGGACCGGAAACATCCACTGTAAAAGGACTCGAAGGAATAATATCTAGAGTAGTAGGTCTAAAAGGGTTGTAAAATTAATTAAAAAGCAGACTGATAGCGTGTTGGCTCTACTCTTAATGCCTTTTATGAATACAAGTCATCGTTTAAATTGATGACACAGTTTTTAATTTCTTTTCCTCGTATATTTAAAATAGTTATAAAAGCAACTAGTGCGTGGAAAGTATGATAATATAAAGTTTAAAATTTATTCAGCGAGACACAGTCAATGTAAATATTAAATGAATTTTACATTAAAATGTATTTTGCACGTGTTGCAAATACTATTCTTTAACGGCCATCTTAAATTTTTTCTTTTATGACCTGTAAATGAAATAATTAAAATTTAAAATTTTCTTGCCGCCAATTAATACTAATTTATGGAAAAAATGCATAAGTGATACTTTTTTTACGAATGAATAGGCTGTGAGCACGAACCGTCAGGCAAATGCGGAACCCTCTCAGTAAAAAAAAACACTTTTTGCATGTGTTTCATACGATATTTTTTCTACGACCTTATATAAATTTTCCAAATTAACATTTTATACATATTTTATTTATTTATACCTTTTAATTAATTTTATTTCTTGCAGTACGGCCATTATATTGCAACAAAAAATCATAGCATTCTTGTTTTTACTTTACAGAAATTATCCTCTTAATAACCATGCACCTACAATGTATTTAGAAATATTTATAATATTGCATGTAACTTACTTTTTGTAGAAATAAAACCAAAATAGCATAAATCCCTTTTCGATTTCTGCGTCATCCAAATTCCTGATGACTATGAGTTTTAAATTATTTTTAAAAACTAAACCGGCGAATTTTTAATTTAGTGACACATGAACTAAATAAATTATAACGTAATTAAAGGTAACTTCACCCTCAGTTCAGTTGTGACGCTTTTATCGCTACATTGCACAAAAGATATCTTACGCCGAATTTCTATGAATGCCGATTTCATGTATTTGGCAAAATTGTGCTTAAGTCGTGAAATAAGCAGTAAATAAAACTGTAACATTGGGGTGGACATGGTTGGTTCTGGTTAGTTAATTTTTTTAAATTTGCTTCATGAAAAAAACAACTAACCAAAACTAACTATGATCCCTTTAATGTGACAAAACAGCTTATTTTACGAATTAAGCAAAATTTTAATTTTGCCGAATACATGAAATCGGCAATTAAACAAATTCGGTGTAACATATATAAATAAACTCTGAGAGGCATGGATGAAAACACAAGTTCAAAAATGAAAAAAACATTTTTAATGCTCTATGTACTGTACCATAAATATTAAAAAAATAAATAAAGCGACTCTCAAAAGATAAATAGAAATCCAAATATTTTAGAAAAATGAAGTCGTTTAATAACATGCCGATAAACAACTTAATGTTAATAACTACATACACACATATGTTATAACCCGACTTCATTTTCAACTAAAAGGGGATTAGCTTTTGAAACTTGATTTATTTATTAAAAACAACTTTTCTTAGGTTGTATATATAATCATTTGAAAATATTATCAACGACAGTGACGTCAGGTCTGGGTTACGCTAGTCTGTTTTATCTAGCAACTGGAGTACACCGCTTTTAACAGGTTGCCTTCAAACCGGAAAACTTTCTTCGTCTTGCTTTTGCTGATTTTAAATTTGTGTAAAAATTACTTGCATTAATACATGCAAGAAACTATCAAACATTTTTTTCCTGACGTAGATATTAAATTTTTTGTCTACCAACACCATGTCGCGTACAACTTTGCCACTTGTGTGAGGGATTTTGTTTGTCAATTTTTTTATGATATATTGATTAATTTTACTTTATTAGGCATATGATTTTAATTAATCAAAGTGCATTGGCTTTGTTCATCTGGCTTATTTTGTTTGTCAAATATTTCATATGCATTATTCTTCCAACACCCCGTATACATATCATTCGTAGTGCGGTTCTTAATTCACTGCAGATACACAGATGTTTGTCTTTGTAATGCTTTTCCAAAATACGTTTTTCCCAAGATGATCACTTAACCTCCGTTTAAACTACTTTTAATAATACGCTTTTGTTATAAATAACTAAACAGTGTGATCCACTAAGTGTGCAACAAATGGAAATTTTTTTATTTGGAATTTGACTGAAAATTTTATTATTTATAATGAGTTGGTGCTTGGTCTCAAACTATGTTAGCAGTAATTAGTTTTATTGAAAATTCAATAGGAATACAGGATAGGTCAAAAAGATTGATGACTTCTTAAGATAAAAGTATCCTTATTAAAAAAAAAAACATAAGAACATGTTAAAAAGACAAGTAATTTATGCACATTCCTATTTATAGTATATCTGTCTTAGCCAGACATCCAGAGCATATTTGTAAAATTCCCAAATCCTATTAAATATCCTTGCGACAAAACTAAATTTAGCGGTTAGATAAAAAAACTACAAATCCAAATGTTACAAATTTGCTGACATTAGCAAAAACTACCCATGCAAGTTTTAAAGCGGTACCACGTGTATAATAATTTATAGGAAAGACGTTCATTATTACTAAAACAACTTCCTTTCAACTTTTATTATTATTTTATAATTTCAGCACTCTTTATACACTCGGCAAATACCAGGCAATTACAAAACAAAACCCACCAATTTCATATTTATCTTACGTCCATTTTTACCGCAGCTATTAAGTTTCATTCAAATTAATGGTGTTTTTCTTTCACAAGGCAAATAAAACACTTAAAAAGTCAGCCAGCAACACGAAACCAAACATCCGATCAAACAGCTTCTACCTGCCCTTAATTGTGTCAACCCTTTGTGCGCCTTAGATAAACAGTATCCGTTCCCCTCAATTTCATGTCATTTTGATATCTTTTACATCTGTTTGACCTGAAATATTTTCATTTTATTATCAAAAGAATAAGACAACCTGTGAGTTTTGTTTAGCTGTTACAAAAATACAGTGTCTCAACGGATGGACCTAAATATACCTGTAATTTGTTTTATTTTCAATATTTCTAAAAAAACTTTTTGAAATTGTTGTTTTAGCTGAAATGCTAAAGGCTATAATAAAAATCATTTTATGATATACAAGGTGGTTTAATATAGCAAAATAAATACTTTGAAAAATAATAAAAAATTACGATTTTGTTTTTATTATTAAAATAGAATAACCCTTATTTAAATAACATAAAAAAGTAATAAAAAAGAGTCAATATATATTCCATTATTTGTGTAATTACCAGAAAATATGAAGTGTACACTGAAAGGTATTTTTTTCATGAATACTTCTAGTTTTTACATATGTGCAAACGTTGGTTAAAATATATTATAATAAAGAATTTAAAAAATTCGCTTTTTGATGTATCTATTTACAGCTAGGTTTAAAATTCTGAATATGGTATTTTCGGAAATAAAAAAAAATGGTAATAAGTGTTTTTGTAATTACCTAACCAAAAAGCAAAAACTAAAAGATATAATTTTTTTAAATAAATATTTTGTTACTAACTTTAAAAAATATTTTTGTACCACATTTAAATTCTAACTTAGTTTCACACATTTTGTGTGTACTTAAATGAAAATAAATAATTAAAAATACAGCGTTGTGTCCTTTTAGGTTCGCACCATATGGAAAACCTTTTTTATTATTGAAGTTCTGCATAGTCTAAGTCCCGTTACACGCGTACGAACGCTAAACGTGCTACGCCACGCTTCTGACGTCGAGCGTGAATTTTGTTTTTACATTGGAGACGCTTGTTAGTCTCAAAATAAACGAGCAACAGTTTGTTTTAAGCATTGCCTAATTAAAAGAAAGAAATTCAAAAATAGACGTTTTGGGTGCATTCTCTTGTAAACCTAAGGTTACTAAATGGTGCATTTGTGACGCTCTTTTCTAAATCAAGGGAGCATCCAAGATTTTTTTTTTACTTCAGAATGTCCTTATGCACGAAATAACTTTAAATACAAAAAACTACAGGTTAAGTCGTGCTAGAAAATATATTGAGTGTACCTATGAAATAATATCAAGTAAATGGAGGATATTTTACAGCCCAATAAGAGATGCATGACTTTCAGTAAATATAGCTTAACAGTTCATAGATTTCAGGATTTCACAGACACAAAACAAAATTTTATTACAAATACCACGAGAGGTTTTGCTTAATATTTTATAGGCTATGAAAAAGTTCTTTGGAAGACAAAACAAAAACGGTAAAACTGAATTATAAAAGTAAATAAATAAAAAAGTTTTTCTTTAAAATGAAAAAGTTTGCATATTTTAATGTTATTTTTAATCCCTAATACCTTTTTTATAAACATTTTTGATAATATGAAAAATAAAGGCTCTTTCCGCTTAAGTAAATTTTATATTTTTTTACATATCTTGTATACTTCTGAAAAAAATAATATATGATGATTCTTTTTGGGTTTTAGACCACGCACAACTTTTTAAAGAATAACTTGTTTTTCGTAAAATTAATAATAAAAAAGTTTTCCATATGGTGCGTACTTAAGCTTAGACACTATAGACAGACATGAATACCAGGTGTCAACAAATGTATGAGACAAGTCATAACTTTTAGAGTATTAAATATTATATCAAAATGAAACTGAATATAAGTAAATGGTATGGAAGTAGGAGAGTTTACGTTTCGCATATCTATCACTTTTTAGTTATTTCCGGTTAAACCGGTCCCTGTAGATTTTAACATTTTTAAAATCCTGAGACAATTCCTAAACCTAATTTATTATTTTTAAAAGCTTTTACGCTTACTAGATTTTTTAAGAGCCATTTCTAGTATTGCATCTAGGGGGCTATGATCCTTTATTTATGACTTTATTTTTAATCCGATCGCACATAATGTGGTGTCGATAAATTCTTCTAAAAATCCTTTATTTAAAAAGTGCTCGTATAAAAAGGGTTGCCATTTAAAAAATATTAGTTAGACATGAAAATGTCAATTTGCCAAATTGTTTTATTCCTATATTTCATTTTAATCACCAAAACTGATATTGTATTTTTTCTAACATCATCTAGGTTCATTAGATTAATTTGCGTCCAATCATGGCTACCTAGATGCAGTATTAAAAATGGCTCTAAAAAATTTTGTAAAACGTCAGATGCTGACCTAAAATTTTCTCAGAGATTCAAAAATCATAAAATATAAAGGGTATTCTAATTAGAAATTAAAAATTAAAGCAATTTTTGGTTATACCGGAAGTGCCTAAAAAGTAAAAAAGATGCCAAAACTCTCCTCTTTTCATACCATTTACCTTAACTAAGTCTCATTTTATTATATCTAATAATCCAGAAGTTATGGCTTGTCTAATAAATTTGATGACAACCGGTATAGATATTTTTAGTTTACACTAAATTTTCCTAGTAATTATTAGTAATAAAGAAATATTTTAATAAACCTTTTATGTTTTTTAATTCAACTGGTTATTAATTTTTTAAATTTTTATTTTAAAAGTAAGACTTCGCGATTTTAAGCCACCCTATTTATACACCTATTTAATCCATTACTGCTTATACTACTGTAAAAACAGGATAGACGTTGCTCATAGCCCTCCGATACCGAATATGTAATTCAATATGCAAATAATTTGTTTAAAAACTTACCCTTATGAATAATTCGAAAGCCAGGTAGAAAAACCAATTTTTCATAACGGTTTTTGCATTACACAGATATTAAATCTGGGTATCTAGGAATAATACCCCTTTTAACCACCAGACAAGAAATATATGATATAAACCACGGTCGGCTGCATAAGAAAAATGCGTGTTATTATCGAGATACAATGGCAGGTTTGCCGAAGAGATTTGCGAGCTTTTGTGCAGAACGGCAACCCTTTTTTGGGATGGGCCCGTATGGGCTGAATTTTTAAAGGTTTATGCAAATAATTATTTGGGATTATCGTGCGTAAATGCATAAAATATGTTTTAAAAAAAGCTTTCATGGCTATAGGGAAATTTTCTTATTATTTACTTTTAATCATTTTTTTTCATTATTATTAAGAGTTTGACTAAAGATCTCCGTTAAAAAGTACCTATGACCCACATATTCGATATATAAATAAATAAAAGGAAAAAGGCATTAAAAAAATAAACTCACTAAAAAGCCTAATATTATAAATAATATTAAAAGTTTTTAAATAAAACCAGTTAATACCGTATCTTATTGAGGTATAAAAAGCTTTTGTTTATTTGGTAATTATTATTTGGTATGTATGTACATGTTAGTAACCGATTTTATTTTAACACATTAATAATTTATTATTTTTATTAGGTTTTTAAAAAGTTTTATTAATTTATGTTATTTGTTTTATTTTTATTTTATTTCTATTCTTACACTTACGTATGTTACAAGACGCAAATATCTTATAAATTTTAAAAAGTATAAGAAATGTGCAATTAAAATTTTATTTTGAATTCGAAGATGTCAGAAGGAGCAAAATTTAAAAGAAAATAAAAATATAATAAAGATTTTTATAAAATTTGCTTTGTCTTGTCAATTTTTAGGTGTTAATTCAAAATATTTAAAAAATCGACAAAATCTTTTTATTTTCTTTATTACTTTACCTTTAAAATTTGGCATAAAATGAAATTCTCCACAACATTTACTTCTATTTTAAAAAATAAAAGTTCTTTACTTTTAGTACGCAGGCAGTTTTCATATTTTTACTTACTACCCTGTATTATACCAATAGGAGTAAAATTTTGTATTTCTTAGTTTTATACCATGTGACAAGCCTTCCCAAAATGCCGATTTAAAATTCAAAAATTTTTGGTCCATTTGTCCTCTTGTAACACCTATTCTAGGACACATTGTATATTTAGACTCAGATGATCACTGTAGTGGAATCACTGATGAAGAATAAATAATATTTGTACAAATATTAATTAAAAATGTATTTGTTTTTTTTTAAGTCGGTTACTTTTAATTATTATTGAAAATGGGCTCTTATTTTATTGATCCATTTTTATTAAAATTATGAAAATTTACTTCATGCAAATTCTTAGAACAATATGCACTTGTGTCAAATAATGCTGTCCTATTTATGCTTAGAACTCCAATAATATGTCGGTCCTTACTTAACTCGTTCACTGCAAGTCACGTGTACATTTCACACCATTTTTCTATTTCTCTCCCATATGGGTGCTTATAAATCAGAAATGTGTGTTTGTGAATATTCATTCGAGAGATTGCTTTGTGAAAAATCGAGCGAATACACGCTCCAACGCCGGTAACGAAGATTTATAGGTAGTTTTTGAGGAATTTAATGAGTTGGATCGACAACATAAATTTTCTTTGCCATTTATTTTTTAAAGTAATATACGTATTTTAGGAGTAATGTGTGCATAAAGTAATACATAAAACAGAATTAATTCACATCATTTTGGTATGATACCATATACCTCAAGTCGTTCCGTTTCTTATATTTATATTTTAAATTATGTTGGTAAACAATAGGTAAATAGTATTAAAACCGTAGCCTTTACTGAGGAGTATTATTTTTTGGGTTGGGACCGCGACAAATTGAAATCGGTACGTTACGAATGTTCATTCAATGTTTCAATCTCGGAAAATAAAGATTCCTGAAGAAGCCTTGTGCAATCGATAGCGAAACGTTGGTACACGATTGCAATTTAACGCGGTCCAAACCAAAGAACAAAGATTCCTTAGTTGACTAAAATCGTAAAAGCTTTCGTTATACAATAACCTTTATTTTTATTATTGTGAGTTTTAACATGGCTTACAAGACTATATATTTATAGGTAAATCCATATCAGGAAGGAGAAAATGTAGTTTTTCTACCTTATTAGTCCTCAAAGTTTCAAAAAATGTACTTTGTTCTGAAACATCTACAGTGTGGTCCATTTAGTGTGCAACAAGTAAACTACGCATGGATTTTTTTATTTAAGTTTAGAAAATTTTAGTTCTTATTAAGTTTAATCAAAGGACTACTATAGTTTTACTATAAAAGTTAATGGATATTCACGAGAAAGTAAAAACCAACTAAAATTGTTTAAAAAATACAACAAAATAGTAAATAGACGAGGTATTTCAAATTAAAAGTTAATGGCCTTCTATTTAGATTTTTGATTATTTTTGAAAAATGTAAAATTGTTCCTGCATAATGTAAATTGTCGTATTTTTTTCAATATTTTTTTAAAGCAGTTAGAACTAATAAACTTTTAAACCAATTTAATTAAATGGAAGCAAAATCGTTAAATTTACCTTTATTAAATTTATATTTCTTTATCTATAACCACCAACTTAAAGTTTGTTGCAAAGATATTTATGGGACCTTAGAATATTAAAAGATGCTTCTTAATAAGAAAAATATACTGTAAATAATTATATGCACATAAAAATTCTTTACTTACCGATCAAAAACTTTTGTTTTAAATTCTTACGAAAGTGCAGAACATGAAATTTAAAATTAAAAAATATAATTAAAAAATAATAATAATAAGGGGGCCATGACTTGTTATTTAGGTGTAACTTTAATTGTCAAGAATTAGTTTTTTCATTATACATAGTTTTTTAAATAAGACCACCTTTCTCTTAAATTAATTTTATTTCATTTTAACCTACCCTGTTTACCATTAAACGTATAAATTGGTTTAGAATAGAGCTTGTATCAATAAAAATATTATTTAAAATTTGTATTGAACTTTATAATTTGTCTAAAATAATTTGCAAATTTATAAACGCTTTAAAACATAAATAAGGGAAAAAATAAGTTTTATAAAGGTTTAAATACTCTTCGAAAGAAAAAGTAATTGATAATGTTTGCATTTTCACCGCTATGGCTAATAAAATAATCCATTTTGTTCCAAAATTAAAAATTAAGTTATATATATATATATATAGAAGAATAATGTTTTGGTTTTTAATTTGCTGTATATGAAATCAATATTTTCTCTTTGTCAATTAATTTTTTGACAAGCTAAAAATTTTATTAAGTATGACTTTTTATCCCATTAAAGTATGCCTGGGTTGTCATAGAAATGAAAGAAATTGCTATTATACTTTTAGCACCTTATATTCATAATTATTACATAGTAAGTAACTCTAGTTACTGATTTTTTAAACCAATAAAATACATTTTAAATTGTAATAGGTAGAATAACTGACTTTTAAATCCAATGCTATACATGTTTTGTTTAGACGACTTTTTCAATTTATAGTGCTCAAAGCATATAGTATTTGGATGCTGTTATCTCCAAGTATACCGCTACGGATTTTAAATAGGAGTTTGTGTAAAAGAAAATACTAGTTAAGGTCGGGCCTCACATAACCGCAACGAGCCTGTGACCGTGACGCTTCAACGGTGAAATGTCAATTCGCCTACATGCAAAAATTTTGTATCTAATCAAATTGCAGTAATATAAGTCAATTATGCCACGCTTTAAATTACATCTGATCATAAATTCAATCTTTACAAATAAGTTAACACAGTTTTAGGTGTTGACCACATATAACCACACCGAGTCCTGCACCGTAGCACGGCCGTGACTCGGTTTTGAGATGGACCGTTGTAATCAAGTACCGTAGGCTTAATATCACCGCTCCGTGTCGACCACATACCCCGCAAGGCATTTTAACAAGTAAACAAACATTAGTTTATTTCTCGAAATAATAATTATTTGTAACCTATCAATCAAAAAAATAACAATGATATTTGGAAGTTTTACTGACATATTTTTTACAAGATGTAACAATAAAATTCATTTTACACTTTTTAATACTTATTAAATCACTTTTTCTTACATTATTTGTTTACAACAACTAAACTTTAACAAGTAACTTTTAATTTTTATACGTAATGAACTGAAATAAAAGGTGACGCCCGTAAACTCAAAGCTTGGTTCGAGGAACATCAGCGCTATCCGATCCATGTATAATTTCATTTCCTGGGCATGTTTTAGACCGTACGAGACACAGTCGGGCTACGATACGGGTCTTGTGAGACATCGGTGCGGTTATTTGTGGCCAGACTTTTACCTATACTACAGTTAAAGTTTGGACAAAAGGAAACAGAAATAAGTAGAAAAATCTGTTTTATTTAAACAAAGAGATATACACACTTAAAACAATAAAGTTAGCTTGACACACATGCTATGTATATTTTTGAGGGCATAAAAAGTGCTTTTAAATTTTTCCAAATTAGTTTGCCCCACTTTCCTCTATCACCGTGAAATCGGGCTCGATGCGGATATGTGTGGCTCGGACCTTAATGGTTGTATTTTATGTAAAAAGAGTAAAAACATAAGTCCAAAATTTAAAAATTGACCATAATTTTTCCAGGGTTAGCAAAACTCAGAAGCAAAATCTGAGAACGATCCACACCTACGGTACATGCAAAATCAAAATAGACCGTCATCCGAAGTAACATTTTTTTTTAGTAAATGCCACTATAGTTAAAATTTTGTTGTCACATACGTGTGTAAATTTATAAAATCGATAGAGTCAATAAAAACTTCCGATTACCACAACTTTCTCTTATTACTCACAACTTCCATCTCCGCTCAGTTCATTAAACTCCATAATGTGCTGAAAGTTGAGAATGAGCGAACTCCGAGACTGGGTCACGGTCTAGTTTACACTTCCTCCAGTTCTGCTTTAATTTTAAAACGAGAGGGAAACTCATCTCTTAAAAACAGTGGAAGGGAGTCATGAATGAAGTTGGGGGTCGGGGAGGAAACGGCCCTCATTCAGCTGGAGCGCTAACGAACTTTATCGTCTACTGTGCTTTCAAGCTTCCTGCTGTTTTCCTATTATGCCTCAGGAATATTCGTTATCTTACGTTTTAGGGAAGTTTCCTGAAATTATAATTTCTTTGGGATAGGTTGTGGTTCTCTGTGTATACAGGAGCAATAAGTGGGAAAAATAAATATAATTTAAGTATAAAATGAAGAAACTTTATAAAATGTTGGTAAATAACGCACAATTACGCAAATAATACAGGATGAGCACTGGCGTTGATAATATTTTTACATTATTATATCTAAAAGCTGGGACATAGGAATCGCACTAAATATATCATATATATATATACCGGATGCTATATGACTTAAGAGGAACATTTTGGTTAAGAAAATTATGTTTTTTGGAATTTGCGAAAGAAGTCAATTTTTATTATTTAATTATACCTATTATTGATTAGATATCCTACCAGAGAAAATCCAAGTTTCAAGAGCAAATCCCCTTTTGGTATTGTTTTCTGTAAATTAAATCAACTTTTATCGGCAAATTTTAAATTAAAAAAAATATATTTATATTAAAAAAATATCATTCAGTTAAATTTTCCCTCCAAAATTTTTTTATGTAAAATTTTCAGATGCCTCTAATTATCAGAAAAAGTAGCATAATGTATATGTATATAATGCATAAAATTTGTCGACAAAATTTGATCTATGTGAAAAAATTACTGAGAATTCGCTTTTAAAACTTGTTTTTTTTTAGCGGGAGTGGGTGGCAAGGAGAGGAGGTTAATCAAAAATCAGATGGTTTGAAAATTTTAAATTAAAATAATTAATACCAAAGTGTTCCTTTTAAGATCACACATCTAATATACAGTGTGTCGCAGGATAGGTATCCCAAGCGGATAAATGGATCAAAAATTTAAAAAATTTAAACGTCCTTTTGGGAAGACCGCATAGTCCAGAACTATTAAATACAGGGCGAGTTATAACTAAATACATAACAAATAGCAAAAAGTAAAGTTTATTTTTAAAAATATTGACGAAATTGTGTAAAAATAGTTCAATTTTATGTAGAAATTTAACGTAAAAGAATTGAAGTTAAAAAAATAGTTTTTGTTTACATTACACATTACCACTTTTTAAAATTCTTGGTATACGGCAGCAAATTTAAAGAACATTTTTAAAATTATTATTGTTATTATTTTAATTTTAAAAATTTTGACATTACCTTAAATTCTCTACAACATTTACTTATAAAACTTTGTTCTATTTTTAAAAATAAAAGAGAAGTTAACCACTGGGCATTTTTCAGTTATAACTCGCCCTGTATAATACAAATCGAAGTAAAATTTTGTGTTTATTAGTTTTGGACTGTGCAAAGAGTTTTCGCAAAATTTTGCTTCTGGGACACACTGTATATTTGGTGTGGATCCCATGTACCAGTTTTAAAATATAATAATTTGAAAATATCTGCGCTAGTAAGGGTGATTCTTTATTTATAGGCATAAACTTTGGAAATAATTGCTAAGGATCATCCATAACAAATAATAAAAAGTAAATGTTAGTAAAGTATTTTAAGATATTGAGGTTATCGATTATTTTCAAAAAGAAAAAAAAGAAATGTGAATTCTATAGAGAAATAATACCTAATAATAAAAAACAAGGTAGTTACCATTTTTTGTGTAAGACATATTTTGGTATAATAATTATAAGCCATAATTTTAATTATAATTGTGTAAAAATAAACTTAAGTAACATTACAACTTATAACAGAATACAAATAGCCATATCAAACATCCTAATTTGCTTATTGGTTTAGTTTTTACAAAGAACAAAACAATTAACTGGTTAATTTTGAATAAAAAATTTGGTTTATATTGTGCTTAGAATTCAGTTTTTTTAAATAATTGGTGAATGATAAGTTTTTGCGTATGCCATTAAGTATTATCTTGTAATTATTTTTTACTGCCAAGTTAGAGGGTATTAGCGGAAGACGGGAATATGGGCGACGGACCAATGTTATCGAAGTGTATGGAGTCTTATAAGACCTTTTATAAGTAGAGAACGCGTCGTTGGGAAACTTAAAGGCTTTTATAATTTTTTGTCACTCTGTCTGTCGAAACCGGCTTAGTGTAAAAAGGCGGTTAAACTGTTATTATAAAAACAAATACAGTGCTTGTCTTAAGTCAGGACCTCCTCCTATTACTTTTGAATTGTTTCGTATTTTCCTATGGAAATTTAAGAACTTTAGTTAATTTTCTGGAGTTATAAAGTACTTGTCAGGAGCTTTAAAATTATGTTAAATATTTTGTATAGGTCATTAAGATATTGCTTTTTTAGAATAAACAATTCGTTTTATTTAATTACCTTGCACTTTATTCTTTCGGCCGTTGTTTTAAATCATGTTAGATTATTATTGTGTGTATTAATGTTTTTTATAACTTATAAGTTTTTAAGAAACTGTAAAATTAACAACAAAGGGTTGCACGAGAGATAAATTAAATTAAATGAACAATAATTGCTTCTGTATGCTAAGGAAAATATTTCTTATTTTTGAATAGACAGAAAGCAATAAATTCCTAAAATTATTGAAAAAAAACTTTAAGTGGAAATAAATACTGGAGTTTCTAAATTTCTAAGATATCTTTTTTTTAGTTTTTTTTTATTAATAATATTGTAACAAAAAACACAAACATTAAAAAATATATCTGAAGAATAAAATAAAAAATTAAAAAAAACTAATATTGTCTTTGTTATAGAAATTAGTCCTACATTAATATTAACAAAAGGTGGAAAATGGTTTTACTTTTTTTTTTAAATTTCGTATTCTATGCAATAATTAAAAAAGCTTTTAAGAAACTGTAAAATTTAAAAAATATACTATATCATAAAATTTATTACTTTAGAAAATCATATTTTTAAGTGGATATTTGTTGCTGTTATTGCATAATTGCCTCAATTATTGTTTAAAACCAAATTTTATTAATAACTTTAAACATATTTTTTCCAAGGGTTCTTAAGTACGCAAAGATTAATTATGAGGCTTTATTCGCTAAATTAAAGAATATATATAAAAATGCATACAAATCAAAAGCATACATTTTTGGTTGTCAAAAAATTTCATTTAGTTTTCAGTGGGGACTTCACTGGTCTTAGTAAAAATTATTTATTTAATATTAATATATTACCTAAAACCTAACCTTCTGTATATAAAGAAAGAAGAATTTGAGGCGCCATGCATGCTTATAAGAATTTCATGACTTAAATTTGGTTCAGAAATGCCCCTTTTATATTATGACCTACTATTTAGTAACACCATGTAATGTGTGATATGTGAATTACAATTTCCAATATATAGGAACGGATGGTATTACTTTTATTTATTTTGTATGTGATTCATAATGAAATACGTGCAAATAATCATAGGAGAATGTGATATTAAATTATTATTTAAACAAAATAATGTTTGACCTTTCTCCAGAATAAAAAGTTTTAATAAACATTTCTTTAAACTTTTATGTCATATGAAGAACTATTCTGTTCATGTATAATATAATAAAAGTAAATATTACTTTAAAATAAATAAACTTCCTATTAAAAAATGTATTATAAAATAATTATTTTAATTTAGGTTATATAAGAAGAAAACTAATTATACAGAGAAGGATGCAAACTCTAAACAAAACAACTGACCGAGTCAATTTTATTGGGTGTTAAAACCTATGTACCTCACACCAAGAAAACCACCAAACCCGCTAATCATAAACCTTGATTCACTAAAACATGTGACAAAGCTAAACTTTTTTTTAAAAGTTTAAGCTCACAGAAAGTTTCTACAAAATCCTAGTCCAGAAAATCGACAAGCTTGCATTGAAGCAAGAAACCACTACCACCAAACAATCTCAGAAGCCAAAGACTTCTTTGATAACCGTATAAGAAACAAAGTACTTTCTTGCTCAAATGGCAGCAAATCCTTCTGGTCCTTTGCCAAAAACATCAGTAGAAATTTCTGTACCAGTTCTTTTCACCATTACACCATTAACTTTGGAAAATGAAATTATATCTACATCTAAAGGAAAGGTCAAACTATTTGCTAAACAATTTGCTGTCAATTTAACCCTTCATCCACCTGTCAATCATCCAATTCCAACTATTCCCCCAGTTCCTCATAAAATGCCCAATAATATTTTTAAGGTTAAACACATTAAGCGTATACTTTCTTTTCCTAACACTAAGAAATCGTCTGGGCTAGATGGAATACCAGGAATCGTTTTAAAAAAATGTGCTTCTGAACTTGCACCTATTTTAACTAGGCTATTTCAAATTTCTAATGACACGGGTATTTTTCCAGACAGCTGGAGAGCTGCACGTGTCCAGCCTATTCCCAAAAAAGGATCTAAATCTCTTCCATCCAACTATAGACCTATTTCACTCCTCTTAATGCTTTGTAAAGTAATGGAGAAATCCATTAACTCGCAAATTCTTCAGTATTTAGAAAAACATTAAATTTTACATGACAGGCAATACGGATTTCGTCACAAGAGATCTACAGCAGATCTTCTTTCCTTCGTTTCACACACCTGGAACAAGTCTCTTGAATTTTTAGGTGAGTCCCAGATCGTTGCTCTTGATATATCTAAAGCTTTCGACAAGATCTGACATGACGCACTTCTCAATAAACTTCCCTCCTACGGTCTTCCAACTAAACTCTGCTCTTGGCTCTCCAGTTATCTTTCCAATCGACGTATATCAGTTATTGTTGATGGCCACTCTTTAAGCTCTCACGAATTAATGCTGGAGTGGCTTAGGGTTCATTACTAGCACCAACTGTGTTTCTTCTTCACATCAACGACCTTCTTTCTTTCACAACCAATCCCATTTATAGTGATGCTGACGATAGTACCCTTCACTTCAGTTTTCAGGTTCTCAAACCAATCTCTCAACCCGACTTGAAAAGCAAACGCAGGGCGATGCAGATATCTCTCTTAGAAGATCTCAATTTGATATTGGATTGGGGCGCCAAAAATCTCGTTCAATTTAATGCATCCAAAACACAATAATGTTCCTTGTCGCGAAAAAATCACACTCACCCTTTGCTAATGAGTAGCCAGAGAATAACCTTAATTGGCATAAACATATTGTATTTATAGCCACCGTGGCTTCAAAAAGCTTGGATTTCTTTTCCGAACCAAAAAGTATTTTTCTCTTTCCAATTTATACACTTTGTATGTGTCCCAAATGCGACCCTCTTTGGAATATTGTTCTCATGTCTGGGGAATGGCGTCCCCTACAACCCTCAGCATTCTTGATGCCATTCAGAGGAGAGCTGTTCGTCTTATTGATGATCCTTTACTTACTCAAAGACTTCTTTCTCTTGCCCATCTTCAAGCTGTAAAAGATCTATTGCTCTTTTATAGATACTTTTACGGCTTCTACTTTGACGAATTATCCAGTATAGTCCCTCCTCTTGCAGCTCCCAACAGAGAAACTCGTGGTGCCGCACGTATGCATCCCTATACGGTCCAACTGGACAGGCCCCGAACTTCACATTTCGTTTGTTCTCCTATCCCTAGAGTTTCTAGACTGTGGAACCTACTGCCAGCGGAGGTATTTCCTCCCCAAATCTTCAAGTTTTTAAGTCCCGTGTTAACAAACTTCCTCTTACCTTTGCTTAAGACACCCACGGTACGTTAGTATTTAGGCTTTTGGCCTTCGTGAATTGTCTAAAGAGGAAAAAAAGGTTCATAGGCTTCCTGTCGAAATTATTTTACCATAATCCAATAAAATTAAATCTTAACGAGAATGTCAGAACGAGAACTATGGTCGCGTCTCAAAAATGTGGTTAACATTTTACCATGAAATTTCTGTGGAACTGACTAAAAATTGATTTTTTTTATTAAAACTAACTAAATGACTGATGGTCTAAGTTTAAGATTACTTTTGTAAAACTAGTTAACTGGTAAAAGATACACCCATTAGGTATCATAACCAGGCAAAGAATTAAAATAGTAAAAAAGTTTAGCCATATTATTGGTATTTTATAGTTAATTTATTTTCTGAAGTTTAAATTTCACAAAATTTTATTTGGCTTTTCTAATAAAGTGTTCTAGTAAACATTAAAAAAAAGTAAACTATCAATATGCTATAAGGAACTATTCTGTCCTTGTGTAACATAATAAAAGTAAAGATTACTTTAAAATAAATAAATAAATAAATATCTAATATAAAAATAAAATTTTTAATTTAGGTTATATAAAATCTTAACTTACTATAAAAAGAAGGTTGCAAATGTAAACAAAGGTTTATAGGCTTCCGGTCGAAAGTATTTATATTATTCAAAGAATAGTTCTTCATAGAATATAAAAAGATTAATTTTCTTAAAATCTTTATTAAAATTCTTTATTTTCGAATAAAGCCAAATATTAATTTATTTAAATTTAAACTTCCAGAAACCAAACAAACTATGAAATTAATTATTCCTATTGTGTACCCTTGGCTTCCTTATTCTATCATGTTAATATAAAACTCTATTTTCAACCATATATCAATATGGATTTTTAAAAAACATGAGTAAGCTGGTTTTAAACAGCCCATTATCATAATTTGTAAATAAACCTACTAATGTTTGGGTACATATTTTAAGTGTACGGAATAGAAAATAATATAAGGGTTCCGTCAACGTTTTCCAAGCACTGAAAAATTCAATTTTCACCCTTCACAGCACCTTTTAGACAACGCAATAGTCCCACCACGGACGTAATTTTAGATAACTACTATTTAAAAATGTCTCTTTAGACGAGGATCGAACCGGCGACTTCTGGCTTTCGAGATCAAAGCTTTATTCACTAGGCCACCGGAGAAACAAAAAAAATACATTTTTATTGTGATAACCAGGACTACTGACTTTTTAATTAATAAAAAAGGTTGTTTGTAATTACCCAATTAAAAAGCACAAAAATAAATTTAAATATAAACTTTCTTTTAAATAAATTATTTTTTCAAGTCTAATGTCATATGGGATGTAGTATAGTAAGAAAGAGTCAAAATGATAAAACGCATTTCTTAAAATAAATAGGTAAACATAACGTCATTAAGGTTCTTACAACAAAATTGTGTTACTCCCTAGTTCCAACTAATTTATATTTTCGTTGATAATTACCAAATATGTTCATTTTATGTTTGCGGGGCTTATCAACACCGGGACTGTGGTATTAATTTTGATCACCGGGGAGATAAACCAAAATGGGTCGGCAGGACTACACCTGTTTAACAATTCACCAACATATTATTTTAAAAAATAACAGCCGTATATCAATTAACAAAAACGAGACATTTGTGATATGTTGTTTCCTTTAATTTATAATGGTCAGTATATGGTAATAAATTGTACTGTTATAAAGCTATTACATAGTCTGAATAAAGGTTAGTTCACACAGACGCGAAAAGCGAATTGCGAAAGCGAATATTTGGCCAAAAAGTCGCGTTTTGTTTTTATGTTTATACAGTTGCCAAAATTCTAGGAATATTTAATTTGCAGTAGGCAACAACATAACCTACCAATTGTTTTTACTTCGCTGGTGATGCTATGCTTATGTTCTTTTGAGATTTTTTGGTTTTTATTTTTTAATTAGTAATGAAACATTTCTCCATTGTGATTAATAAAGAATACAACACATTTATTTGAGAAGGAAGAGGTATAATCGCTGTAAATTTATTATAAACGAAAAGGGCTAAAAAATTATTAATAGTTTAAATAAAAGAGAAAAGAAAATTAAGAAAATAATTACAAAAATAACGTTCCAAACAGCTAAAAAAATGACATAACAATGAGAATAACAAAATTGTTTCTAAAATAATATATGACAAATACCCTCTTCTTTCTACGCATGTGCGCACGCGAATTTTCGCCAAAAATTGAAATGATCTTAAGTTTCTCGCCCCTAGATTTTAAATCTTGGGAATTCGCAAAACTATTTCAATTTTAAATTACCCACCATTAATTTTATTTCTAATTGACCAATGAGACTGTAATTCGCGTT
The DNA here is from genome assembly GCA_014170235.1 of Listronotus bonariensis. NCBI lineage: Eukaryota > Metazoa > Arthropoda > Insecta > Coleoptera > Curculionidae > Listronotus > Listronotus bonariensis. Next base: position 195,368 of record JACEGR010000991.1, read on the forward strand.
TCGCAATTCGCTTTTCGCCTCTGTATAAACTAGCTTTAAATCTATCTACCCAGGGTGTTTTTCTTGCTACTGTTCGAAACTTAAAAGAGTAATTTTTACATGTCATTAATTTTCATTTTGTTTTTAAAATAGCTTTTACCAACTTTTGTTTCTATTTTCTTTAGTTATAATATACACTAACGTTTTTTTAGACTTAAATAATCTATTTATTAATTTTCTTGTAAAAACTCTTGTGTAATATTATTGCATATATCGAAAAGCAAATATATTGGCCTAATATTTTTTTAAGTTTTAAAAAATATAATACCCAAACTTTATACCACCGTGTCTAGGTATTAAATAAAATATTTAAAAAAAAACAACAAAAAATCCACCACTTTAGAGGCATGATGTACATTTTAGTACTGAAATAAACAGGAATATTAATAATATTCATGTCTAAAAAGGCTTTTAAAAACATCGTACAATTGGAAAAATCCGTACGTTACTTGAAAGGACGATAAGTGTTCAACTATTTAATAATTAACAAAAGCAAAAATGATTTCATAGTTTTTAATTACACGTAGTAACGTTTAGGTTAGCTTTACATTGTATAACTTAAAAGCAAAAAAACGTTAGAACTGTAAAATAATAGTGAATGTTTTTAAAAAACTGAAAGTACATAGAAAATTTTGTAAAACTTTAAGAAGTTTTTAGGAATTATCGTTATTAACAATTTCCCTTCTAATTAATAGTTCTGAAGTTACGTTTTTGGGCCTCAAGAATAATACAATGTTGTTCTTAGTTTATTAAAATATTTTTAAAAATTGGACTTTGTTGTTTTTTTCCGAACATAATAGGTACCTTAGTTGTATTTTTACCAATAGCTTTTCTTTGGTAACTCTTATTACAAAAATATGTTAACAATAAAATTTGGTAACATAATAAATCACGAAATATTTTTTTAATTCATGTTATAATTACAGCTTAAGGTACAGTTAAATATTTAATGTTAAAAAACACTTTCCTCAACATTTTACATTTTTGGACAAATTTATATCAGCGTAAAATCCACTTTAGGCTAAATTTACAATAAAGTTATTGTCAACCTGAATTTTGGAGTAGTAATAAAACCAAAAAAGTAATTTTAATATCATTTTCTTATGCAATATTATAGGCAGTGGGCGATGTTTAAACTGTTAAATTTTTTTTTTTTTAAATTTAAATGTTTAAGGCCCCATCAACCACGAAGGGTTATTAGAGGCCCATTTAATTAAATTTATCTCAGTTAGAAATTTTGTTATATTCGTAGTTAGCATTTTCTCCCAAGGCTTGAGCTATTCCATGGTTTAGGTAATATTTCTGTCGCAGCTGTGTCTAGACATTCCTCAAATATGTGTCTTACGGTTAGTCGATTTGCACATTTTGTACAAATAGGTGGATCTTCTTTCTTAAGGAGGTATTCATGACTAAATTTTGTATGCCCTATTCGTAGTCTTGTAAGAAGTACTTGGTCTTTTCGGCTTATGTTGTTGTTATTCCAAGGTTTAACAGAAGGCTTAATTTCATTGTGCTTAGTATGTTGATTTAATCAAAGATTCTGCCATTCGTTCTGTGTTTTGTATTTTAAGAACATTTTAACGTCATTTGTTGTTACCAATTCATGGTTACCTATATTATGCTGAAAAATGGCTTCCTTAGCTGCTGCATCTGCTTTCGTTATCCCTATGTGTGATGGTATCCATATAAAGAACACAGATTTTTGGTTACTTTTAAGGTTGTGTAGGGTCTCTTTTATTGGTTGTAGTGGCGGGTGCCTAGGATATAGTTGTTGAAGTCCCTGTATTGAGCTGAGTGAATCGGTAGCTATAGTACATTTTGTTATATTTTGGCTATTAATATATTCTTGTGCTTGTTAGATCGCGTACAGTTCTCCTGTATATATTGAGTTCCAGTCATTAGTTTAAAGTAAAGTGTTTCAGTTGGTGTAACTACTGCGGCTCTGACTCCATCTTTGATTTATACAGTGTAAAACACGGAAAAATACAATAAAAGATTTTCTGTTTTTTTATTTGTTGAGATAATTTTCTTTTCTTTATTCTCAAGTTTATACATAAAAGATGGACAATTCACATCCTGTTTATTACACATTTTTTAAGACCTTGCATTAAAGAAAATTAAACTTACTGAACGGTAGTCTGCTTCGTGCTCTTATGCGGTGAGCGCCAATCTGTGACGGTAAAGAACAATAGGTAAATCGTAATAAAGAATACTGCGCATCCATTTAGAGTTAACACTTTGCAGGTTATTTAAGAGCTGTTTTAAGCCTACATGCATGTATTCACAACGAGTAATTTAAAGATAGTGATTGTATGCATAACCTTCATTTTCAACGAGCTGTAAATTTTATATTAGCTACTAGTTCCTGTAGTCATACTAAAATTCTGATAGAATCCATCTTTTGTTAAAATCAGAATACAATACAATACAAGAAATTTTATGAATTGGCCCTGTTTAATTCTAGGTAAATAAAAAACCTGACCTTACTAAATGGTGGTTTGCTTCGTCCCCTGATGCGGTAATCGTCAATATGCGGCGGTCGAGAACAACAGCGAAATCGCAATAAAGAATAATGCGATGTTTTTAACTAAAATTGTATTTAAAATGAGTAATCTAAAGATAATAATTGTATACTCAACCTTTATTTTAGTGTAGCAAACGAACTGTAACTATTACATCAGTGTTGTTCCTGTACTTATAATAAATTTCTGATAAAATCCATCTTTTGTTAAAATTTCATGTCACAACTAAATTAATTAAAGTAAAATTACACCACAATATTTATAAATGGTGTATGCACAATAAAAAATTCTCATACCAAAACTAAGTTATCTCGGAATCAACACACGTCCTTGCTCTTGACACCTGCATTTCCTGTATATTTCATGTTTTCGGATGAGTTACGAGCCACAATGCACCGATGAAAAACGTTTTATAGGTCCCCGTCCGCGTAAATGAATGTGGAGCCTTGTACGATGAGAAATAAGTTTGATTGATGGAATTTTTATGTGCTTTTCATGTCTGTTGTGTCCAGCAAAATTTGTTTGGTAATATTATAGAGTGAGAGCTCATG